>JBBELK010001083.1:0-452955 GCA_037783545.1 Henricia sp. BOLD:AAB3569 | reverse complement strand
CACCAAGTCATTTAGTAACCACGCCTTGGACCAACCGCCGGCCAATAGGACTGATCTATATCCTAACGTCCGTACAATACCAAGCCCTTCAGGTCCCAGCCATCCTTGATTAGCCAAACCGTGGTCAACCTCAGCCTGCAGCGACCGCTCTCACGCACAGAAACCAAAGTTCTGTCCCTCGGCATGAACTTTGCCATCCCGGTCGAGGACATCATTCAGTCAACAGAACTGGCCTTACAACACCTCAGCAAGACGACCGTAGATGATGATGATAATGGCATCTTATATAGCGCACATGTCTATCCTGCAAGATACTCATGGCGCTTTACACATTATGTCCGACTCCAAATCCACCAAGTACTCAAGCAAGCCAAGCAAACCAGACCTAACTACTCAAGGCAAGAACTGTCAGCACTCCAAGCCCTACGCCAAGACCGATCCATACCCATCCTTCCCGTAGACATGGACAAAGCAGACTACGATTACTGCCATCTTGTCCTGGCTGGTGGAGAGTCAGCAATTGACTGGAAATATTGCGTCCTGTGGCTGGTGTGGGGTCCTTCCAGAGAGAGTGGTATATAGGGGGGTGGGGGGGGGGGGGGGGGTGGGGGGGGGGGGATTTGGTATTGTACGGACATTAGGATATAGATCAGTCCTATTGTCCGGCTCAGGGCGGAGGGCGCGCGGGTATGAGTGATTTCGTGGAATTTCCTGATCTGTTTACGGCCGGCGGGTGGTCCTAGGCGTGGTTAATAGATAACTTGTGAGGGCTTGGATCCTGGAAAAGTCCTTGGGCAGGACCGCATGGCGGATAGTGTCAGAAGCATGGGCTATCTCTTTTTATTAGGGCAGCTCGGTGTGACCGGGTGCTAGAGATCTGGGGCCTTATTCACGAAGCGCTCTTAAATTTGCTCACTAAGAGTGACTTACGAAGAAGTTACGAGGACTTTGCGAGGGCTTTGAGAGCGTACTAAGTGGTATTCATGAAGTCTTCATAACATGCACTTCAGTTACCGAGATATTAACTTGCGTGGTCGTTAAATAAGATCTGATGGTCTGGGGCATTATTTACGCTGACGGTGTTACGCAATGCAAAGTTATTTAGGGCGGCGCCCGACTGCCGTGCACGGACACATTCTCTACAGATCAAGGGACGTGAGCACTGAAAGGATGGCAGAGTCCAAGAAAAAGCAGAAACGTGCACGCAAAGCAAACTTTAGCGGAGATGAAGTGGACAAGCTGGTTGGCCTCGTTGAGGTTAACTACAAAACACTTGTCAGTAAATTCTGCGACACAGCAACTTTGAAGTGCAAAAACGACACGTGGGCTAAAATTACGCGAAAAATAAACGCGATGAACAATCTCTTAGACTAAAGTGGACGTTAAGGGAGCTCAGACCTCCCGCAAGTTACAATGGTCTAACACGGACACACTTGTGGGGTACCAAACACAATGGAACAATGGTACCCCATAAAGAAATTCAAAAGGAACAGTGGTACCCCACAGAGGAATTATAAAGAAAAGGGAAAATAGGACAACAATGCAAGTACCCCATAAACCCCTGTGTACACAGATGTGTGACTCTACGCACGCTCTTAAAATTTACGAAGGGATGGTGAATACCACGTAAATTACTAAGAGGGACTTGCGAGCGGTTTACGAGCTCTTAAGCCCTAAGAGCGCTTTGTGAATAAGGTCCCTGGAGTCGTCGGAGGGCTAGGGTGGAAGCTCGCAGTATGTGGTCTGACTTGGTTCCGGTCCGGATAGGTTAACCAAAATCAACACAAACATAAAATGTCGCACTCCATTACCAAAGGTGGCTAATACATGTATTACCGATCTTTAACCAGTTCCTAAACACAAAACGGACGGAAATAACCCCCTGAAATCCATCGTATTCCTGTATTTTAATGAGGCTGGATCCGCCACTGGGAATATTTCTTCTTAATTTGTGGAATTTGGTTCGTTAGCTTGTTTGTGAATCAAGTGTTGAACTTGTGGGCATTACTCTAATTGATACCAATAAATTTGCTAAATAAGTTGTCCTTACGCACTTATACACGTGATATGCTGTTCTTAGGTTACAAATTATTTATCAGCAAATCGGAAATCACGCACAGTTAGTGGCGCGTAGGCTGGTTTGGTCGGGGTGGGGCCGGGGGAGGGGGGGGGGGGGGATTTTCATGAAAGTGGAACTTCAACTCCTGACAAGCCCAGATCGTCGGGTTGGGTGATCGGTCTGATGTAGCTCAGCGGGGAAGGGGAGGGGGCGCTGGTGCCCTCCTTTTATACACCGTAACCACCTCGACATTATTCTTCAATTTGCAATCGTGTTTGACAACGGCATATCCGTAACTTGCACGTATCATGACCGGCTGGGGGAGAAGGTGGGTTGGGGTGGGGGGGGGGGGGGGGGGGGGGGGGGGGGATTGGTGTGGGGATCAGGACCGGGAGAGGGAACCGGGGACCATGGCGCCTGGGGTCGGCAGTGCAGGGCGCCCGGGATGCAGTGCGCCGGGCTGCAGGGCGGGAATGGGAAGACGCAGGGGGCGGGGCTTACTGTTACACGTGACCCTGAGCTTTAGGATTTCCAGGCGTTCTTAAGCAGGGTTCGCACCACCGAACATTTTCTTAAGCGGGTGATTTTGCTTTTGTATGGTTATAGGAACACATTGGCACTTGTTTTATTGATGCACTCGTAGTTATGATTAAAGGTGTAATTAGTGCTAATTGAAGGCCTTCTTAATTAGACTTAGCACCACATATCTTGTTCTTAAATGGTTAATTCGTGATTGATTTGTCATAAACTTTTAATCCAAACACGTTTAAAATTTGCTCTTCGTATTTTGAATATTGGTGACCTTTGACCTAATTAACCTTTGACCCTTTCTTAAGTAGGGTTCGCAACACCAGAAATTTTCTTAAGTGGCATTTTTGTGTTCAGCCGTGTGTAGGGTGCACATAGACATACGTTTTGTCTTTGCACTCAGAATTATGATTAAACGTCTAATTAGCGCTAATTAACCGCTTTCTTAAGTGGCTAACGCACCAAATATATCTTTCTTAAGTAACGAATTCTCAATCAGTGTAGGTTGGCCTTACGATCCGTGCTAAAATTATGATGAAACCGAATTTTTGGGCGACTTTAGGGGGCTGCCCCCTCCCAACGCACCACCCGGGACACTTAAGAAAGCCCGTTTGGGAGATGTCCCAGCTACTTCTACCAATCCCACACTTCAAACCTTTTGCACTCAAAATTATGATGAAATCCTGCTGGGCTCCCGGACTAATACTACACGTAATAGAAAAACCACACAGTCATGACGGCGCGTCGCTGGTAGTCTGCGAGTGGCGCGAAAATGTTGGCGCAGTGATCGATATATTTACTTTTTCCTGTATTAGTCCGGCAGCCAAACCCAGATGTTGGGCCTAACCTTGTTTTGGGGTCTATAGTTTTTTTTTCAACGGATTATGATAGTCTAAACCCTCGGTTTGAAAAATCTGAAAACTGTTACTCTGTCAGCATTGAGCAATTTTTATTTCGGCCAAAAACAAATTGGCCGCCAAATTGTGTTTTTTTGCTAATAAAAGCACCAATTGCTCTGTTATAGTGTGGCTGTAATGCTTTAGAATTGTTCAAAAGGTCACAGAATGACAACATTTCATACAGAGGTATCCAATAGCCTCACAAGAAATATGGATTATACCAATATCAAATTTTAATACAGTTGACATGGCAACCATTTGTCAACTGCCACCCATCCCATTAAAATTATATCAAAGTGGCCTGTATTTAGATCAAATTTACAAGATAGGTATAAGAATAGTTGTAGAGTAATCTACTTCAAATTCTAGAGGAACATCCACTCTGTTCTTTTCAGAATGGCTGCCTTTTCCATGGTTTATGTTAATCCTACATCTAAAACAACAAAGAAAAATACTCTTCAAAAAATGCATCTATGAAATGCCTGAACGACCAAACTAGAGAAGCAAACAATGTAAATCAGTCTCAGGAAGACGTGGATACGTGATCCCATATGTGACCCGCTCTGCGAAAAAGGGTATTAAGTCATACTGGCTAGTATTCTTTTTACGACCACAAAAAGAAATCCGCGGCAAATCCACGCTCAATAAAATACCAAAACACAATGGAAATTACTGGCGTTGCCCAGATACCGCCTGGAATATCTGTGTTCCCCCTGGAATGTCTGTGTTCCCCCTGGAATGTCTGTGTTCCCCCTGGAATGGCTGTGTTCCCACTGGAATGGCTGTGTTCCCCCTGGAATTTCTTTTGTGTTAATGAGCGTTGAAATGCCACAGATTTCTTCTTATACCTTACACTTTCGCGCTGCGCTCACCGCATTACATGAGTTCCTAATCGCCGATTATTCCAAAATAGATAATTCCACTCTGGTAACTTGGGGCTTCTCTGATACCTCACTGGCTGCGCGTTGGAAAGGTCAGCGCACCGCGGTCAAAGTTCAACAAATTTGAACTTTGACCCAGCTGAAAACGTTTTGCGCATCGCGATAGGCCGCGCACAAGCGGCAAACCAGTTTGTGTACAAACCAATGGAACAGTGTGATTTTTCCGCGATAGTGTGATGAACGCGCCTTAAGTCACAATTAAAGCGGAGGCCGGGCGGCGTGTAGAGGTCGGCGAACGATCGCGCGATTGGGAGTCACAATTAAAAGTGCGGCGAGCAGCGTCTGGGCGGCGCCTGGCCGATATATGGATTGTCTGAGTTGTCAAAAATTTGGCCCGGAGCCCGCCCGATGTCTGCGATGCCCTGCCGGACATCGGTCAGGCATCGATCAGTTTGCGATGCGAAACGCCGCACCAGGTTTTAAGTCCGAGTTAAAAGTAACTCGATGCCCGTCCGATGCCCAAAAATTACCCGGCAGCCGCAAGGAGTCCCGTGGGGCCCCGGCCGAAAATGCCTAGAGATCCGTCGCAAACTACTCGCAAACATATCGCAAGCTTATTGTGACTGGGGTATTATGGTCGCAAAAAGAATACTATAGCCAGCGCGACTAGATACCCTTTTTCGCAGAGCGGGTCACATATCAGCAAACATAAAGAACTGTCGCAGTGTCAATTACAAATGGTACCAGCAGATATTTTTTTTTAGTTTCATCCATTTAAGTTTTCCAAGTAATATCGTTAACATTTCATGTTGTAAAGCCAAAGTGCGTTGTTAGCATGTGATATGAAGTATCACACATTATCAAGTTAATAAAAACCTATTTGTTCTATGAAAATATATACATTAGAAAAAATCCTGGAAACTAACACATTGAGGGAAATAATAACGAAATGAGTCAAAAGAAAACGGGTAAAGAGACTAGTTTACCATTAATAACATAACAATAATATTGTATTCATTATTTAAGAACCAAGGCACTAGCAATATAACCTACTTTACTGAAAAACTTTCATCCTTGCCTGTGGGACTCGGAGATTTTATTTTTTATTATTCTTTATAGAGAAGAGAGTATTGCACTACAATGGTTAGAAAATTATATTTATGGCACTTCAGATCCCTCTGATAAATGACTATTAATGCCTCCATATTAATGCCTCATTATGCAAATTAAGCTCAAATAGACAATGCTGGCGCCATATTGAATATGCAAATTAAGTTATCTGAGATTGTGTATAACATCAGGTTTGTTTTAGACATTTGCCTTTGAGAAATAAATGCAAATTATTTGGCTATCATACGCAAATGTACTCTTAAAATGATTATTTTCTGTCAAAAACCAGGTTTTTGGCGGCCATTTTGTTTTTTGCCTATATCTAAAATTGCTCAATACCAACAGAGTAACAGTTTTATGTTTGGTCAATTTGGGTATCTCAGGAACCATAATCCATTATAAAAAAAACTATAGACCCCAAAACAAGGTTGAGCCTGGTGGCCGCCGGACAAGGGGCAGACTCGTGTAACACGTGATGGCTAAAAGAACGCTCCGGTGTAAGTTGATGTTACCCGGTGTCAGCATCTCGAACGCCCCTTATAGGGATCGGGAACTAATCTAAACGCAGCCTAGATTGGTTCCCGATCCCTATAGATTGGTTCGCTTATATGTGGACGGAAACCAGTCTAAACGCAGCCCTGTTGTTTCCAACAGCCTCTTTCAGCAGCGGCTCATTTAATCCCGGACGCGCCGCCGGACAGTCATGCCGAATGGAAAACGAATCAGGGGATATCCAATCCCACCCCGACGGATCTACATGGTCGTTGAGTTTATTAGAAGATTTGTGTTGGCAATGCAGATGTGACGATTCGTTCACCGTCTGCAAGACTGCTACTAGCTGTCCTGGGTAGTTCTACAACCCACAGATTTTGTGCAACATAGTCATTGGTTAGTTCCATTGCTATTGTTATTTTTTGACATCTTTTATGTCATCATGATATTAGCAAACTGTACTTTATTATCAACTTGAGGTGACGAAGAAGGAGATGCAATTTTAAAAGTGAGTTGAAAACCCACGGAGAAATCTAAAGGGGCGATCCCCACGTTGTCAAGTAGAGACTGCAAACCCAATGCTTTGTTCCGAGTTTGCCGAATTAACTCCGCCCCCTTGAATATTGTTGCTATGCTATCACACGCTATCCCTCAAAATGTCCACACACACTGCACAAACCAATGGGACTTTCAACGGAAAACACAGTTTCATTGGAGAAAACTCAAAGGTATTCATGTTTCAGGGTTAACCGTAGACTTGGTCCCAAGTCCGAGATCCTGGTTTGTTTTCCGTTTCCGATTTGTGAAATGTATGGACAGGGAACTAGTCTATTTCGGTCTGAACCTAAATAGACTAGTTCCCTGTCCATAGATTTCACAAATCAACAGAAGGCGCTACGCATACGGAAAACAAAACAGGATCTCGGACTTGGAACCAAGTCTAGGTCAACCGAGATCCTGGTTTGTTTTCCGTTTCCGATTTGTGAAATGTATGGACAGGGAACTAGTCTATTTCGGTCTGAACCTAAATAGACTAGTTCCCTGTCCATAGATTTCACAAATCAACAGAGGGCGCTACGCATACGGAAAACAAAACAGGATCTCGGACTTGGAACCAAGTCTAGGTCAACCGAGATCCTGGTTTGTTTTCCGTTTCCGATTTGTGAAATGTATGGACAGGGAACTAGTCTATTTCGGTCTGAACCTAAATAGACTAGTTCCCTGTCCATAGATTTCACAAATCAACAGAGGGCGCTACGCATACGGAAAACAAAACAGGATCTCGGACTTGGAACCAAGTCTAGGTCAACCGAGATCCTGGTTTGTTTTCCGTTTCCGATTTGTGAAATGTATGGACAAGGAACTAGTCTATTTCTGTCTGAACCTAAATAGACTAGTTCCCTGTCCATAATTTCCACAAATCAACAGAGGGCGCTACGCATACGGAAAACAAAACAGGATCTCGGACTTGGAACCAAGTCTAGGTCAACCGTTATCTTAGAACACACTGAGTAAAGGGCAGTAACCTATACAGGGATGTCATATATCATCATGAAATACACTCGACCAAAAACGTTCTGTCACCAGTATTAAATTAAAGACATTTATAGATATTTATTATTAAATTGGATTTAATGTAGGAAAATAATATATCAAATTTTAGCTGAACATATCCCTCAAAGGAATAAAGTTCAAGAGAGATCATGGTGGCAAGGCTTCACTGAACTAGCTAAGATAATCTCAGCTCTTGTTTTATAATTTTTCATTGGGATGTCGTCTTTTAACCAGTAGAGCTGAGAATGTTTAAGAACATGAACAGGTTACCACAAAACAGGACAAAACAAATGTGTCATTTTCTCACCATGACACACTAATTCCCCCCCTGGAACTCACCCAAACCTCGTCAGGCATGAACGTGATTGTAAACAAATCGACTACTTGTGTGTGGAATAAAACTGTACACAAACAGCCGACAGAGGGCGGCAAACCGCACAGACGGTGCAGAACAGCAATATAATGCATTCCAACACTGGCTGGTGTATAAAAAAATCACTCATTAACATACTAATAATCTAATATTTTCGAGTGAAAAGTTTTATAATCATTACATTGAGGGCGTTTTTTCGTATGTTACCTATCAGGAATCCGTGCATATTATGTTATAATCTTCGGGAAACACGACTACTTGTAGCAGACGAAATATTTCTCGTCGTCTGCTAAAAATGAGGCATTACAAACGAAACAGACATTTTGTTTGCACATTTCGGGGATTTGGTTATAGTTAGTGGTCAAACAACTGCCCTACTGTTTTTCCTTCTTGTAAATTGGTTTGTAATAATTTTTATTTTTTGCTTGTGTTGATAAATAAAGTATATAATATGGAGATGGTAATAAGGTCCATGCCAAAAACAACAAAGGACAAAATATCTTAGATTTTTCCACTTTTTCTATTTTTTTTTTACACATGTACTTTTTGTATTGTCAATGTGCTTATTACAAAAAGAAATCCCAAAATTCGACCATCCTCATAGAAATAAGAGCGTTTTCCTTAAGCTAACACCTGATTTAGACACTGCCGTGTGCTCGTAATTAGTCGTGATTACCATGCACCTACTATTTCGAAACATGTAGGTTGAAGTACGTTACCAGACTAGTTTTTGAGACGCCGTGTCTGCTTGCAAGTGGTCGTATTACTACGCATTCACTATTACGAAACATACAGACTCAGAAACATTTCCAGACCAACTATTAATTCTTAAATGTTGTCTTCAAAACTGCTTAAAAACATATTTTCACTCAAAAGAAACAGTTAGATTTTTCATATGTTGTGACCTAGATTCATGTCGTGATTACCATGCACCTACTTTACCTATTTTACGAATTCAGAGGTCGAGAACCATTTTTATTGGGACTGGAGCTGTTTCTCTTCGGTCTGGAAGCATCTCCGGAAGCTTTGGGTAAAAAAATAAGGTGTCATTTTGAGTGACTCTTGCCGAAATGTTGATGGTCCCCGGGGAGAGTCTTCCCGAAATGTCGCCCTATTGCGGCATTCAGCGTTGTTCAAATTATCAGCATTATCATTGAGATGTACATATTTATTCTCATGCTCAGGTTTTCCAAAATGCTTCAGTTACTGATCAAGATCAAGCCATTTCACAGGACATCTGTAAAAATAGCACTCTGCAGCTACACAGAAATTGGCCTGAGCTTGCGTTCATTGCCTAGAGGGTGATCAACTTGCTCCACCCTACTCTTCCAAAACACAATCATTAAGAACAAATTTATTCATCTTCACCAAAATCTGCTTTGGAGTTTAGATTTTCATCTGTGCGATTGCCAGAATAAAAATATTAATTATTTGAAATGACTGGATTGATTCAAAGTGGTCTTCTTTCAAAATTGCTTCTAGCCTTTTTGTTTACACTTGCAGCTTTAAAGTAAATTTCTGGATTTATCATCTTTTGATAGTCCGTGTCATGTTTTCGAAATAATTGTTTGACACAGTTAGATCTAAATACATTGGCAATTTAGGCACTTATGTGGTAGAAAGTTTTAGAAACGTGTATGTTAAATATCTGCATGCATACAAAATAAAACAAATGGGTTTAAATTGTAAAATGCTCATATCTTAACTATGCATGTATTGGGTTTGGGTCTTGGGTTTCAGTTGGTTCCTATATTATTTAAACGAAAATTTGGATCGAATCTAATTGCTTGTTAAAGAAAAAGTATGTAACAATGCTATTTTCAAGGTTTGATTGTATCATGAGGTTTGATTGTTACAGTAGCTTTAAAATCGAGGTTCATTTTATCATATAATATCACTTAAGCTATACATTTTGGTTACTGTCTAAATACATATTTGGTTACCATCATTCAAACTAAAATCACAAACCATCAGCAAAATATAAGCAGTCTGATGTTTTTTTATAAGTGCAATTTTACTAGAAACACGCATTTCGAAAATCTCTTGATTTTTGTCATCCATGTAGCTTGAACTTTAAAGGCATTAAAAATACCAAAGTTTTTGAAGCCACAGTGTGCATTTAATTGTGACAAAAGTCCTCTATTTGACAAAACCACAGTTAGATAAATGTATTGTTAATATTGTGACTTGGCATTGGAAAATGTAACAGCAGTCGTCTATTTTGCCGATTATCAGTCTTGGAAATAAAGGAAAATAAAGGCTCGGGATAAACGTTTCCTTGTTATAAGTATTGCTATTACTGGTGGTTTAATTATACTACCAGTACTCGGCTGTTTTTAAAAAAAGTCTTTATAACTTGCCAAAGATAATTATTTCCAAATACGCATGTAAAGCCGTTTTTACTCCTTAATGATGAATTAATAACATGATGAATTAGTTTGGAGGTCAATGTTGAAAATGTGAAATCCTTGATATACAAGTATACGTACCACACATACTAAATGTTTGATTTTGCGCGTTTCACCCATACATTATTCTGAAGCGCCTTCGAGAGTAAATTAGATATATCCTGAAAAGACGCCGTCACATTTGGCCGTTTTTTCGCACTTTTGAAAAATGCAAGGTCACGTGACTTTTCGGAACCAAATTCTTGCTTTCGATGACGTAGAACATCCGGGAATGTGTGGTGGGCAACAGCCACGCGCGTACACGCGCGCGCCAATAGACGCACATGAACACGCGTAAAAAATACTCACAAGCGTATTTTCATTCGAAGATGGCGCACGCGGGCGTTGTGATATACGTTCAAATTATTGAGCATGCACTCGGCTTGTAAAAACGAAAGTGCGTTTAAAAAAAAAAAAATCGCGATTTAGCCTAAAGAAATGCGTTTTTATCTTTCTCGATACAACAGCCATGGCGCAACAACATAAAGCAAGGTCAAGCAACAGAGGTAAGTGCAACCAATGCGCTTTTCTTGCTTTTTTTGCCGGTTATTACTCGAGCCACGTGGGTCATAAAAATGCCCACCAAAATGGTGGCTGGAAGGCGTGACGTCACCGGAAAGCAATCATTTAATGCTTCATGGCGCGTAATATATAATCACGCTGTTGCCATAGAACCAGCCAATAACATTTCGTCCATCGTGCCGTGGTAACGTCCACTTCTACCAGAGGGGATGTAATGTTATCTTATTCGGTTAATGCGTGTTTTAAAACTCCAATATTGTTATTTAGAGAAACTGTGTTGCGTTTAGTGAAATATAGTACGTTAAGTTACAGTCAAGAGCATTTATGATGTACAAATAAATGTACAACAATATTTATAAAAAAGATCTCCCCTATAATGATTATGGGAGATCTTGTATCAGCTTCTTTTGATGAATGTGTTCTAACAGTATATTCAAGTATTAAATCGGTATCAGTCCCTTTATATGTGATTGCGCCAATTACTTGTGTCAAGGGCTAAATACATCGATAAATTAAACTGCACAGCCCTTTATCACGTCGCAGAAAACAAATGAAGCTGAGCAGAATGTATTTAAAATACTTTTACGTTCTTTTGCCTTATCGTTTTCTAACTTTCGTGGCACTGCAGTCCAGTTAACGCACCACGGACTAAGATGCGCTTTATGTAAAATTGAAAGGGATCGAGCGCACTGCCAACTTTCCAAACTCGACGAACGCGTGAACGATTTTGCCCGTTGTTTTTTTTAATTTTTTTTTTTACTACAAATTGGATTTTTGTTTTTGTCTGTAACATTCTTCTTCGACTAGTTGGTTTTCAAAACGTGTTGCTGGTGGCTAAAATGGCCAGCATTAATACCCACAAGTGGCGTACGTGAACACGACTTTACTATCCTGCAAGAAATATTACAGTCTTTATAAATCAGATCTTCGCTCCAGATTAAAACAAGTCCTGCAAACAAATCTTTCCTCACCATCGAAGATCTGCGGTCCTTGTCATACAAGACTGGCAAATGTTAAGAAGGTGACAAATTTGACCTAAAGCTTGAAAAGCACATTAAAACTGCCCCATTTGCTTAGCGACTTGGAAAATAAATTATAAATCTATATTTTGAGTTAAAACCATTTTCACACAACAGACGAGTTGCAACAGATATCAAAAATACTTTTGTTGCAAAAATTCATCAACCGGTTCCTATTTTATGCTTGTTAAAATGTGTCAAATTTACGTGCGGAATTGTCAATGAAAATGAATAGACAGCAACTTCAAAAATTGTGATGTGATACAAAGTGCCCTCCTTGGCACGAAGCACGTTATTTTTTCTTGGTTAATTAGTTTTAATTTCAAGCGTTATATATTTATCTTGTCCTTCAAGAGCAGACTGTAAACAGGGCGCCATTAACTGACAATAAACATCGGTGCCAAGTAGAGCATGATGAGGGCACTATAGGCGCGGGCTTGGTTATGCATGTAGTCATGCCTGTACTGGAGTCTTCAATCAATTACTATATAGTTGACGGCGCCCGCCAACTGCCGATTTTGGTGATATTTTGGGGCGTAAAATCTCACCACTGCACAGGTTGATTTGCGTGATATTTGGCACAAATACAAAGAAAACCAGCCCCAATAGGCCTGTACCAAAAAGCCTGGCAGATTAAATAACAGAAACTAAAGGCAGCATGATTTACAGTGCAATTTCACGCAGCGGTCTATCAAGCTTGCAAACTTCGGTTACGGATTTGACCAATAATACTTGTCACGACTGCGTGGCTGATGATGTCACATATTTCCAAGTCCCTAGCTTCGGCTTCAACGATCGAGGCCGACAACCCTATTCTTTGGCGCCCATGCTCGACAGCACTGTTCAAAATTTAAGCTCTATCTTTCTCCATAACCACGATCTGACAATCATGCAATCATCATCGATTATATTTTAAAGAAAAAACATCGATAATCGCAAATTCGCATAAATAAATCAAGTCGAATAGGCTTACGTACATGTACATGTATGATATGTAGCCTAGCCTAAACAAATTTGCACTTCAAGCTTGCTGATGCGTTTGATGGAGATGAAACCCAATTCAAAATTCACAAAAAACACATCCTTTTAAAGGAGTAACATGAATATTAATGTCGTCCTGCGTTTCAACCAATCAGCTCTCTACGTCCAATTCTGGTAGCAATCTCCATAGACCGTGTAACTAGAGGTCGATTAGACTTGTTCCCAATCCCAGTCCATTCACGACTACGCTGCTGCCGTTTACGAAACAACCGGTCTAGTTACAGACTTGACATCAAGTCTAAAGGGCGTATTGCTTAGGTGTACGTTCGTGAAGAAAAAACATGATGCCAACTCCTCAAAAGAAAACGGAAATTCCTACTCGGTCGTCAAGCTGTCCAGTAAAATCGTGAACAGAAAATTTGAGATATCCTGAGCAGGAGAAGAGCGAATCGTTTGTGACAAAGTCGTGAGGTACGCGCGTAGTTGCAACGGCTGGTAAAGCGTATAACCCGTCTTTTGACCGTTTTTGTTAATTTTGCACTTCTTTAGTAAATTACGGGATATTTTGATGATCTTTTTTCACAACGACCACCAAAAAAGTATTGTCAATGCTGCTACATCACTAAATCATGTAAACAGTAGGCCGGTGTGTACCTTTAACCGGATATGAATTTGAATGAATCAAGTTTTTAACCTATGCTTACCCAAAGCGACAAGCAGCAAAGACATTGCATACTTGGTTGTTGATCAGAATGTGTTGAACAGTGTGTAAATGTGAGGATTCTTATAGCTGTTTATAGTTCTAAACGACTCTTCAAGCAGCGATCTACAGACGGCAACGACAAGCTAATTCTGGACCGATTTTTATTAGTTCCTGGTGGATACTAGCCAAGTTGTTACGGTCCGGAAAGTTCCAGACTATAACAAGAAAAACAAATTGAAACTCGCCAAACGCAACAAAGGAGTCAAACAAGATCACACTATGATGTAAGAACAAAGAAACAATGATTTATGTTATGATCCGAGAATCAAAAATAAATGCACAGTGATTAAGTAAGGTTAATTTGTTGTGAGCACTTAAAGAAAGATCTTATACGAAATGTAAAGACAAGATCTTACGAAAACTAAGGTGAGGACTTGACGGCTTAGAAGAACGGCGGCTCCACTCACAAAATTTGGCGATCACGATTCTTGGCGCTGCAATATGCTGAGAAAAGTTCCCGGCCACGACGAGACGACAACAAGACGAACTGCTCTTTAAGTCTCTGTCCCGAGAAATCCAGCGATGAGCACTCATCACTGTGCAATTTTTGCCACGAATTTCCCACGATTGAGTACGATTTGGTACGATTGTGTGTGGAGTCTATAGGCAGTCTCCGATAATCGTACCAATTCGTAGGAAATTCGTGGCAAAAATCGCACAGTGGGAGGCCCGCTTTAGCCAAGATTAACACGGTCTCTTTCTCTCAAGAAACAACGGATCGCACGAAGAAACAATGCACGGGTAACGTCCGGCACACGTGGACAGAAAATCCTTTCGTTGAAGGCTCAATCAAAACGCCGTCGACAAATCCCGCGTCGATAATAATCACAACAACGTCCTCCTTCTAAACATTAAGTGCTGACAATACTATTTAAGTGCCCACTTTACATACTCTTGAAAGATTATGTAATTTTCCAAAGAAAAATCTAGAAACTCCGAGTCTTAACTCTTCTCAGAAAAAAAGCAATACAAGGGAATTTCCCCAGCTACCAAAAATAGACTGTACTATACATTACATCATACCGCAACAATAAGCTCTCGTGCTATTGGCTGCTCTCCAATGACATAGTCTCATGAATATTCAAATTAGCTTCTAAGCAGGTTTTCTGAGAAATGTATATAGTAAACACAAGTCTATAGAATTAGGTCAGTCGGAATTTCCTCGTCCGTGTAACACCCAAAATACTTAACCAGAGCTACACAGTAAGAATCCTTATTGATTGGTAAAAACATATATATCGATGTTAAAAAGAAAATGTAAGGGTCTTTTTTACGTTTTTTTCTGGTTTTGTATATATCTTTAAACTACTTTCTTCTTATCGGATTAGCAATGAGTGCTTCGCCGCGCGCCCAGTTGACAAGGCTCTCGAGTGTCATTGCGCGACGGATCGTACCATTATTTGTAGGGTATGCAGGGATTTTATGAACGTTCAAGTACGCCGCCAATATTAAAATGCATCATATACCCATTGAAACTGCATTTGAATGTTTTACAACCGTGTTGGGAGAGGAATAAATTCTTCCTGTTTGAAAATATTAATATTTGTTGCGTTTGTTCGTAGTGTGTAATCCCTGCTAAAATCCCTACGTGATCCGTCCTTTCGAATACGGCGCTAGACTGGTTCCCGCTCCACATCTAAAAAAAAGTCAATCGGAACGGACGTGCCACTGAATGGGAAAGCCCATGGATTTTATTTGCTTTATTTCCACAAACCGAAAATTAAATCAGTAAATCGAAACATTCTGAACCTCAAAATTTACAATTTATGAAACAATTTGGGACGTTTTGTGAGGTTAAAGTACCTGGATACAAGTCAATCGTAAAGGCGGATACACACTATCGCGGAAAAATCACACTTTCGCGCTGCGCTCACCGCATTGCATGAGCTCCCAATCGCCGATTAATCCCGAAATAGAAAATTCCACTCTGGTAACTTGGGGCTTCTCTGATACCTCATTGGCTGCGCGTTGGAAAGGTCAGCGCACCGCGGTCAAAGTTCAACAAATTTGAACTTTGACCCAGCTCAAAACGTTTTGCGCGTCGCGATAGGCCGCGCACAAGCGGCAAACCAGTTTGTGTACAAACCAATGGAACAGTGTGATTTTTCCGCGATAGTGTGAATTACTCCCCTTTATACAAAATCACACATGGATTTGGCTGGAAAAAAATTTGAAAAGTAAATAAACTTTGTGTTGAGCACATTTCTGTACTGGAAAGCTCCATGAACTTTGTACCTGGCGCTGTTTAGCACAAATTTGCCGAGCACAGATTTTATTAATGAATTACTTTGTAAGATGAGGAACCAGCTACATTTGTATTTTCAAATTGTGCTTAAAAACAGTATCAACATTTTAGTGCACATGTAAATACATATCACAATATTTTGTCAGGCAACCAACTTTTGCAATATAAAGCAGATAAATCATGTGCTAAGTAATGTTTCGTGCCAATAGCGCCATGAAATTGGCCCCTGGAGTTCAGAAAGTTTTTCCCTTTTTTTCAATACTTCATTGCACCATCACTGCTGTCCTCATCTTTTGCAATGTCAGTCGTCATCAAAGTCTTCATTATCTTTAAAGCCCCAAAATTTTACTTTACGAACAGACAATGAAAAAGGAAACTAAAAGTGTTGATAGCAAGGTAACAATCACATGATATGGTATCTTTGTGGAAGAAAACTGCTAACTTAAGGTGTTTTAAGTTTGGAAAATATTTGTTTACCTTTCATGCATCATCAACATATTACTACGACTGTAATTGTGGGGAAATAAAACATGTTCCAAATTATTTAACACTTTATTAAACAGCTTCAACCCGCAAAGCATTGTTATGACAATTCAGTGATTTCTTTAGAACGTATTGTACCTGTAGGTGATTGCACAACACATACAATGGAGAAATGAACTGATTGCATAATACACACAATGAAGGAATGGAATGACAAGAATGCGAGTCAAGTAGTGTAGATAACAAGGAAATACAATTAATTACTTGTACTGTAACACTTATGTAATGCTGCTGTTCCTTATTTTAAAAGTTTCCAGTCACGTAATGTCTTGAAGTTGCTGCTGGTGGGTATCACCTTCATGCCATTTGGGAACGACTTTCACCTTCGCGGGTCCATCTCCTATTGAGAATGAGTAGACATGGGTTGGCTGCTCTCTTCCAAATGCCAAATACACCTCTTCGAGAGAATGATCTAGGAAAGAAAAATAATTTACTAACAAAACAAAATTGTTGTCATTATTTAATATCCATATCTACATTCTTCAAAATCGATGCTTAGAATACAGACGTTAAACAAATTTAGACGTTAAAACAAGTGTTGTAGATCACTTGATGAATACCTGGTTGGCATTTGACGCTTGCTCATACGTTTGTGTTCACCGGCGATGTCATCCTGTTTATCCTCAAGCCTCAAATGTAGGTACAGGTTGGGACAATATGTGCTGCATCTGAAGTCTTCGCTCCTTGACAGTTTTGATCCAATCACTGTTCAGGTAAGTGAAATCTTCACTTCCTGACCCCTAATGCACCTGGTGGTTGGTGCCTTGTCCCCATCACTGTTGAACTGAAAAATGAATAACAAGTTAACATTAATAATAAATGGTACTGAGGGTTGAGAAGTTGATCAGAATGTTTTTCTTTTTTTGAAATGACTCATCAAGCATCGGTAAGTGCAAATTTGATGGAGATACCCACATTTTCGAGTGAGAAAAAAATATGTTTAGTCTCATATGTTTTGTGCAAAAGGTCGTAAAACATGATGAACGGTGTAAATACCGTACACGTTTGCCACTAATTCTTCATAATAAAAGTTTCCGGCAAACTGCAGAGCAAAGAAGTAGGCCTATAAACAAATTTTAGTCACTATAGAAATTACTAAAATAATCTCGCTTATTCTTCGTGGACATAACAAACTGTTGAGGAACGTGAAGATAATGGATGGAGGCATTGCCGCGACATGGTTGACAAGGTTTGACAGCTCATGTCTTCTGTTACATTCCAGATATAGGGTATGCGTAGTCTTATTATACATGATATTGATTGCAACCCACTCCATTATTGCCACGTGGCAACGATCGAGTTACTGTATGTGGTTTATGGGCTGTCTCGCAAACTTTGAGGGGGTGGGCGTCTTCGGCTGTGGTCTTCAGACTCCTGCTAGTACCTGCGCTATTGCGCAAAGTGCGTAACTAAACTTGTTCCGTTCTTAAAGCTGTAGTCCAGTATGTTGAAGAAAAAAAAAAGATTCAACCCATGCACTCTCTCACGTATGCTCTTTCACGTAACTGTCACCCCGAGAACGCCGTTCTACTCGGGAGTTTCGATTACCATGCCCATTGGTTCAAACGAGCACAATGATCCTGTTGTAAACATGCCATTTGGCCTGCAGTAAAGTGCCGAGGTAATCATATCTGACAACTACTCAAACATCTGTGTATGATTTCAGTTTCAGATAAAGTGAAAACATTGTTGAGGCGCGAAATAGATCGCATTTTGACAAGACACTGGAATACAAACCATCGTACCATATGTTACGGCATTTTCTTTCTGTCTGCAATAAATATAATTAAACAAAGTTGGCCTGATGAAACTGTGTAGTGTTGTCTGTCACAGCTAAAAACATCAGAGGCCGTTTCCGAGCACACATATACGCATCTAATATTTTGTGTAAAGTGCTTATAGCTTCTTGGGGCCGTCCATAAAGTACGTACGCACGGAGGGGAGTGGGGGTTGTTGACATTGCGTACACCATGCGTACAGGGGGAGGGGGGTCCAAGCCAATGCGTATGTACGCAAACCGAAAATGTCTTTTTAGTAAATCGGGAAAGGATGGACAAGTTGACCATGGATTCAGAAATGTACGAAATATATTAGATAGGCCACACATTTTTCTCACACATCTCACAATTTTCTCACTCCTCAAATTAGGTTTTCCCATTAAATCCCCAGTTGAATGATGCTTGATTTTTTTATTTTAAGTAAACAAAAGAAATCTATACATTTTGTCATTTATTTCAGACTTAGGTGGCGACATGCGAATCGTACTACACGTAGTAGTATATAGCACTATACATGTAGTACTGAACCATTTTTACCAATGCTGAGGTATATATGGAATGCGTATGCGTACAGGAGGTGGGGGC
Source organism: Henricia sp. BOLD:AAB3569 (assembly GCA_037783545.1). Classification (NCBI taxonomy): domain Eukaryota; kingdom Metazoa; phylum Echinodermata; class Asteroidea; order Spinulosida; family Echinasteridae; genus Henricia; species Henricia sp. BOLD:AAB3569. The sequence goes on along the minus strand of JBBELK010001083.1, from coordinate 434,176 downwards.
GGGGGGGGGGGGGGGGGGGGTTGGAGCCACTGCGTACGCCATGCGTACAGGGGGGTGGGGGGGGGGGGGGGGGTGTCTAAAAAGTCGGCATCTCATGCGTACGTACTTTATGGACGAACCTTGCGAAAACGTGCTCTGTGATTTTTAAGTGTGTTATGCACAACATAGTGGAACTACAGCCTTAAATCCTATCCGATGAACGGAGCAAATTTAGTTAAGCCCGGTTTCCATATAGACGTAACAAACGCAGAGATAGTCCGGTAAATTCACGGGTAAATTGTGCCTGAACTAGAACTAATTGCAATATATTGCATTCCAACACTGGCTGGTGTATAAAAAATCACTCATTAACATACTGAAAATCTAATATTTTCGAATGAGTTAAAATGATTTTTTTTTTTCGCGGTAACTTTAATCATTACATTGAGGGCGTTATTTCGTCCGTTACCTATCAGGAATCCGTGCATATTATGTTATAATCTTCGGGAAACACGACTACTCGTAGCAGACGAAATATTTCTCGTCGTCTGCTAAAATTGAGGCATTATAAACGAAACAGACATGTTTTTTTCACATTTCGGGGATCTTGTTTATAGTTAGTGGTCAAACAACTGCCCTACTGTTATTCCTTCTTGTAAATTGGTTTGTAATAATTGTTATTTTTTGCTTGTGTGGATACAAAAATTATATAATATGGAGATGGTAATAAGGTCCATGCCAAAAACAACAAAGGGAAAAATATCTTAGATTTTTCCACTTTTTCAATTTTTTTCTTACACTTCTTGTATTGTCAATGTACTTATTACAAAAAGAAATCCCAAAATTCGACCATCCTCATTGAAACAAGAGCGTTTTTGTTAAGCGAGCACCTGATTTAGACACTGCCGTGTGCACGCAATTAATCGTGATTACCATGCACCTACTAGGCCTATTTCGAAACATGTAGCTTGAAGTACGTTACCAGACTAGTTTCTGAGACGCCATCGTCTGCTCGGAAGTGGTCGTATTACTACGCATCCACTGTTACGAAACATACAGACTGAGGAACGTTTCAAAAACACCTTTCCACTTAAAAGAAACAGTAGGAGGCCCGCTTAACGTAGACAGTCGGCAAAGTTGACTGAACCAAGTTTAACCTTTCGATTGTTTCCGTCAGTGTTTGCGTTGCCTTTGTTTGCGTCTCGTCTGCGCGCGCGCGTTACGATTATATGGAAACTAGGCTTTACGCACTTTGCGCAATAGCGCAAGTACCATTTGGATCGAGCCCACACGGTAGATGCCCTCCACCACCCCGCCTCTCCCTACCCACACGTTTGCGAGACAGTAACATATAAATCATGTTGCCACGTGGCATATGGAGTGGGTTGTAGTCATGTTACCTCCTATCTGGATTGTAAAGCCCGGTTTCCATATAGACGTAACATACGCAGAGAGTGCCGCAAACTACCAACGCAAACAGTAACGCAGACAGTCGGCAAAGTTGAACCAAGTTTAACTTTGCCGACTGTTTCCGTGAGTGTTTGCGTTGCGGTTGTTTGCGTCTAGTCTGCGTGCCCGCGTTACGATCATATGGAAACCAGGCTTAACAGAAGACACGAGTTGTCAAACCTTGCTAACCATGTCGCGCCAATGTATGGAGCGTCAAAGTGACAACCCTAATTTCTCATTTTATGCTAGTAGATTCTCAGGTTTTTTGGTATCGCAAAGAGTATTTTCAAAAACCCCAATTTTCTGCTAGCAGAAATTTGGAATTTACTTTGACGACACGCGGCGCGCCAAAAGTGGACAACTAAATTAACTTATCTCGCGGCGCCCCAAAGAGTAAACAACGCCCCTATATTCAAAATGGAATGGTCTTTTGTGGACCCGCCCTACATTCCGCGCCACCAGGTTGGCTGCGCGAGAGAGTCGGAAGTGAGCCGCACATCAAAGGACCACCCAATGGAGTGAGTGTCATGTCGGACCGATCGTTTTCGCAAGCACGACCAGAAGCATGTTTGATGTATAAATCGGGCCTCCCACTGTGCGATTTTTTGTCACGAATTTCCAACGATTAGCTACGATTTGGTACGATTGTGTACAGAGTCTATACACAATCGTAACAAATAGTACCTAATCGCACCTAATTCGTGGCAAAAATCGCACAGTGGGAGGCCCGCTTAACATTGACTCAAGCAATAGCCATCTGTATGATTGAGGGGGTGGGGGTTCGGGGGGCGGGCGGCGTCTTCGGCTGTGGTCTTCAGACTGCTGCTAGTGCTTGCGCTATTGCGCAAAGTGCGTAACTAAACTTGCTCCGTTCTTCGGATGGGATTTAAAGCTGTAGGTCCAGTTTGTTGTGCAGCGCACTTAAAAATTACAGAGCACTTATTCGAAAGAGAAAGGAACTCAACTCGCTGTTGCCTGTTGCTGTGTAAATATGAGCGCATACAAAATGTTACACACAGATGTTGGATAAGTATCTTAGATAGACCTAAGTAGGTCTACGTGTACTTAAAAACGGCCTATTATGTTGTTCTTAAAGCCCAATACATTGCAGTTACCCAAACAAAACCCGACCATTTTGAATGAGGTGGGGGCGTGCTGTTACATGGTGTGCGTGTGAGCGCCCTTAAATTTTAGTCACAGTGATTTTTTTTAACTGTGAAAATAACATTTTAAATAAGTGATTATAACCCGCCGAGGTGAATTAATTTGATACAAATGTGAACAAATGTACATGATCGAGTTTGGGAAATCTGGATGAGGTGAAAAGCAAATTGGCTCCACCGGGATTCGAACCGCGGACCTTCTGCTTCACGTACAGACGCCCTACCAAATTATTGAGCTATGAAGCCAACTGGTGGTCTCGAATCACGGTAGTGCAGTTGTTCCTCACTGATTGTTCCTAACTGACTGTATAGTTTTATCAGGAAAACTTTGCCCAATGGACCGACAGCTTGTATTTCTTGTAAAATGCATTTCATACGTTTCTTTCAGGGTGGATATTTTTGTCTTGTTAAACTACGATCTATCTCACGATCTATCAAACTGTTTTCCATTTCGTGTTGGACTACTGACTTCTTATCGTTATGAGCATCTTTGATTCACGTTTTTCGGCCTTCCTCCCGAGTGTTTTGAACAGTTCAAAACACTCGGCTCCCATCCGTCCTTTCCAGAACACGGCAGAGTTGCTTACGAGCTGATCCAGCGTAGTCCAGAGTGGTCCCGTTCAGACCTCACGAGAGAGGACGGCAGCTGAACGGCTTCTCGTCCGACCTGGACTTAAGATTCTATCTCCCCGTTTAGTGGGGGGTGGATGAAGAACACTCGTGAACAAAGACGGCTGGCAAAGAATGGATGGCTCCAGTTGGACGTGATTTAGCTGGCTACCAGTAATTTACTCGCAACTTTAGTAAGTTAACTGCATGTTTTTGACAGTACCGGAGAAAAACAACGGCCTAAAACATGATAGGATTACTATATGCTGGAGCTCATTTTCACTGAAATTATGAGGCAATATTTTCTCAACAGCCAGAGCTACGCCAACTTCCAACTATTTTAAAGAAAAACAAAGATTCAACCCATACACTCGTATGCTCTTTCACGTAACTGTCACCCCGAGAACGCAGTTCTACTCGGGAGTTTCGATTACGCCCAATGGTTCAAACTGCCACAATGATCCTGTTGTAAACATGCCATTTGGCCTGCAGTAAAGTGCCGAGGTAATCATATCTGACAACTGTTAAGGAGTCAAGCTACTCAAACATCTGTGTATGACCATTTCAGTTTCAGATAAAGTGAAAAAAATTTGAGGCGCGAGATAGATCGTATTTTGACAAGACACTGGAATACAAGCCATCGTACCATATGTTACAGGTTTTTCTTTCTGTCTGCAATAAATATAATTAAACAAAGTTGGCCTGATGAAACTGTATAGTGTTGTCTGTCACAGCTAAGAACATCAGAGGCCGTTTCTGAGCTCACATATACGCATCTAATATTTTGTGTAAAGTGCTTATAGCTTCTTTACCTTGCGAAAACGTCCTCTGTGATTTTTAAGTGTGTTATGCACAACATAGTGGAACTACAGCCTTAAATCCTATCCGATGAACGGAGCAAATTTAGTTAAGCCCGGTCTCCATATAGACGTAACAAACGCAGAGATAGTCCGGTCAATTTAACGCTAAATGTGCCTGAACTTGTGTCCTCTTTACAGTGTGTCTAACTATAAATTGACAACCAGCCAAACTCCTTTCAAGAACGACTTTGGAGTCAGGAATTAGCGTCTAAGCTCCGTTTTAATTCAAATAGACTCGTGGGCACTCCGTCAATGAAATGGTGTGAAAAGACAATGCGTACACAGGCGCTAAACAAAGTTGGCAGTTCCTAATTTCGTCATAAAAATGTTGCAAAGTGTGAGGAAAAACGAACGTGATTGTAAACAAATCGACTACTTGTGTGTGGAATAAAACTGTACACAAACAGCCGACAGAGGGCGGCAAACCGCACAGACGGTGCAGAACACTCCCCATCTGGCATCTTTAAGATGGCACTAACTCTTAAAAAACATATATACATAGCGTTCAGTCCTCGTTGGGTAGCAGGAGAACAAGCTCGGTGACTGGCCTCACAAATTTCCTGACGCCTCCCTGAGCAGCAACCTTGACTTCTACGATGCGGACCTTCTCGTCATCACCTGGAAGGACTGAAGAAACCAGCGCTAAGGGCCACTCATTACGGACGACTTGTTTATCTTTCAAGAGGACAAGATCTCCCTCCTGGAGGTTGCGCTGTGTTTGCGTCCACTTTCGTCTGCTTTGTAGGGTTGCTAGGTACTCCCGACTCCAACGAGACCAGAACTTGGTAGCGAGACTCTGCACTTGTCTCCATTGACTCTTGAAGAGGTTCTTCTCGGTGAAATTCCCTGGAGGTGGTGGGGTGCCGGACTTCTGGGTGAGCAGCATTGCGGGTGTCAGAATGAATGGTGACTCTGGATCCGTTGAGACTGGAACAAGGGGTCTTGCATTGATGATAGCTGCTGCTTCGGCTAAGAAGGTGCACAGGGTCTCGTGCGTCAGAGGGGATTTGTTGTGGAACAGCATAGAGTCTAGGATCCTACGCGTCACTCCAATCATGCGTTCCCAGGAACCTCCCATGTGTGATGAGTGAGGTGGGTTGAATACCCAAGTGCATCCGTGACTGCCGAGGTAGCGGTGGACGTCGGTGTCTTCTGGGTGCTTCTTACCAAACTGGAGTTCGTTGCAGGCTCCAATGAAATTAGTTCCACAATCTGACCTCAGTTGTATTGCTGGTCCTCGGATTGCAAAGAATCTTCTCAGCGCGTTGATACAGCTGGAAGCGTCCATGGACTCTAGAACTTCAAAGTGCACTGCCCTGGTGCTCATGCAAGTTAACAGTACAGCCCAACGCTTGCTCTGTGCGTGGTCTCCTCTGGTTCGACGTGCGGCAACTGTCCATGGACCAAAGACATCTAGACCCACATACGAGAAGGATGGGGTCGTACTGAGTCGCTCAGGTGGTAGATCCGCCATCTGTTGGTTTTCCATTTTTCCACGTAGCTTTCTGCAGGTTACACACTTGTGTATAGCGGAGCTGATGAGCCTCTTGGCGCCAACAATCCAAAAGCCTGCTGATCTAATGGCTCCTTCGGTAAAATGGCGACCTTGATGTTCCACCTGCTCATGGTAGTGTCGTATCAGAAGCGTGGCAATGTGACTGTGCTTTGGAATGAAGATGGGATGATTTTCGTGGCTTTCCAATTGGGCATGCTTCAGACGACCGCCTACTATCAGGAGCTCATTTTCCACATTGGGATTCAGCTTGAGGATCGAACTTGTTTGGGGTACGTCTCTCTTCTGGTCGAGAGCGGCAAGCTCGTCAGAGTAGGCTTCTCCTTGAATTGTCTTGAGAATGACTTGTTTGGCCTGGTCCAACTCATCTGGAGTGCGTGGCTTATGGCATACGTGCCAACCTCTGCATTCGGTAGACTTATTTTCTGAGTTCTGGTAGGAACGAGCGACATGGATGAGGAATGCAACACCCCTTAAGAGAGAGTTCCATGTCGAGAAGTGCTCAAATCGCTCCGACGTAAGCCGTCTCTTGTCAGTCTGGGTGACAAAACTTCTCACTTCTGGCCGAATATCTGCATCCATCTCTGGACTGATCAAGTCGAAAGGATTCTCTTCCTTCTTGGCATCGTCTGCTTTGAGCAAGAAGGTCGGTCCTGTGAACCATGATGTATCCGTGAGCTGAGATGCCGAGACTGCTCTAGAAGCGTGGTCGGTCGGGTTGTGCTCTGTTGGTACGTAGTGCCATTGTTCTGGGTTGGTTGACTGCCTCATCCGCTGAACTCTGTTGTGTACGTACACGTAGAAACGCTTGTTTCATTGCAAATGTACCCGAGAACAACCTTGCTGTCACAATAGAACTTCACTGCTTCTGGTTTGAAGTCAATCTCGTCCAGGATGAAGTCTGCCATCTCCATGGCCAGCACTGCAGCACACAGTTCTAGACGTGGTATTGTTGGTTGTAGCAAGGGAGCCAGCTTGGATTTTCTTAAAACAAATCCCATTTCAACCTTCCCAGATTCGTCTATGGTTCTGAGATAGGCCACTGCGCCGATGGCTCGAGTCGATGCATCCGAGAATAGACACAAGTCGGTCTTCTGTACTCTTAATTGTGAGGGATTTTGAGGCATAGGTGCGAGGGATATGGAGCTGTTCCAAACACTGAAGGGAATCTTTCCATGCCTCTCATTCATTCATCCGAACTTCAGGGAGTGGCGTGTCCCACCCGAAAAGGCTGTTCAATGTTGACAGGATACCTCGGCGTGTGAATGGCTTATCCTTTGTTGAAACCTTGAATGTGAATGTGTCAGGTGCCGTCTCCCAGCATAATCCCAAACTGCGCTGGACCGGTCCTGTCTCATCTCCAAGACCAAAGTCTTTCATACCTTTGGCATGGTCTTCTTGGGGGAATGCTTGCATCACAGATATGCTGTTTGAAGCAACCTTGTGCAGCCGCAAATTTGACTCTGACAATGATGATTGGGTTCTCTGCAGGAGGTCTATAGCTTGCTCATCTGTGGGGACTGAAGTGAGTCCATCATCGACGTAAAAATGCCTCTCAACAAATTCTCGGGTGTCTGAGCCATGGGCAGGTTCACCTTCTTGGGCGGCTCTTCTCAGACCATATATGGCTACTGCGGGGGATGGGCTGTTTCCAAAGACATGGACCTTCATTCTGTACTCGATGACGTCCTTTGTCAAGTTGTTATCTCTGTACCACAGGAATCTCAGGTAATTTCTGTGATCCTCTCGTACGGCAAAACAGTAGAACATCTGTTGGATGTCTGCGATCACTGCGACTGGTTCCTTCCTGAAACGAATTATAACTCCCATGAGACTGTTATTAAGATCAGGGCTGGAGAGTAGGACATCGTTGAGGGAGATGCCATCATGCTTGGCACTCGAGTCAAATACTACCCTGATTTGGTCTGGCTTCTGCGGATGATACACACCAAATGTTGGCAGGTACCAGCACTCTTCTCCCGCTTGAAGTTGGGGCGCTACCTCTGCGTGATCGTTTTCCAACAGCTTATTCATGAAAGCCAAGTACTGCTCTTTCATCACAGGTTTCGTGTCTAGACTGCGTCGCAGTGAGGTGAGTCGGCTAACGGCTTATTCACGATTGTTAGGAAGAGGACGTCTTGGCACTCTAAATGGAAAAGGAGCTACCCAACTGTTGGCCTCGTCTTTATAGAATTCCTTTTCCATAGTCTTGAGGAAGATCGTATCTTCAATGGACAAAGCTGGCTTGTTGTCATCGGGTGTTCCTTGGAATACGTCACTCCCGAGTTTATCTGCAGATTTTTTTACGGGACCTGCGTTGAACGCTTGGGGTGCGATTTCGTGAGGCTCCCTGCTGTAACTCATCATTTCTGTCAGATGGATCCGGCTTGGGCACGGAGTGAAAAGTGACGGACGTCCATTTTCTAAGATGTGGGTTTTGAAGCTGTTGATGGTAGGCTTGTGTGCATTTCCTATGCAAACGTCGCCGACTAAAACCCAGCCCAAGTCAAGTCGTTGAGCAAAGGGAGCGTCATGCGGGCCATTGACTTGCTCTCTTACTTTGTGAGCTCTCAGAATGTCTCTTCCAAGTAACAGAAGAATTTCAGCATTCTGATCCAATTCTGGGACGAGAGACGCCACAGGCTTCAGGTGAGAGTGATGAAGAGCTGCTTCTGGCGTCGGTATTTCAGCTCTGTTGTTGGGGATCTCATTGCATTCGATGAGTGGAGGTAGGATTAGACTAACTCCTCCATTTGCTGCTTCAATCTGGAAGCCATCTGCTTTCCTTCCAGTCATCTCAGTAACTCCGGCACATGTTCTGAGGGAATAGAGCGATGAACTGGACTGTATGTTGAAGAGATCGAAAAACTCCGACCTTGCCAAAGACTTGTTACTCTGATCGTCGATTATGGCGTACATTTTGGCTGCACTTTCGGACTTATTTTGGGGATACACTTTCATCAAGCATATTTTGGAGCATGATCGTGCTGGTAGGCCTTCGCCACAAACTTCAGTGCACTTGGATGTGACTGCAGAAGGGATGGTAGACCCAGATTCCTCCTCCCCGCCATGATGTGGAGCAGGGACAGGGGCATTTAGTGTCCAAGGAGCAGGGCCTGGGTGCATTACTGCGATGTGGCGATCACTCTCACTTTCGTTGCATTTTGTAGCAATTCCGCAATCTTTGGCGAGGTAAGATGATGATGCGCAGCACTTGAACCAGATTCCCTTTTCCCGTAGAAAGGTCTTGCGTTCATCTATGAGAGAATGGAGGAAAGGAGAATGGAGGAAAGTGTTCATCATTTTGGTTTTTGTACCTGGAGCCCTTGCTGATCCATTTTTCTTGCAGACCATGTGGCAGTTTTTCCACGATGGGGTTGATTCCACGTGCGGTGTCAAGATATGCAAGACCGGGCAAATACCCATCTTCCTTGGCACTTTCTACTTCTCTCAGCACGTCGCCAAGTTGTCTTAGCTTGAGATGATCCCTGCTTGCTGTTCGAGGAAAAGAGTCCAACTTGTGGAAAATAATGCTTTTTATGACCTCTAGTGCTGCATGGTGTTCTTTCAGTCTTTCCCATGATTTTCTGAGAGCCGTTTCTGGATCGTAAACATGTACAGCACGGATTCTCCCGACATGTTCAGATGATTCTTTCCCCAACCATTTTAGTAGCAGATCCAATTCCTCCTTCGCCGTGAGCCCTAGATCATTGGTAGCACTGCGGAATGATGACTGCCATGCCCTGAAACTTTCAGGTTGGTCGTCAAAATGTGACAAACCTGTGGTAATAAGTTCGCGTTTTGCGAGGTATTTCGCAAAGTTGTTCATATCCTCTGGTTTGTTAGTGCCGTCTTGGTCTCGGGCGGTGCATTGGTGTATGCAGGTCGTTGGTTGCTAGGCGTTGACACCATTTGTGTCTTGATGGGGAAAAGTGATGGCAACACTACCGGTTTTGAGTCCTGTTGCAGGTTTTGATTGGTTGATGGAAAAACCGATGAAACTGGTTGCATAGCTTGCGAGCTGTGAAAGGTGGGCGGGAAGTTGATTATCGGCTGCAAAACTGGCATGTGTCGTTCAACATACTCTTCAGTACGCTGCATGACGTCTTTCTGCGATAGCGGCAAACTTGACTTAATGCCACCAAGTATATTGTCTCCCTCTAGAGCCACCTCCAATGCATCAGCTTCGGCAACTGCTGCTGCTGCCTCTTTCTGATGAGTGAGTATACAATTCTCTGCATCCAATTTCCTTCTCTAATGCCAGTTTTGCCTCTTGCCCTGAAAATTCTGCACGAACGCGTGCTGCTTCAGCCCGTCCTCGTGCCCTGGCAGCTTCACTCAGTGCTGCAGATGACCTCGTCACTCCTCGTGACCTTAGAATACGTCTGCGATGATCTGTCGGCTTCCATGATGCAGTATGTTGTAATGTTACAGCATGTGACTGATGACTTCACAATCGCCAAAACTGACTGCCGTAGCTGTTGTAACACCAGTTGATTCCTGTCTTTTCACTGTACTGTCCTCTTTACAGTGTGTCTAACTGTAAATTGACAACCAGCCAAACTCCTTTCAAGAACGACTTTGGAGTCAGGAATTAGCGTCTAAGCTCCGTTTTAATTCAAATAGACTCGTGGGCACTCCGTCAATGAAATGGTGTGAAAAGACAATGCGTACACAGGCGCTAAACAAAGTTGGCAGTTCCTAATTTCGTCATAAAAAGGTTGTATTGCAAAGTGTGAGGAAAAACGAACGTGATTGTTAACAAATCGACTAAAGTTGTGTGGAATAAAACTGTACACAAACAGCCGACAGAGGGCGGCAAACCGCACAGACGGTGCAGAACAGCAATATAATGCATTCCAACACTGGCTGGTGTATAAAAAATCACTCATTGACATACTAATAATCTAATATTTTCGAATGAAAAGTTTTTTAATCATTACATTGAGGGCGTTATTTCGTCTGTTACCTATCAGGAATCCGTGCATATTATGTTATAATCTTCGGGAAACACGACTACTCGTAGCAGACGAAAAATGAGGCATTATACAAACGAAACAGACATTTGTTTTGCACATTTCGGGGATTTGGTTATAGTTAGTGGTCAAACCACTGCCCTACTGTTATTCCTTCTTGTAAATTGGTTTGTAATAATTTTTATTTTTTGCTTGTGTTGATAAATAAAGTATATAATATGGAGATGGTAATAAGGTCCATGCCAAAAACAACAAAGGACAAAATATCTTAGATTTTTCCACTTTTTCTATTTTTTTTTTACACATGTACTTCTTGTATTGTCAATGTGCTTATTACAAAAAGAAATCCAAAAATTCGACCATCCTCATAGAAATAAGAGCGTTTTCCTTAAGCGAGCACCTGATTTAGACACTGCCGTGTGCTCGCAATTAGTCGTGATTACCATGCACCTACTATTTCGAAACATGTAGGTTGAAGTACGTTACCAGACTAGTTTCTGAGACGCCGTGTCTGCTTGCAAGTGGTCGTATTACTACGCATCCACTATTACGAAACATACAGACTGAGAAACATTACCAGACCAACTATTAATTCTTAAATTTTGTCTTCAAAAACTGCTTAAAAACATATTTTCACTCAAAAGAAACAGTTAGATTTTTCATATGTTATGACCTAGATTCATGTCGTGATTACCATGCACCTACTATTTCGAAACATGTAGGTTGAAGTACGTTACCAGACTAGTTTCTGAGACGCCGTGACTGCTTGCAAGTGGTCGTATTACTACGCATCCACTATTACGAAACATACAGACTGAGAAACATTACCAGACCAACTATTAATTCTTAAATTTGGTCTTCAAAAACTGCTTTAAAAACATCTTTTCACTCAAATAAAACAGTTAGATTTTTCAAATGTTGTGACCTAGATTCATGTCAAGCGGGCCTCCCACTCTGCGATTTTTGCCACGAATTTCCAACCATTAGCTACGATTTGGTACGATTGTGTATAGAGTCTATACACAATCGTAACAAATCGTACCTTATCGTTGGAAATTCGTGGCAAAAATCGTACAGTGGGAGGCCCGCTTAACGCAGACAGTCGGCAAAGTTGACTGATCCAAGTTTAACTTATCTGTGAACATTTCTGATTTTCAAAATACCAATCATGAACCCTGGGATGCGTCTCAAGACGAGAAAACAGACTGGAAATGTGAGAAGAAAAGTGTGCAGCTGGACTGTCTATATAGTTAATGTGCATGTCACGTCGGTCTGAAATGTGTTTTGGCGAATGATAAATTTATAGCAAACCTATTTTACGAATTCAGAAGTTGACCATTACTAATTTTGGGCAAATGTTACAAGTTTATAACCGCAATAAAAAGGAGTGAAAAGGTGAAAATTATACTAGAACAAAATTTCGCTGGCAGTTTTGTACACACAAATTCAGTAATGGTCAACTGCTGATAATTTTTCGTTTAGTAAATTATCAGCATTATCATTGAGATGTACATATTTATTCTCATGCTCAGGTTTTCCAAAATGCTTCAGTTACTGCATCAAGATCAAGATCAAGCCATTTTACAGGACATCTGTAAAAATAGCACTCTGCAGCTACACAGAAATTGGCCTGAGCTTGCGTTCATTGCCTAGAGGTTGGTCAACTTGCTCCACCCTACTCTTCCAAAACACAATCATTAAGAACAAATTTATTCATCTTCACCAAAATCTGCTTTGGAGTTTAGATTTTCATCTATGTGATTGCCAGAATAAAAATATTAATTATTTGAAATGACTGGATTGATTCAAGGTGGTCTTCTTTCAAAATTGCTTCTAGCCTTTTTGTTTACACTTGCAGATTAAAAGTAAATTTATGGATTTATCATCTTTTGATAGTCTGTGTCATGTTTTCGAAATAATTGTTTGACACAGTTTACATACATTGTAGATCTAAATACATTGGCAATTTAGGCACTTATGTGGTAGAAAGTTTTAGAAACGTGTATGTTAAATATCTGCATGCATACAAAATAAAACAAATGGGTTTAAATTGTAAAATGCTCATATCTTAACTATGCATGTATTGGGTTTGGGTCTTGGGTTTCAGTTGGTTCCTATATTATTTAAACGAAAATTTTGATCGAATCTAATTGCTTGTTAAAGAAAAAGTATGTAACAATGCTATTTTCAAGGTTTGATTGTATCATGAGGTTTGATTGTTACAGTAGCTTTTCCAGTCATAAAATCGAGGTTCATTCTATCATATAATATCACTTATTATAAGCTATACATTTTGGTTACTGTCTAAATACATATTTGGTTACCATCATTCAAACTAAAATCACAAACCATCAGCAAAATATAAGCAGTCTGATGTTTTTTTATAAGTGCAATTTTACTAGAAACACGCATTTCGAAAATCTCTTGATTTTTGTCATCCATGTAGCTTGAACTTTAAAGGCATTAAAAATACCAAAGTTTTTGAAGCCACAGTGTGCATTTAATTGTGACAAAAGTCCTCTATTTGACAAAACCACAGTTAGATAAATGTATTGTTAATATTGTGACTTGGCATTGGAAAATGTAACAGCAGTCGTCTATTTTGCCGATTATCAGTCTTGGAAATAAAGGAAAATAATGGCTCGGGATAAACGTTTCCTTGTTATAAGTATTGCTATTACTGGTGGTTTAATTATACTATCAGTACTCGGCTGTTTTAAAGAAAAGGTCTTTATAACTTGCCAAAGATAATTATTTCCATGTACGCATGTAAAGCCGTTTTTACTCCTTAATGATGAATTAATAATATGATGAATTAGTTTGGAGGTCAATGTTGAAAATGTGAAATCCTTGATATACATGTAGGCTACGTACCACACATACTAAATGTTTGATTTTGCGCGTTTCACTTGTCTTGGGACAAAATAGACCCATACATTATTCTGAAGCGCCTTCGAGAGTAAATTAGATATATCCTGAAAAGACGCCGTCAAATTTGGCCGTTTTTTCGCACTTTTGAAAAATTCAAGGTCACGTGACTTTTCGGAACCAAATTCTGGTTCCGAAAAGTCACGTGGTCTTGTGAGTTAGTTGTATTTCCAGCCGTATAAATGTTTGTTACTGCAGAACTGCACCAAATTCAACTCTGATTTCCCCCCAATATTTATAAGTAATTGACAAGAGAGAGACTATTTATACAGGTATGAAACAAAGTTAAACATAAGTATGAAAATTCGAACATAATTGTTTGTTTCGAGAGTCCGGAGAACGGGAGCGAGCGCGTGCTACGGCAGGCTATACCGTGGAGTGTAGGATATTTGCCCCGCGCAGCACGGCAAATAGCCCGAGTGCACACACACACAAGGGCGTATTGCTTCGGTGTACGTTCGTGAAGAAAAAACATGATGCCAACTCCTCAAAAGAAAACGGAAATTCCTATTCAGTCGTCAAGCTGTCCAGTAAAATCGTGAGCAGAAAATTTGAGATATCCTGAGCAGGAGAAGAGCGAATCGTTTGTGACAAAGTCGTGAGGTACGCGCGTAGTTGCAACGGCTGGTAAAGCGTATAACCCGTCTTTTGACCGTTTTTGTTAATTTTGCACTTCTTTAGTAAATTACAGGATATTTGGATGATCTTTTATTCACAACGACCATCAAAAAAGTATTGTCAATGCTGCTACATCACTAAATCATGTAAACAGTAGGCCGGTGTGTACCTTTAACCGGATATGAATTTGAATGAATCAAGTTTTTAACCTATGCTTACCCAAAGCGACAAGCAGCAAAGACATTGCATACTTGGTTGTTGATCAGAATGTGTTGAACAGTGTGTAAATGTGAGGATTCTTATAGCTGTTTTCTAGTTCTAAACGACTCTTCAAGCAGCGATCTACAGACGGCAACGACAAGCTAATTCTGGACCGATTTTTATTAGTTCCTGGTGGATAGTAGCCAAGTTGTTACGGTCCGGAAAGTTCCAGACTATAACAAGAAAATAAATTGAAACTCGCCAAACGCAACAAAGGAGTCAAACAAGATCACACTATGATGTAAGAACAAAGAAACAATGATTTATGTTATGATCTGAGAATCAAAAATAAATGCACAGTGATTAAGTAAGGTTAATTTGTTGTGAGCACTTAAAGAAAGATCTTATACGAAATGTAAAGACAAGATCTTACGAAAACTAAGGTGAGGACTTGACGGCTTAGAAGAACGGCGGCTCCACTCACAAAATTTGGCGATCACGATTCTTGGCGCTGCAATATGCTGAGAAAAGTTCCCGGCCACGACGAGACGACAACAAGACGAACTGCTCTTTAAGTCTCTGTCCCGAGAAATCCAGCGATGAGCACTCCTTAAGCGGGCCTCCCACTGTGCAATTTTTGCCACGAATTTCCCACGATTGAGTACGATTTGGTACGATTGTGTGTGGAGTCTATAGGCAGTCTCCGATAATCGTACCAATTCGTAGGAAATTCGTGGCAAAAATCGCACAGTGGGAGGCCCGCTTTAGCCAAGATTAACACGGTCTCTTTCTCTCAAGAAACAACGGATCGCACGAAGAAACAATTAATGCACGGGTAACGTCCGGCACACGTGGACAGAAAATCCTTTCGTTGAAGGCTCAATCAAAACGCCGTCGACAAATCCCGCGTCGATAATAATCACAACAACGTCCTCCTTCTAAACATTAAGTGCTGACAATACTATCTAAGTGCCCACTTTACATACTCTTGAAAGATTATGTAATTTTCCAAAGAAAAATCTAGAAACTCCGAGTCTTAACTCTTCTCAGAAAAAAAGCAATACAAGGGAATTTCCCCAGCTACCAACAATAGACTGTACTACCATTACATCATACCGCAACAATAAGCTCTTGTGATATTGGCTGCTTTCCAATGACATAGTCTCATGAATATTCAAATTAGCTTCTAAGCAGGTTTTCTGAGAAATGTATATAGTAAACACAAGTCTATAGAATTAGGTCAGTCGGAATTTCCTCGTCCGTGTAACACCCAAAATACTTAACCAGAGCTACACAGTAAGAATCCTTATTGATTGGTAAAAACATATATCGATGTTAAAAAGAAAATGTAAGGGTATTTTTTACGTTTTTTCTGGTTTTTGTATATATCTTTAAACTACTTTCTTCTTATCGGAATAGCAATGAGTGCTTCGCCGCGCGCCCAGTTGACAAGGCTCTCGAGTGTCATTGCGCGACGGATCGTACCATTATTTGTAGGGTATGCAGGGATTTTATGAACGTTCAAGTACGCCGCCAATATTAAAATGCATCATATACCCATTGAAACTGCATTTGAATGTTTTACAACCGTGTTGGGAGAGGAATAAATTCTTCCTGTTTGAAAATATTAATATTTGTTGCGTTTGTTCGTAGTGTGTAATCCCTGCTAAAATCGGCCGCCCCCGTCCATATATTACGTGATCCGTCCTTTCGAATACGGCGCTAGACTGGTTCCCGCTCCACATCTAAACAAAAGTCAATCGGAACGGACGTGCCACTGAATGGGAAAGCCCATGGATTTTATTTGCTTTATTTCCACAAACCGAAAATTAAATCAGTAAATCGAAACATTCTGAACCTCAAAATTTACAATTTATGAAACAATTTGGGACGTTTTGTGAGGTTAAAGTACCTGGATACAAGTCAATCGTAAAGGCGGATACACACTATCGCGGAAAAATCACACTTTCGCGCTGCGCTCACCGCATTGCATGAGCTCCCAATCGCCGATTATTCCCGAAATAGAAAATTCCACTCTGGTAACTTGGGGCTTCTCTGATACCTCATTGGCTGCGCGTTGGAAAGGTCAGCGCACCGCGGTCAAAGTTCAACAAATTTGAACTTTGACCCAGCTCAAAACGTTTTGCGCGTCGCGATAGGCCGCGCACAAGCGGCAAACCAGTTTGTGTACAAACCAATGGAACAGTGTGATTTTTCCGCGATAGTGTGAATTACTCCCCTTTATACAAAATCACACATGGATTTGGCTGGAAAAAATTTTGAAAAGTAAATAAACTTTGTGTTGAGCACATTTCTGTACTGGAAAGCTCCATGAACTTTGTACCTGGCGCTGTTTAGCACAAATTTGCCGAGCACAGATTTTATTAATGAATTACTTTGTAAGATGAGGAACCAGCTACATTTGTATTTTCAAATTGTGCTTAAAAACAGTATCAACATTTTAGTGCACATGTAAATACATATCACAATATTTTGTCAGGCAACCAACTTTTGCAATATAAAGCAGATAAATCATGTGCTAAGTAATGTTTCGTGCCAATAGCGCCATGAAATTGGCCCCTGGAGTTCAGAAAGTTTTTCCCTTTTTTTCAATACTTCATTGCACCATCACTGCTGTCCTCATCTTTTGCAATGTCAGTCGTCATCAAAGTCTTCATTATCTTTAAAGCCCCAAAATTTTACTTTACGAACAGACAATGAAAAAGGAAACTAAAAGTGTTGATAGCAAGGTAACAATCACATGATATGGTATCTTTGTGGAAGAAAACTGCTAACTTAAGGTGTTTTAAGTTTGGAAAATATTTGTTTACCTTTCATGCATCATCAACATATTACTACGACTGTAATTGTGGGGAAATAAAACATGTTCCAAATTATTTAACACTTTATTAAACAGCTTCAACCCGCAAAGCATTGTTATGACAATTCAGTGATTTCTTTAGAACGTATTGTACCTGTAGGTGATTGCACAACACATACAATGGAGAAATGAACTGATTGCATAATACACACAATGAAGGAATGGAATGACAAGAATGCGAGTCAAGTAGTGTAGATAACAAGGAAATACAATTAATTACTTGTACTGTAACACTTATGTAATGCTGCTGTTCCTTATTTTAAAGGTTTCCAGTCACGTAATGTCTTGAAGTTGCTGCTGGTGGGTATCACCTTCATGCCATTTGGGAACGACTTTCACCTTCGCGGGTCCATCTCCTATTGAGAATGAGTAGACATGGGTTGGCTGCTCTCTTCCAAATGCCAAATACACCTCTTCGAGAGAATGATCTAGGAAAGAAAAATAATTTACTAACAAAAAAAAATTGTTGTCATTATTTAATATCCATATCTACATTCTTCAAAATCGATGCTTAGAATACAGACGTTAAAAAAATTTAGACGTTAAAACAAGTGTTGTAGATCACTTGATGAATACCTGGTTGGCATTTGACGCTTGCTCATACGTTTGTGTTCACCGGCGATGTCATCCTGTTTATCCTCAAGCCTCAAATGTAGGTACAGGTTGGGACAATATGTGCTGCATCTGAGGTCTTCGCTCCTTGACAGTTTTGATCCAATCACTGTTCAGGTAAGTGAAATCTTCACTTCCTGACCCCTAATGCACCTGGTGGTTGGTGCCTTGTCCGCATCACTGTTGAACTGAAAAATTAATAACAAGTTAACATTAATAATAAATGGTACTGAGGGTTGAGAAGTTGATCAGAATGTTTTTCTTTTTTTGAAATGACTCATCAAGCATCGGTAAGTGCAAATTTGATGGAGATACCCACATTTTCGAGTGAGAAAAAAATATGTTTAGTCTCATATGTTTTGTGCAAAAGGTCGTAAAACATGATGAACGGTATAAATACCGTACACGTTTGCCACTAATTCTTCATAATAAAAGTTTCCGGCAAACTGCAGAGCAAAGAAGTAGGCCTATAAACAAATTTTAGTCACTATAGAAATTACTAAAATAATCTCGCTTATTCTTCGTGGACATAACAAACTGTTGAGGAACGTGAAGATAATGGATGGAGGCATTGCCGCGACATGGTTGACAAGGTTTGACAGCTCATGTCTTCTGTTACATTCCAGATATAGGGTATGCGTAGTCTTATTATACATGATATTGATTGCAACCCACTCCATTATTGCCACGTGGCAACGATCGAGTTACTGTATGTGGTTTATGGGCTGTCTCGCAAACTTTGAGGGGGTGGGCGTCTTCGGCTGTGGTCTTCAGACTCCTGCTAGTACCTGCGCTATTGCGCAAAGTGCGTAACTAAACTTGTTCCGTTCTTAAAGCTGTAGTCCAGTATGTTGAAGAAAAAAAAAGATTCAACCCATGCACTCTCTCACGTATGCTCTTTCACGTAACTGTCACCCCGAGAACGCCGTTCTACTCGGGAGTTTCGATTACCATGCCCATTGGTTCAAACGAGCACAATGATCCTGTTGTAAACATGCCATTTGGCCTGCAGTAAAGTGCCGAGGTAATCATATCTGACAACTACTCAAACAACTGTGTAGTGTTGTCTGTCACAGCTAAAAACATCAGAGGCCGTTTCCGAGCACACATATACGCATCTAATATTTTGTGTAAAGTGCTTATAGCTTCTTGGGGCCGTCCATAAAGTACGTACGCACGGAGGGGGGTGGGGGTTGTTGACATTGCGTACACCATGCGTACAGGGGGAGGGGGGTCCAAGCCAATGCGTATGTACGCAAACCGAAAATGTCTTTTTAGTAAATCGGGAAAGGATGGACAAGTTGACCATGGATTCAGAAATGTACGAAATATATTAGATAGGCCACACATTTTTCTCACACATCTCACATTTTTCTCACTCCTCAAATTAGGTTTTCCCATTAAATCCCCAGTTGAATGATGCTTGATGTGTCATTTTAAGTAAACAAAAGAAATCTATACATTTTGTCATTTATTTCAGACTTAGGTGGCGACATGCGAATCGTACTACACGTAGTAGTATATAGCACTATACATGTAGTACTAAACCATTTTTACCAATGCTGAGGAATGCGTATGCGTACAGGGGGTGGGGGGGGGGGGGGGATGGGGGGGGGGGGGGGGGGGGGTGGGGTTGGAGCCACTGCGTACGCCATGCGTACAGGGGGGTGGGGGGGGGGGGGGTGTCTAAAAAGTCGGCATCTCATGCGTACGTACTTTATGGACGAACCTTGCGAAAACGTGCTCTGTGATTTTTAAGTGTGTTATGCACAACATAGTGGAACTACAGCCTTAAATCCTATCCGATGAACGGAGCAAATTTAGTTAAGCCCGGTTTCCATATAGACGTAACAAACGCAGAGATAGTCCGGTAAATTCACGGGTAAATTGTGCCTGAACTAGAACTAATTGCAATATATTGCATTCCAACACTGGCTGGTGTATACAAAATCACTCATTAACATACTGAAAATCTAATATTTTCGAATGAGTTAAAATGTGATTTTTTTTTCGCGGTAACTTTAATAATTACATTGAGGGCGTTATTTCGTCCGTTACCTATCAGGAATCCGTGCATATTATGTTATAATCTTCGGGAAACGACTGCTACGACTACTCGTAGCAGACGAAATATTTCTCGTCGTCTGCTAAAATTGAGGCATTATAAACGAAACAGACATGTTTTTTCACATTTCGGGGATCTTGTTTATAGTTAGTGGTCAAACAACTGCCCTACCTGTTATTCCTTCTTGTAAATTGGTTTGTAATAATTGTTATTTTTTGCTTGTGTGGATACAAAAATTATATAATATGGAGATGGTAATAAGGTCCATGCCAAAAACAACAAAGGGAAAAATATCTTAGATTTTTCCACTTTTTCAATTTTTTTCTTACACTTCTTGTATTGTCAATGTACTTATTACAAAAAGAAATCCCAAAATTCGACCATCCTCATTGAAACAAGAGCGTTTTTGTTAAGCGAGCACCTGATTTAGACACTGCCGTGTGCACGCAATTAATCGTGATTACCATGCACCTACTAGGCCTATTTCGAAACATGTAGCTTGAAGTACGTTACCAGACTAGTTTCTGAGACGCCATCGTCTGCTCGGAAGTGGTCGTATTACTACGCATCCACTGTTACGAAACATACAGACTGAGGAACGTTTCAAAAACACCTTTCCACTTAAAAGAAACAGTAGGAGGCCCGCTTAACGTAGACAGTCGGCAAAGTTGACTGAACCAAGTTTAACCTTTCGATTGTTTCCGTCAGTGTTTGCGTTGCCTTTGTTTGCGTCTCGTCTGCGCGCGCGCGTTACGATTATATGGAAACTAGGCTTTACGCACTTTGCGCAATAGCGCAAGTACCATTTGGATCGAGCCCACACGGTAGATGCCCTCCACCACCCCGCCTCTCCCTACCCACACGTTTGCGAGACAGTAACATATAAATCATGTTGCCACGTGGCATATGGAGTGGGTTGTAGTCATGTTACCTCCTATCTGGATTGTAAAGCCCGGTTTCCATATAGACGTAACATACGCAGAGAGTGCCGCAAACTACCAACGCAAACAGTAACGCAGACAGTCGGCAAAGTTGAACCAAGTTTAACTTTGCCGACTGTTTCCGTCAGTGTTTGCGTTGCGGTTGTTTGCGTCTAGTCTGCGTGCCCGCGTTACGATCATATGGAAACCAGGCTTAACAGAAGACACGAGTTGTCAAACCTTGCTAACCATGTCGCGCCAATGTATGGAGCGTCAAAGTGACAACCCTAATTTCTCATTTTATGCTAGTAGATTCTCAGGTTTTTTGGTATCGCAAAGAGTATTTTCAAAAACCCCAATTTTCTGCTAGCAGAAATTTGGAATTTACTTTGACGACACGCGGCGCGCCAAAAGTGGACAACTAAATTAACTTATCTCGCGGCGCCCCAAAGAGTAAACAACGCCCCTATATTCAAAATGGAATGGTCTTTTGTGGACCCGCCCTACATTCCGCGCCACCAGGTTGGCTGCGCGAGAGAGTCGGAAGTGAGCCGCACATCAAAGGACCACCCAATGGAGTGAGTGTCATGTCGGACCGATCGTTTTCGCAAGCACGACCAGAAGCATGTTTGATGTATAAATCGGGCCTCCCACTGTGCGATTTTTTGTCACGAATTTCCAACGATTAGCTACGATTTGGTACGATTGTGTACAGAGTCTATACACAATCGTAACAAATAGTACCTAATCGCACCTAATTCGTGGCAAAAATCGCACAGTGGGAGGCCCGCTTAACATTGACTCAAGCAATAGCCATCTGTATGATTGAGGGGGTGGGGGTTCGGGGGGCGGGCGGCGTCTTCGGCTGTGGTCTTCAGACTGCTGCTAGTTTTAAATAAGTGATTATAACCCGCCGAGGTGAATTAATTTGATACAAATGTGAACAAATGTACATGATCGAGTTTGGGAAATCTGGATGAGGTGAAAAGCAAATTGGCTCCACCGGGATTCGAACCGCGGACCTTCTGCTTAACGTACAGACGCCCTACCAAATTATTGAGCTATGAAGCCAACTGGTGGTCTCGAATCACGGTAGTGCAGTTGTTCCTCACTGATTGTTCCTAACTGACTGTATAGTTTTATCAGGAAAACTTTGCCCAATGGACCGACAGCTTGTATTTCTTGTAAAATGCATTTCATACGTTTCTTTCATGGTGGATATTTTTGTCTTGTTAAACTACGATCTATCTCACGATCTATCAAACTGTTTTCCATTTCGTGTTGGACTACTGACTTCTTATCGTTCTGAGCATCTTTGATTCACGTTTTTCGGCCTTCCTCCCGAGTGTTTTGAACAGTTCAAAACACTCGGCTCCCATCCGTCCTTTCCAGAACACGGCAGAGTTGCTTACGAGCTGATCCAGCGTAGTCCAGAGTGGTCCCGTTCAGACCTCACGAGAGAGGACGGCAGCTGAACGGCTTCTCGTCCGACTTGGACTTAAGATTCTATCTCCCCGTTTAGTGGGGAGTGGATGAAGAACACTCGTGAACAAAGATGGCTGGCAAATAATGGATGGCTCCAGTTGGACGTGATTTAGCTGGCTACCAGTAATTTACTCGCAACTTTAGTAAGTTAACTGCATGTTTTTGACAGTACCGGAGAAAAACAACGGCCTAAAACATGATAGGATTACTGAGCGGTCTAGTGCGTCGAACTTAAGTTCCTGTGCTAGTACTAAAATGTAGGTTCGATTCCGGGCCGCGACAAGTTGTGGCACCTGTGCCCTTGAGCAAGGCACTCAACCACTCTTGCTCCCATTCCTGTCTCTCCGCTGTTGGATGTGGTAAATAAATAAATAAATAAATAAATAAATAAATAAATAAATAAATAAATAAATAAATAAATAAATATATCATTTTCACTGAAATTTTGAGGCAATATTTTCTCAACAGCCAGAGCTACGCCAACTTCCAAATATTTTAAAGAAAAACAAAGATTCAACCCATACACTCGTAATTGCTCTTTCACGTAACTGTCACCCCGAGAACGCAGTTCTACTCGGAGTTTCGATTACGCCTAATGGTTCAAACGTGCACAATGATCCTGTTGTAAACATGCCATTTGGCCTGCAGTAAAGTGCCGAGGTAATCATATCTGACAACTGTTAAGGAGTCAAGCTACTCAAACATCTGTGTATGACCATTTTAGTTTCAGATAAAGTGAAAACATTTTGAGGCGCGAGATAGATCGTATTTTGACAAGACACTGGAATACAAGCCATCGTACCATATGTTACGGGTTTTTCTTTCTGTCTGCAATAAATATAATTAAACAAAGTTGGCCTGATGAAACTGTATAGTGTTGTCTGTCACAGCTAAGAACATCAGAGGCCGTTTCTGAGCTCACATATACGCATCTAATATTTTGTGTAAAGTGCTTATAGCTTCTTTACCTTGCGAAAACGTCCTCTGTGATTTTTAAGTGTGTTATGCACAACATAGTGGAACTACAGCCTTAAATCCTATCCGATGAACGGAGCAAATTTAGTTAAGCCCGGTCTCCATATAGACGTAACAGACGCAGAGATAGTCCGGTCAATTTACCGCTAAATGTGCCTAACTAGCACTGGCTGGTGTATACAAAACCACTCATTAACATACTGAAAATCTAATATTTTCGAATGAAACGTTTTTTAATCATTACATTGAGGGCGTTATTTCGTCTGTATATACCTGTATAGCAGACGAAATATTTCTCGTCGTCTGCTAAAAATTAGGCATTATAAACGAAACAGACATGTTTTTTTCACATTTCGGGGATTTTGTTTATAGTTAGTGGTCAAACAACTGCCCTACCTGTTATTCCTTCTTGTAAATTGGTTTGTAATAATTGTTATTTTTTGCTTGTGTTGATAAATAAATTATATAATATGGAGATGATAATAAGGTTTATGCCAAAAACAACAAATGAAAAAATATCTTAAATTTTTCCACTTTTTAAATTATTTTTTTACACATGTATACTTCTTGTATTGTCAATGTGCTTATTACAAAATTCGACCATCCTCATAGAAATAAGAGCGTTTTCCTCAAGCGAGCACCTGATTTAGACACTGCCGTGTGCTCGCAATTAGTCGTGATTACCATGCACCTACTATTTCGAAACATGTAGGTTACCAGACTAGTTTCTGAGACGCCGTGTCTGCTTGCAAGTGGTCGTATTACTACGCATCTACTATTACGAAACATACAAACTGAGGAACGTTACCAGACCAACTATTGTTTCTTAATTTTTGTCCTCAAAAACTGCTTTAAATACATTTTTTCACTTAAAAGAAACAGTTAGATTGTTCATATGTTGTGACCTAGATTCATGTTAAGCGGGCCTCCCACTGTGTAGCCTTTAGTCAAGGCTGCCGTGGCGAGTTATATATATGCGCGCAGTCAGTTTTACCAACGCTTGGGGAAAGGCTACCACGCACGGACTGTCCGCCCAGACAACAGTCTGCAGTATGAATGTTAGTCTTTTCTCAAGCGCTATAGCAAAACAGTGCACAAAACAAACCTCGCCACGGACGCCTTGACTAAAGGCTACCCACTGTGCGATTTTTGCCACGAATTTCGAACCATTAGCTTCGATTTTGCACGATTGTGTATAGAGTCTATACACAATCGTAACAAATTGTAGGCTACCTAATCGTTGGAAATTCGTGGCAAAAATCGCACAGTGGGAGGCCCGCTTAACGCAGACTGTCGCCAAAGTTGACTGAACCAAGTTTAACTTGTATATGGAAACTAGGCTTTACGCACTTTGCGCAATAGCGCAAGTACCATTTGGATCGAGCCCACACGGTAGATGCCCTCCACCACTCCGCCTCTCCCTACCCCCAAGTTTGCGAGACAGTAACATATAAATCATGTTGCCACGTGGCAATATGGAGTGGGTTGTAGTCATGTTACCTCCTATATGTATCTGGAATGTAACAGAGGACACGAGTTGTCAAACCTTGCTAACTATGTCGCATCAATGTATGGAGCGTCAAAAGTGACAACCCAAATTTCTTATTTTATGCTAGTAGATTTTCAGGTTTTTTGGTTTCGCAAAGAGTATTTTCAAAACAAACAAATAGAACGGCATGTAGGGCGGCTTCAAAAAAGACCATTCTATTTTGAATATAGGGGCGTTGTTTACTCTTTGGGGCGCCGCGAGCTAATTTATTAGTCGTTCACTTTTGGGGCGCCGCGAGAGTCGTAAAATTGTGTTTTTTGAAAATACTCCTTGCGAAACCAAAAAACCTGAAAATCTACTAGCAGAAAATGAGAAATTTAGGTTGTCAACTTTTGACGCTCCATAGCTAATGTCTGCTTATCTCCACCGTCATCGATAGTTGGCATATAAACTATCCACCATGAACGAATAAAAATCGCTCAAGAGTTAGCTTGGTTGTCATTGTCATCTGTAGATCGCCACTTGAAGAGTCGTTCAGAACCCGACATAATCCTCACATTTACGCACTGTTCAACACATTGTGATCAACAACCATGTATGCAATCGTTTTGCTGCTTGTCGCTTTGGGTAAGTAATATTGAATTATAAAACACGTTTGCTATTATATTATATCTTTAGTAGCCACAGATCGCCGCCTTGTGAAGTTTATTTTTTTGACAATATTATAATTTTGTTCTGCAAAATTAATTTTCGTCGGCGACTTTTCCTTTTTTTCCTGTACATAATATGTAATAAATGCTCTGGTATGAAAGTAACACATTAAATGCCCTAGACTACATTTGCATTCCAAACACGCAAACATTGCAAACGTGTGCATCGTTCGCCAACAACTGGTACCCGGCTTTCCACAGACGAGTGCACAAAAGTATAATCGCGGTTACTAGGTGACGTCATTACACCTTGCTCTACACCACAGACCCGCCCGCGAGCTCGGGTAGTGGTGGCTGCCACCGGGTAGTCCAGATTTTGGGCCTAACCTTGTTTTGGGGTCTATAGTGTTTTTTTTTCAACGGATTATGATAGTCTAGACCCTCGGTTTGAAAAATCTGAAAACTGTTACTCTGTCAGCATTGAGCAATTTTTATTGCACCAATTGCTCTGTTATAGTGTGGCTGTAATGCTTTATAATTGTTCAAAAGGTCACAGAATGACAACATTTCATACAGAGGTATCCAATAGCCTCACAAGAAATATGGATTATACCAATATCAAATGTTAATACAGTTGACATGGAAACCATTTGTCAAAATGGCCACCCATCCCATTGAAATAATAACAAAGTGGCCTGTATTGAGATCAAATTTACAAGATAGGTATAAGAATAGTTGTAGAGTCATCTACTTCAAATTCTAGAGGAACATCCACTCTGTTCTTTTCAGAATGGCTGCCTTTTCCATGGTTTATGTTAATCCTACATCTAAAACAACAAAGAAAAATACTCTTCAAAAAAGTCTAACATTATTCAATGTTGAGGCACAATGTACATCTAAGCCATATGCTAACCCTTCAATATTGTAAGGATGTAAGTTTTCTTTTCAATGTTATAAATGTCAAGTAGTTACAGTAGATGTAATACAATAGCCTATCCTAGATGAGTCCAATAAATTATGTTCTGGTGTTTTGCCCGAGTTAGTATTGTGAGTGCAACAAGGCCAAACTCTCATCATACACAATGTTTTGTGCCTGTAATGCATCTATGAAATGCCTGAACGACCAAACTAGAGAAGCAAACAATGTAAATCAGTCTCAGGAAGACGTGGATGCGTGATCCCATATGTGACCCGCTCTGCGAAAAAGGGTATTAAGTCACGCTGGCTAGAATTCTTTTTACGACCACAAAAAGAAATCCGCGGCAAATCCACGCTCAATAAAATACCAAAACACAATGGAAATTCCTGGCGTTGCCCAGATACCGCCTGGAATGTCTGTGTTCCCCCTGGAATGTCTGTGTTCCCCCTGGAATGGCTGTGTTCCCCCTGGAATGGCTGTGTTCCCCCTGGAATGGCTGTGTTCCCCCTGGAATTTCTTTTGTGTTAACACTATGAACATCTAACAATGGAAATTGGGCACACACCATTGTTACTAACAATGGGGTTACAATGAACATGTACATGTTCTTGCTCATAGTGTAATGAGCGTTGAAATGCCACAGATTTATTCTTATGCCTAAGTCACAATTAAAGCGGAGGCCGGGCGGCGTGTGCGATTTATAGGCATCGGCCGGCGTGTAGAGGTCGGCGAACGATCGCGCGATTGGGAGTCACAATTAAAAGTGCGGCGAGCAGCGTCTGGGCGGAGCCTGGACGGCGCCTGGCCGATATATGGATTGTCTGAGTTGTCAAAAATTTGGCCCGGAGCCCGCCCGATGTGTGCGATGCCCTGCCGGACATTGGCCAGGCATCGACCGATTTATTGGCGATCAGTTTGCGATGCGAAACGCCGCACCAGGTTTTAAGTCCGAGTTAAAAGTAACTCGATGCCCGCCCGATGCCCAAAAATTACCCGGCAGCCGCAAGGAGTCCCGTGGGGCCCCGGCCGAAAATGCCTAGAAATCCGTCGCAAACTACTCGCAAACATATCGCAAGCTAATTGTGACTGTGGTATTATGGTCGCAAAAAGAATACTATAGCCAGCGCGACTTGATACCCTTTTTCGCAGAGCGGGTCACATATCACCAAACATAAAGAACTGTCGCAGTGTCAATTACAAATGGTATCAGCAGATATTTTTATTAGTTTCATCCATTTAAGTTTTCAAGTAATATCGTTAACATTTCATGTTGTAAAGCCAAAGTGCGTTGTTAGCATGTGATATGAAGTATCACACATTATCAAGTGAATAAAAACCTATTTGTTCTATGAAAATATATACATTAGAAAAAATCCTGGAAACTAACACATTGAGGGAAATAATAACGAAATGAGTTAAAAGAAAACCGGTAAAGAGACTAATTTACCATTAATAACATAACAATAAGATTTTATTCATTATTTAAGAACCAAGGCACTAGCAGTATAACCTACTTTACTGAAAAACTTTCATCCTTGCCTGTGGGACTCAGAGATATTATTTTTATTATTCTTTATAGAGAAGAGAGTATTGCACTACAATGGTTAGAAAATTATATTTATGGCACTTCTGATAAATCCCTCTAATAAATGACTATTAATGCCTCCAGTTCATAAATTTACATTTGGCCGCCGTATACATTATGCAGGTTTGTTTTAGACATTTGCCTTTGAGAAATAAATGCAAATTATTTGGCTATCATACGCAAATGTACTCTTAAAATTATTATTTTCTGTCAAAAACCAGGTTTTTGGCGGCCATTTTGTTTTTTGCCTATATCTAAAATTGCTCAATACCAACAGAGTAACAGTTTTATGTTTGGTAAATTTGGCTATCTCAGGAACCATAATCCATTATTTAAAAAAACTATAGACCCCAAAACAAGGTTGAGCCTGGTGGCTGCCGGACTAGGGGCAGACTCGTGTAACACGTGATGGCTAAAAGAACGCTCCGGTGTAAGTTGATGTTACCCGGTGTCAGCATCTCGAACGCCCCTTATAGGGATCGGGAACTAATCTAAACGCAGCCTAGATTGGTTCCCGATCCCTATAGATTGGTTCGCTTATATGTGGACGGGAACCAGTCTAAACGCAGCCCTGTTGTTTCCAACAGCCTCTTTCAGCAGCGGCTCATTTTATCCCGGACGCGCCGCCGGACGGTCATGCCAAGTGAAAAACGAATCAGGGTATCTCCAATTCCACCCCGACGGATCTACATGGTTGTTGAGTTTATTAGAAGATTTGTGTTGGCCATGCAGATGTGACGATTCGCACATCGTCTGCGACTCGTTGCCTACTAGCTGTCCTGTGTAGTTCTACAACCCACAGATTTTGTGCAACATAGTCATTGGTTAGTTCCATTGCTATTGTTATTTTTTGACATCTTTTATGTCATCATGATATTAGCAAACTGTACTTTATTATCAACTTGAGGTGACGAAGAAGGAGATGCAATTTTAAAAGTGAGTTGAAAACCCACGGAGAAATCTAAAGGGGCGATCCCCACGTTGTCAAGTAGAGACTGCAAACCCAATTAGCCTTTTAGAAGTATGGCGGAACAAAAGGAAAGGGCGCAATTTCATTTGGGTATGAATTTTTTTATCAATTGTATTTCTTTCCAAAAACTTGATTTACATGTTGTAATTATAATACATAGACAGAATTATAAATACATTTAATAAGTGTAAAGTGAAAAACTGAGTTATTTTGCATTTTAGTCGATTTTATACCCACTGCAAAGTGCGCCCTCCTATTGTGTCCGCCATACTTCAAAAAGGCTAATGCTTTGTTCCGAGTTTGCCGAAATAACTCCGCCCCCTTGAATATTGTTGCTATGCTATCACACGCTATCCCTCAAAATGTCCACACACACTGCACAAACCAATGGGACTTTCAACGGAAAACACAGATTCATTGGAGAAAACTCAAAGGTATTCATGTTTCAGGGTTAACCGTAGACTTGGTTCCAAGTCCGAGATCCTGGTTTGTTTTCCGTTTCCGATTTGTGAAATGTATGGACAGGGAACTAGTCTATTTCTGTCTGAACCTAAATAGACTAGTTCCCTGTCCATAATTTTCACAAATCAACAGAGGGCGCTACGCATACGGAAAACAAAACAGGATCTCGGACTTGGAACCAAGTCTAGGTCAACCGTTATCTTAGAACACACTGAGTAAAGGGCCAGTAACCTATACAGGGATGTCATATATCATCATGAAATACACTCGACCTAAAAAGTTCTGTCACCAGTATTAAATTAAAGACATTTATAGATATTTATTATTAAATTGGATTTAATGTAGGAAAATAATATATCAAATTTTAGCTGAACATATCCCTCAAAGGAATAAAGCTCAAGAGAGATCATGATGGCAAGGCTTCACTGAACTAGCTAAGATAATCTCAGCTCTTGCTTTATCATTTTTCATTGGGATGTGGTCTTTTCACCAGTAGAGCTGAGAATGTTTAAGAACATGAACAGGTTACCACAAAAGAGGACAAAACAAATGTGTCATTTTCTCACCATGACACACTAATTCCCCCCTGGAACTCACCCAAACCTTGTCAGGCATGAACGTGATTGTATTAACAAATCGACTACTTGTGTGTGGAATAAGACTGTACACAAACAGCCGACAGAGGGCGGCAAACCGCACAGACGGTGCAGAACAGCAATATAATGCATTCCAACACTGGCTGGTGTATACAAAATCACTCATTAACATACTAATAATCTAATATTTTCGAATGAAAAGTTTTTTAATCATTACATTGAGGGCGTTATTTCGTCTGTTACCTATCAGGAATCCGTGCATATTATGTTATAATCTTCGGGAAACACGACTACTCGTAGCAGACGAAATATTTCTCGTCGTCTGCTAAAAATGAGGCATTACAAACGAAACAGAATCGTTTGTTTGCACATTTCGGGGATTTGGTTATAGTTAGTGGTCAAACAACTGCCCTACTGTTTTTCCTTCTTGTAAATTGGTTTGTAATAATTTATATTTTTTGCTTGTGTTGATAAATAAAGTATATAATATGGAGATGGTAATAAGGTCCATGCCAAAAACAACAAAGGACAAAATATCTTAGATTTTTCCACTTTTTCTATTTTTATTTTACACATGTACTTCTTGTATTGTCAATGTGCTTATTACAAAAAGAAATCCCAAAATTCGACCATCCTCATAGAAATAAGAGCGTTTTCCTTAAGCGAGCACCTGATTTAGACACTGCCGTGTGCTCGCAATTAGTCGTGATTACCATGCACCTACTATTTCAAAACATGTAGGTTGAAGTACGTTACCAGACTAGTTTCTGAGACGCCGTGTCTGCTTGCAAGTGGTCGTATTACTACGCATCCACTATTACGAAACATACAGACTGAGAAACGTTACCAGACCAACTATTAATTCTTAAATTTTGTCTTCAAAAACTGCTTTAAAAACATCTTTTCACTCAAAAGAAACAGTTAGATTTTTCAAATGTTGTGACCTAGATTCATGTCAAGCGGGCCTCCGACTGTGCGATGTTTGCCACGAATTTCCAACCATTAGCTACGATTTGGTACGATTGTGTATAGAGTCTATACCAATCGTAACAAATCGTACCTAATCGTTGGAAATTCGTGGCAAACATCGTACAGTGGGAGTCCCGCTTAACGCAGACAGTCGGCAAAGTTGACTGATCCAAGTTTAACTTATCTGTGAACATTTCTGATTTTTAAAATACCAATCATGAATCCTGGGATGCGTCTCAAGACGAGAAAACAGACTGGAAATGTGAGAAGAAAAGTGTGCAGCTGGACTGTCTCTATAGTTAATGTGCATGTCACGTCGGTCTGAAATGTGTTTTGGCGAATGATAAATTTATAGCAAACCTATTTTACGAATTCAGAAGTTGACCATTACTAATTTTGGGCAAATGTTACAATTTTATAACCGCAATAAAAAAGAGGGAAAAGGTGAAAATTATACTAGAACAAAATTTCGCTGGCAGTTTTGTACACACAAATTCAGTAATGGTCAACTGCTGATAATTTTTCGTTTAGTTAAAAACTATGAATTGTAGGATAGGGCGACAAATCGTGTGTAAAAAAGTATATTAGGGCTACTTCCAAATACTGAAAGCCGTCCAGATCAAACCGTACAGTTTGATCTGGACGGCTTTCAGTATTTGGAAGTATATTAGGGCGACGTGCTCAATAGGGCGACATTTTGGTGTCGCCCTAATATTTTTGAGTTTAAAATTATTTTTTTTAGGTCAAAAACCATTTTTTTTTAAATCGAGAACCATTTTTATTAGGTCTGGAACTGTCTTTCTTCTAGGTCTGCGACCATCTCCGGAAGCTTTGGGTAAAAAAATAAGGTGTCATTTTGAGTAATTCTTGCCGAAATTTCGGTGGTCCCCGGCGAGAGTCTTCCCGAAATGTCGCCCCATTGCGGCATTCAGCGTTCTTTAAATTATCAGCATTATCATTGAGATGTACATATTTATTTTCATGCTCAGGTTTTCCAAAATGCTTCAGTTACTGCATCAAGATCAAGATCAAGCCATTTCACAGGACATCTGTAAAAATAGCACTCTGCAGCTACACAGAAATTGGCCTGAGCTTGCGTTCATTACCTAGAGGGTGATCAACTTGCTCCACCCTACTCTTCCAAAACACAATCATTAAGAACAAATTTATTCATCTTCACCAAAATCTGCTTTGGAGTTTAGATTTTCATCTATGTGATTGCCAGAATAAAAATATTAATTATTTGAAATGACTGGATTGATTCAAGGTGGTCTTCTTTCAAAATTGCTTCTAGCCTTTTTGTTTACACTTGCAGATTAAAAGTAAATTTCTGGATTTATCATCTTTTGATAGTCTGTGTCATGTTTTCGAAATAATTGTTTGACACAGTTTACATACATTGTAGATCTAAATACATTGGCAATTTAGGCACTTATGTGGTAGAAAGTTTTAGAAACGTGTATGTTAAATATCTGCATGCATACAAAATAAAACAAATGGGTTTAAATTGTAAAATGCTCATATCTTAACTATGCATGTATTGGGTTTGGGTCTTGGGTTTCAGTTGGTTCCTATATTATTTAAACGAAAATTTTGATCGAATCTAATTGCTTGTTAAAGAAAAAGTATGTAACAATGCTATTTTCAAGGTTTGATTGTATCATGAGGTTTGATTGTTACAGTAGCTTTTCCAGTCATAAAATCGAGGTTCATTTTATCATATAATATCACTTATTATAAGCTATACATTTTGGTTACTGTCTAAATACATATTTGGTTACCATCATTCAAACTAAAATCACAAACCATCAGCAAAATATAAGCAGTCTGATGTTTTTTTATAAGTGCAATTTTACTAGAAACACGCATTTCGAAAATCTCTTGATTTTTGTCATCCATGTAGCTTGTACTTTAAAGGCATTAAAAATACCAAAGTTTTTGAAGCCACAGTGTGCATTTAATTGTGACAAAAGTCCTCTATTTGACAAAACCACAGTTAGATAAATGTATTGTTAATATTGTGACTTGGCATTGGAAAATGTAAC
Source organism: Henricia sp. BOLD:AAB3569 (assembly GCA_037783545.1). Classification (NCBI taxonomy): domain Eukaryota; kingdom Metazoa; phylum Echinodermata; class Asteroidea; order Spinulosida; family Echinasteridae; genus Henricia; species Henricia sp. BOLD:AAB3569. The sequence continues at coordinate 401,257 of JBBELK010001083.1, read as the reverse complement.
AGCAGTCGTCTATTTTGCCGATTATCAGTCTTGGAAATAAAGGAAAATAAAGGCTCGGGATAAACGTTTCCTTGTTATAAGTATTGCTATTACTGGTGGTTTAATTATACTATCAGTACTCGGCTGTTTTAAAGAAAAGGTCTTTATAACTTGCCAAAGATAATTATTTCCATGTACGCATGTAAAGCCGTTTTTACTCCTTAATGATGAATTAATAACATGATGAATTAGTTTGGAGGTCAATGTTGAAAATGTGAAATCCTTGATATACATGTAGGCTACGTACCACACATACTAAATGTTTGATTTTGCGCGTTTCACTTGTCTTGGGACAAAATAGACCCATACATTATTCTGAAGCGCCTTCGAGAGTAAATTAGATATATCCTGAAAAGACGCCGTCAAATTTGGCCGTTTTTTCGCACTTTTGAAAAATTCAAGGTCACGTGACTTTTCGGAATCAAATTCTGGTTCAGAAAAGTCACGTGGTCTTGTGAGTTAGTTGTATTTCCAGCCGTATAAATGTTTGTTACTGCAGAACTGCACCAAATTCAACTCTGATTTCCCCCCAATATTTATAAGTAATTGACAAGAGAGAGACTATTTATACAGGTATGAAACAAAGTTAAACATAAGTATGAAAATTCGAACATAATTGTTTGTTTCGAGAGTCCGGAGAACGGGAGCGAGCGCGTGCTACGGCAGGCTATACCGTGGAGTGTAGGATATTTGCCCCGCGCAGCACGGCAAATAGCCCGAGTGCACACACACACAAGAGGGCGTATTGCTTCGGTGTACGTTCGTGAAGAAAAAACATGATGCCAACTCCTCAAAAGAAAACGGAAATTTCGTTCTGCTTCGCTTTGCTCATACGAACGAAAAGCAGTTTCATTCTAAACCAACTACCTCAATAAAGACAAAAACAATAAGTACTTGGTTTTAAGTAATTTATTAATACAGCATGGGATGGTGTCTGTGTTCGGATGCCAACTACCCTTACAACACTTTTTGTTGATAACAAAATTAACTATATTTACACCATAATCAGAACGCATATCGCAAAATTTCAATGAACTATAATTATATGATATTAGGCAAAATCACGTTCGAAGATTTAGAACGGTAATCTCTCCAGGAACGTGGCAAGGCTTTCGGTATCAGTCCATGCAGCAAAGCTACAGGCACTCGGAGGCCACGAAAAACCCCCTTTTTTTCTGATTGAGGAGGAAACGTGGGTGCATCCTAGGATACCAAAAGAGAGTGCACTCCCTTGTTCATTGTCCCATTACCTGGATTGTTTACCGAGGTGCCTGAATTGGTTTCTTTGCGAGAAGATCTCAGTTTAAATGAAACAAAAAGAAATACATCTTGTAATAAGTATAATCAAAGTAAAGGTTACTCGCTTCCCTCTAAAACCAAACAGTTAGTCCTCAACTGAGTGAGCTCAAGACATTCATGTCATATAATTATAGAAAGTGAATGAGTTATTCTGATAATAGTTAATTATACGTGGTATGAACTCATGTACATGTATTAATTTCTGTATAAACAACCTTCAGGCTCTTCGGACATTGAGACAATTGTATTAGCACAATTATGCGAATGCATATTGGGATTAAAATTGTTTGAAAGAATAATCATCAATAAAATATTATAAAGCATAATGCAATTATTGCAACTGGCATATTTGCAAGGAACTACAGTGAAGTATATCTAGACACAAACCGATATTCAATGTAAAATAAGATCATGCGTATTGAAATCAAATTTGCTTTTTGATTAAAAGAATTATTATTGAAGTACACAGGTATTATTACAGAGCGAGTGAGTGGTCTTAAAGGGCGATCACTTATTTGCAACATGTTGATGTCACTGCAAATGAACCTCAGTGAACTAATCTAGACTTTAAACAGCGTTAAATGGAATTGTAGCTCTAATGTAAAAAAAAAAATATATAAAAAAAAAATAAAAAAAACAAGCTTCAGGGAACTTAAGATTTGTGGAAATTACGGACAAACGGAGACGTTTATTTGGATTAGGCCTAATAAGGCCAATATTTGTTGATAATTATCAGAATACAAAGGAATAAGAACAATAAAACCTATGTTCTGCATAAATAGGTTGGACCTTAAGGATAGAGTACCATACATAAAACCCTGTAGCCCTCCAGGCTCTTCGGATTATCCGTCCGGTTTCAATCCAGTCTAGTTTTGAAAACTGTAGCCCTCCAGGCTCCTCGGATTTTTTTTTTTTTTTTGGTTTTGTTTTGTCCGGCTCTAATTCATTATACTGACCAACTAGCAATGGTTTTCTCTTTTTTAACATACATATTCCTCTGTACTTGTTTACCCAATTTCCCAGGAAAACAGCAATCGAAGAATCACAGAGCATACAGTCACTGCACGAGTGTCTCTGAAAGAAATAAAAGATATAGGATATGAATTCCAAGTCGTAATATTAATTTTCAATGTATTTGCAAGGGATTTTAATATATTTAAGCAGGAATGTGTCTTTTTTTTTTTTTTTTGGGCATTATCTGTTCTCTGGTTATTTCTCTCTTAGCCAAATGCGGATGCTTGAATTCAAGTCTCATGACCGCGTACTGTGGAGACCGTATAAGCGTTTGGAGTACATGTACCTAGGTTCGAGCCCCACTTCGACCAACGTGTCTGTGTCCCTGGGCAGGGCAGTTAATCCCAGTTGCCTCGTCAACCCAAGCGATATATGGGAAGCTGTTAAGGGGAATGCCACAATCTAACTGCTGATAGGGTTGTGCGTCTGACCAGCAGCCACCTAGTTGAAGCGAAATGGTTCTGGTGATTCCCTGATGGCATCGGTAATAATGGTAACAGCGCCTTGAGCACCCTGCAGGGTGGATATGTGCGTTATACAAATCTAATCATTATTATTATTATCTAATAACGAATCACGACAGCTATTATGTAGCTCATAATAGGCTTATGTCACCTTTGGCTTGGATAATATGACAAGAGCTTAAAATGAAAGTCTAAAAACGCATCGTTCTATATAGGCTACTTTCTTTGGGATTTGAATTAGACAGTAGTCATTTGTTTTTGGCTAAAATTGCTTTTAAATTACCAGATTACAGCCGTCCGGAAAAGTGTCTGTTTTGGACCTGGGAGAAAATTGGATAAACCGGTTTGATCAGGTAATATTAAAGTGACATGCTTTCAACCGAGCCATCCCGCTATGTCTAAAAAATAGGGAACGTAATAGGCAGCCCCTTAAGATATGTCACAATCTGAAGTTAGCAAACGTGTCTATAACTCCCCAGGGTGTATGTAACATTATTTATTCTGGAGGGTTGAATAGTGTTAGGGCTAATCAAGAGTCAATTATCTTGTATTAATTAAACTAGCAAAACAGTCTATACGTAAAAGTTCCCATAATTTATCAATAAAAGAACCATTCTCGAGATTTCATCCATCCATCACTAAGGTCAATCAGTGTGCTTACCAAATCCCGTTCATTCAAGGTTTTATGCATCTTTCGTACTTCTATAGACCAAATGAATCCTTGTATCAGTATCTAAAGCTTGTACAACACACAAACCCATCGTCTAGATTTGGCAATAAGAATGTCACACGATCGACAGTGGAGAAGGAGCCGTTTCATCATTATTATAGTAAAGAGCAAGGGCGCAGACGAGAAGCCAAATAAGGGAGAATGTTCATTTAATTGACCCATGTGAATCCGAGGTATCTTCGATAGTCGAGTGCGACATTTGTACGATGATAACCCTATTTTAGATATATATTGTGCGTTTTATGAAATAACTGAAGACGTTTCTTCACGTCTGTAGTTAAATTGCATGTTAAAAAGGAAGGGTCGAGATTACTAAAATCTAATATAAGGCATCTTTGCCCGAGGATTGGTATAGAAATATATAAACGATAATTGTGCGTTCTGTGAAAAGAACTGAAGACGTTTCTTCCATTTCTGTAGTTGAAATGCATGTTGAAAACGAAGGGTCGAGATCACTCACATTTAGTATAAGGCGTCTTTTGCCCATAGGCTATGCGATATGCGAATAGTATATTGGAATTGAACAATTTTTGTATAGATTCTAACAAAGGATTTCTCTGACAATGCAAACTTGTTTACAATTACGATGGGAGAGAGAAAGCAACGAAAGGAACTTGATTTCCTTCCTTGATAACTGATAACCATATGCACCAATTCTTCCCAGAACAGAGCATGGGCTATTAATTTTTCTTACACTTTCACAGTATCACACTATTGGCTACTGGTACATTCTTCATAATTACATCGCACCTTTATGACGTCATCTCACTTATGTTCATCCTGAATGATGCCCGAGTTGCAGTACCCTCGTGCTGTATCAGGCTCGCTGATCTTAGTTGGGACTACACCAGATCAAGATGGGCCGGCAAATGCTGGGAGTATTGTTTTCAGCTGTCCTGGGATGGAATGAAGTGTAGCTGAAGGGTAGAGTGGGTGGGACTCTGCTCGAAACTGTACCGGGATATCCTGTGACTAATAGGACTTGGGGGAAAAATTAAAATGTCGTTGAATACGTCATTTCACATTACAGATAATTGCCTGTAAATTCCAAAAACTACTTTTATTGCATAAACAGAGCAATCGGTAGCCGAGATAAGCATATTATAAATTAGCCGTTTCCCGCGAAATCGTGTACATGTACATGTGTATGTGACTGAATACAAGAGAGCTCGAAGATGCGATTAACTATGAAGCGCCCTCACAGTGACAGATTGCGCCAGCAAAGAATTATTAAAGTCTGATTAGTCTTAGTTCAACACGCTATATCTTGTTTTGCGCTAATTAAAATGGAAGAGTACCTATATTATATATGTGTAATAGCACATATTCACGCCTATATAATAAAGACTACACACTCGACGAAATTTGCTTGACATACGAGGGCGCTCCTTATTGCTAGTCATAGAGAGAAACCACAGTTTAAAAAACAAACAAACAAACAAACAAAGAACATCACATTTCAAACAGTAGCAGTAGCCTACTGATCCATTTCTGACCCAAACAAACTTGTTGGGATTGTTGCAACTGACATACTAAACAAACTCGGTAAACTGTTACAGATCATAACACCAAGAATTCACCGAAAATGACAATTTTGTACACAAGTCAATGGATATTTCCTCTGTTATTGTGTGTCTTTTTTTTTTTTTTCTTTTTTTTTTTTGTGAAATTGATCGTAATGTGTAAAACACACCCTGTACTATAATTATATTTAATAAAAACCTTATTTAACACGTCCTTTAAACAAATGTCAATGGGTATAGTTACCAGTGGAATAGGTATGCCTCAAACTGAAGGCTCGTAGAATACACAAGGTTTTATGTGAACATACTTTAGTGAGCGTAAAGACCTGAATGCCGACTACAGAGTATGCAGACAATGCAAGGCGTGAATTAGGTTAACAAAGGTAGAGGATTTCGTCTATAGTGAGATGTTACCAACGGATAAAGCTAAATTGATCCGCAACTTCAGAAACGGCAAGAATGCGTTGTAAAACTGAGCAGTATAGTGTACCCACAGTGCACGCGCGATGACGTCACGGATTTCGAATTCCCTATAACGCGGCAAAAGGCAGTCACAGTCCGGGCATCTTACCAGTTAAAGCTCATAGGAGGCCTGTGAATAAAAAAGAAATTTGGACGGAAAATACGTGGAAACTTAACGTGAAGTTAAGCAAATCTCAATGGGTAGTTAGCAGTGGAACGGTAGACCTGAAATGAAGGCTCGGGGAATGCACTGGGTTTTATGTGAACATGCTTCAGTAAGCGCAGTGACCTGTATACTGACTACAGAGTATGCGAACAATGCCAGGCATAAATTAGGTTAACAAAGGTATTGCAATTTGTCTATAGTGAGGGGCGTTACCAACGAATAAAACTCCATTTTCGTTCTGCTTCGCTTTGCTCATACGAACGAAAAGCAGTTTCATTCTAAACCAACTACCTCAATAAAGACAAAAACAATAAGTACTTGGTTTTAAGTAATTTATTAATACAGCATGGGATGGTGTCTGTGTTCGGATGACATTTTGAAACAAAACAAAGGTTATATGTGCAGTGGTTGTTGTACAGACCTCGAAAAAGAGTATCGTAACGACCAGTTTTGTTCTTTGAACCATCTTGTCGGTGACGGTTGGGGGATTGCTCGCTTGCGTTTCTTTCTTCCCTCCAGCTCCTTGAGTTGGGCGTCTTTAGCGATCTCTAATCTTTCCGTTGCTCCGCTGTCTGCTCTTGGCTTTATATCCTTGTATTGAGCAGTAAACCAGCCAGCTTCACGTTAATCTCTTTCCCGGACGACTTGTCTTCGGGAGCATTAGGTGCAGATATGTTTTTAAATTGATTGAATTACTGTTGAATGCTAAAAGAGCCTTCATGATGAACGGACATAGTGGGTAAAATAGAAGCAATGCTAGCAAGTGGTGCGCGGTGAACTTAACGTGAAGTTAAGCAAATCTCAATGGGTAGTTAGCAGTGGAACGGTAGACCTGAAATGAAGGCTCGGGGAATGCACTGGGTTTTATGTGAACATGCTTCAGTAAGCGCAGTGACCTGTATACTGACTACAGAGTATGCGAACAATGCCAGGCATAAATTAGGTTAACAAAGGTATTGCAATTTGTCTATAGTGAGGGGCGTTACCAACGAATAAAACTCCATTTTCTATTCGGTCGTCAAGCTGTCCAGTAAAATCGTGAGCAGAAAATTTGAGATATCCTGAGCAGGAGAAGAGCGAATCGTTTGTGACAAAGTCGTGAGGTACGCGCGTAGTTGCAACGGCTGGTAAAGCGTATAACCCGTCTTTTGACCGTTTTTGTTAATTTTGCACTTCTTTAGTAAATTACGGGATATTTTGATGATATTTTTTCACAACGACCACCAAAAAAGTATTGTCAATGCTGCTACATCACTAAATCATGTAAACAGTAGGCCGGTGTGTACCTTTAACCGGATATGAATTTGAATGAATCAAGTTTTTAACCTATGCTTACCCAAAGCGACAAGCAGCAAAGACATTGCATACTTGGTTGTTGATCAGAATGTGTTGAACAGTGTGTAAATGTGAGGATTCTTATAGCTGTTTATAGTTCTAAACGACTCTTCAAGCAGCGATCTACAGACGGCAACGACAAGCTAATTCTGGACCGATTTTTATTAGTTCCTGGTGGATACTAGCCAAGTTGTTACGGTCCGGAAAGTTCCAGACTATAACAAGAAAAACAAATTGAAACTCGCCAAACGCAACAAAGGAGTCAAACAAGATCACACTATGATGTAAGAACAAAGAAACAATGATTTATGTTATGATCCGAGAATCAAAAATAAATGCACAGTGATTAAGTAAGGTTAATTTGTTGTGAGCACTTAAAGAAAGATCTTATACGAAATATAAAGACAAGATCTTACGAAAACTAAGGTGAGGACTTGACGGCTTAGAAGAACGGCGGCTCCACGCACAAAAGTTGACGATCACGATTCTTGGCGCTGCAATATGCTGAGAAAAGTTCCCGGCCACGACGAGACGACAACAAGACGAACTGCTCTTTAAGTCTCTGTCCCGAGAAAATCCAGCGATGAGCACTCCTTAGCCAAGATTAACACGGTCTTTTTCTCTCAAGAAACAACGGATCGCATGCACGAAGAAACAATACACGGGTAACGTCCGGCACACGTGGACAGAAAATCCTTTCGTTGAAGGCTCAATCAAAACGCCGTCGACAAATCCCGCGTCGATAATAATCACAACAACGTCCTCCTTCTAAACATTAAGTGCCGACAATACTATTTAAGTGCCCACTTTACATACTCTTGAAAGATTATGTAATTTTCCAAAGAAAAATCTAGAAACTCCGAGTCTTAACTCTTCTCAGAAAAAAAGCAATACAAGGGAATTTCCCCAGCTACCAAAAATAGACTGTACTATACATTACATCATACCGCAACAATAAGCTCTCGTGCTATTGGCTGCTCTCCAATGACATAGTCTCATGAATATTCAAATTAGCTTCTAAGCAGGTTTTCTGAGAAATGTATATAGTAAACACAAGTCTATGGAATGTCATGAAAAATTCCGGCAAACTGCAGAGCAAAGAAGTAGGTCTATTAACAAATTTTAGTCACTATAGAAATTACTAGAATAATCTCGCTTATTCTTCGTGGACATAACAAACTGTTGAGGAACGTGAAGATAATGGATGGAGACATTGGCGCGACATGGTCGACAAGGTTTGACAGCTCATGTTTTCCGTTAGATTCCAGATATAAGGTATATGCGTAGTCTTATTACATGATATTGATTGCAACCCACTCCATTATTGCCACGTGGCAACGATCGAGTTACTGTAGTTTATGGGCTGTATCCCAAACTTTGAGGGGGTGGGCGTCTTCGGCTGTGATCTTCAGACTCCTGCTAGTACCTGCGCTATTGCGCAAAGTGCGTAACTAAACTTGTTCCGTTCTTCGGTTGGGATTTAAAGCTGTAGGTCCAGTACGTTGTGCAGCGCACTTAAAAATCACAGAGCACTCATTCGAAAGAGAAAGGAACTCAACTCGCTGTTGCCTGTTGCTGTGTAAATATGAGCGCATACAAAATGTTACACGCAGATGTTGGATTAGTATTTTAGATAAGTAGGCCTATACATGTACTTAACAACGGCCTATTATGTTGTTCTTAAAGCCCATTGCAGTTACCCAAATTTTTTCCTCAAACAAAAACCGACTAAAAGCAGTGGCGTCGCTAGACCATTTAGAATGGGAGGGGGGGGGGGGGGGGTTGGGGGTGGGGAGGTGCTGTCGAGCGTGTGATCGCCCATAAATTTTAGTCACAGCAATGTTTTTTTTTTAAATAAAATGTTATATAAGGGATTACAACCCAGGGACCGCCGCGCGCGCGCCGAGGTGAATTAATTACAAATGTGGACAAAATAATGTCCATGATCGAGTTTGAGAAATCTGGATGCAGTGAAAAGCAACTTAGCTCCACCGGGATTCGAACCGCGGATCTTCTGCTTAATGTACGTCTGTATACTAATTGAGCTGTGAAGTCAACTGCATGGTGGTCTCGAATCACGGTATAGTGCAGTTGTTCCTCACTGATTGTTCTTAACTGACTGTATAGTTTTATCAGTAAAACTTTCCCCAATGCAGACAAAATGAAAATATCGTAACATAATGGACCGACAGCTTGTTTTCTTCTAAAATGCATTTCATACATTTTTTTCAGGGTGGATATTATTGTCTTGTCAAATCTATCTCACGATCTATCAAACTGTTTTCCATTTCGTGTTGGACTCCTGACTTCTTCTCGTTCTGAACATCTTTGATTTAGGTTTTTCGGCCTTCCTCTCGAGTGTTTTGAACAGTTCAAGACACTGCTGAACGGCTCCTCGTCCTGCTATGGGCTTAAGATTATATCTCCCCGTTTAGTGGGGATCGGAGTGGATGAAGAACACTCGAGAACGGCTGGCGAAGTATGGATGGCTCCAGCTGGACGTGATTTAGCTGGCTACCAGTAATTTACTTTAGTAAGTTAACTGCATGTTTTTGACAGTACAAGAGAAAAACAACGGTCTGAAACATGATAGGATCTTCTATTTGCTGCGTTGGAGCTAATTTTCTAAACATGCCATTTGGCCTGCAGTAAAGTGCCAAGGTAATCATATCTGACAACTACTCAAACATCTGTGTATGACAATTTCAGTTTCAGATAAAGTGAAAACATTGTTGAGGCGCGAAATAGATCGTATTTTGACAAGACACTGGAATACAAGCCATCGTACCATATGTTACGGCATTTTCTTTCTGTCTGCAATAAATATAATTAAACAAAGTTGGCCTGATGAAACTGTGTAGTGTTGTCTGTCACAGCTAAAAACATCAGAGGCTGTTTCCGAGCACACATATACGCATGTAATATTGGGGCCGTCCATAAAGTACGTACGCACGGAGAGGGAGGAGGGGGGGGGGGGGGGGGGGGGGGGGTTGACATTGCGTACACCATGCGTACAGGGGGGAGGGGGGTCCAAGCGAAAATGTCTTTTTAGTAAATCGGGAAAGGATGGACAAGTTGACCATGGCTTCAGACCTTATGTACGAAATATATTAGATAGGCCACACATCTCACATTTTTCTCACTCCTCAAATTAGGTTTTCCCATTAAATCCCCAGTTGAATGATGCTTGATGTGTCATTTTAAGTAAACAAAAGAAATCTATACATTTTGTCATTTATTTCAGACTTAGGTGGCGACATGCGAATCGTACTACACGTAGTAGTATATAGCACTATACATGTAGTACTGAACCATTTTTACCAATGCCGAGTGTCACCACCCCCAAAATTCGCCTTTGGGGCAGTGACATGATGAGACTAAGTCAAGTCTATTTTCTCAAAGTTTGCCCTTCTCAAGGAAACTTCTGAAATGGGTCGATAATCCACTGGACCAGCCTTCACGGCTAACCGCAAACTCCCTTGTTTCTTGGCACCCCGAATGACCGTAATGGATATTCAAGATGTTTGGTAGCTGGTGTTTGTTCTGGTGAGGGTGAGGCCATTCCAACTCTTGCCGTTACTGAGTTAAGACGCCTAAGACCATCACCAGAACAACATTCATTGTATTTTATTAGGTAAGTTCACAATTTCTGAATCTTACCCTTATACATTAATTGTAGAATCGTTAGTTTACTTATTTAGTGTTTTATTGGTTTGACAAGGTATAATCAGTTCAATCAAATTATTGAAGCATTATGGCCCTTGTGGTTAATAAATTCTGTCTATTCCATCAACAATCGTTGGAACTAATGGTGCGATACATGAGATATAATTTGCAAGTAATTTGTGTTAATCGGACGTACACGCAACATTTAGGAATTGTTACACAAATTATTCTTGAATACTTTAAGATGAGCTAAACCAATAGTGAGCATTGCAGAGAATGGATTTGTGATTTCTCATTAAGAATCTTGTGCACCTTTAATATTAATAATGATAATTTAGAATTCTCGATGATCACGAATTAGATTGCAGTTAGGCTACATACGTACCGTATCGCTTTAACCACTGATTATAGGTGATATTGCTGATTTTATTTAATAAGCATTTAATGGAAATCAGTTGAGTGTTTAATAATAAGGCAACATTATGTTCGTCGCAAGTGAACAGTTTCTTTATGCTGAAACACACATAATGTTTACATTTAAATAAGTTGAGTGTCACTTTTAATTAGATAGACATTTAGTTCTTTAGACATACATTAATTGGAAAGTCATTTAATTCGTGGATTGAATTTAAGGAAATAACGTGCCTTTAAACTTGAAGAATTCCAAAGATGAAACTTAGTTTTCTTATAAGATCACATACTGTAATTGTTACCGATAATTCGGTTAATCTTCAAGTTGAATGTTTCGAAATACGTTGTAAGCCCATTCATAGTTTAAAATAATACTCGTTCACACTGTGCTATAAGGAACAGGTTTCAGATTGGCATACATGTACATGACCTTCGCACATGCCAATGTGCTTACTTCGACCATGCTTCGAGCCACTGTGTTTGCGGTTTAGCTGCTAGCTAAGACCACTGGCTGGGTAATGGACTGTGTTGACATGTTTATATCATTTTCGGCTGTTTGACCTTTTCTCAATTGTTTTGGAAAGTCAATTGATCGAATTTCCACTTAAAGGTACATGTATACCAATCAAAGTTTAAAGAGGCATTTACTGTGTCAGACTTTTACTTAAGTTTAAGTTCATTTGTTTTATGTTATTTTCGATAATTAGTTTTAATAAGTTTATGGTATTAATTTACATTCCAACTCTTGCCGTTACTGAGTTAAGACGCCTAAGACCATCACCAGAACAACATTCATTGTATTTTATTAGATGATGTCTATGCTGGCCCTTTAAGCCTTGTGAGTTCCACTTCACTACGGAGGAAAGTGACTGGGAGAAGACCACTGGCGGCCCACTGAATGTTGTTGTCGTGATGACCATCGGCCGACTCTACTTGAAGAAGATTTCCATTTCGTTTTGAGAAGATTGCCCTGTGAGAAGTTCTACCCCTGTTTCCGGCTCGTTCTTCGTCATCTTGGACTGTTTCCGTTACCGTTTCGCCCGCGTGAACTGTTCGCGTTCGCCGTGGACCGATTTCGTGGACTTTCCGTGAACGCGCGTTCGTTTTGTCTCACCTCTCCCGGGTGTTACATGTCGCGTTTGGAAGGACGGATACTTGCCATCTCAAGTCGTCTTGTTGATAAGTTACTTATATTATTTTGAATTGTTAAATCATTGTATTAATTGTGTTTGAATTTATTGTTTCTCTTTGCTTCTATTTCGTAACTAAAGATCTTGACAATACAGTGTATTGATTTGTCTAATTGATTTGCTTTTATCTTGCATCCACAATAATATTGATCTCAACGACTGTCATAACGGCCTTATTATCCATTTTTTGTATTTGTTTAAATTCTGGAGTCGAGAACCGATTCGGCACTGGTCCCCACTCTAGGGAAGACCTGTGACAGAATTTTGGAGGCACCACCCGGATTTTGGTCGTATCATTGCACTAATTTTCCGTCTTGAATTGTTTTTTAAAAGTTGTTTCGTGGTTTATTGCAATGACCCACAGTCCCATTTGAGATCATTATTTTGTTATACAATATACTCGACTATTCACATTTGAAGTTCTTGCATTCATTGCCTACGCTATTCGAATTTTCTCTTTTACTGTGTAACCGTTATAATAATGGCTAATCAAGGTAACGAATTTGAGCAGGCTCTAGAACAACTTTTGCAAGAGCATGGCAAATCCCTTAATGACCTTCCTCCCAAACCCCAAGCGGCCACATCCTCTTCAGACGCCCCAAAAGTCGTGACTCAGTCCCATCGACGACGACTTCGACTTTTCTCAGGGAAGCTACCAGTCCCGAGCTGGTGAAGATGGGCCTAAGGAAAACCGAGTTCGGTCTATCAATACAAGACTTAAAGCAACGGCGGAGAAAAACAGCTGGGGGTTCATTGATAACGCAAACATTGGCCAATCCTATCTTGCTAGGGATGGCGTTCATTTAAAGGGCCTGTGACATGCTAAACAACTTTGTGCCCAAGCTTTGCTTCATAATGACGGATTACTTGTTCAGCAAGACATACTATTGTTCGTTTGGATGTAAAATCAATAAAAGGTGGATTTTTTCAACTTTGAAGATTTCATTGCAATAAATCACAGACAGAGGGCGCTGTTTTGAGTGCATCACGTAAGGAAGACAGAAGGGAAAGTTAAGAAAAAACATAAGACTTCAAGTTAGACTTGTGGCAAATTGCTGCAGCTTCTACCCCCAGTTTTGTCATGGCTTACAGCAGGCAACATGTAGAACAAACTCAAACAGCCATGGATTACACAAATTTCAGGAAAATTGAGAAAAAAGTGGAATCGTTTGTGCACAGTTAAATGTGATTTTCCTGTCTGTGCCTCTTGTGACATCGTGACCTTGGTCATGAATATGCATATTTACATTAGCATAAAAACTAAAAACCTTTGTTTTGACCCACAAAGCAAGCTCTAAATAGGATTTTTATGACTTTAACTGAGTAGAGTGGTTTTAAAGCATAGATTTCATTGATAAAAATCCTAAATAAGGGCCCTTTAAACAAACTGGGTAATTCGGCCTTAGCAAGAAACATAATCGGACATTTACGTGGAAACAAGTCTCAAGCACAGACATTTGTAGCCCATAATCAACAAAAACATAGCCAGCCGAGTTTTCCGAACCGACCTCCACCCAAGATGAGAGACAAGGCTTACCCTCCTTGCCATCGACTGACCAAGGAAAATCAAAACTGGACACAATACCTCAACTATGTTGCTCAGATTACAGCCAAATAGGTCAAAACACCTCACCTACAACCCATTGCAACAGCGACGCGTCTGTTGCTTTTAACAAGAAAGGCATGAAAATCGCCCACATTAATATACGAACCCTTTTAAAAAATATGGATGAAATCAAACTCATGTTAAATACTTGTTCTATTGATCTATTTGGTCTGTGTGAAACTAGACTCGACGAGTCTGTATCTAATAACGAGATAAACATAAACGGGTTTCAAATTCATAGAAAGGATCGTGACAGGAAAGGTGGTGGCGTAGCTGTATTTGTAAATAAGCAACTTAATCATTGTATGAGAACTGATCTAATGAACGATGAACTTGAACTTCTTGCTATAGAAATAGCTGAAAGTAAGAATAAACCTATAATTGTCTTGTTGTGGTACCGTCCTCCTAACTCTAAAATAGATATTTTTGATAAAGTAGAATCCGTTTTACACAAAATTGATAATGAAAATAAAGAAGTCGTCTTTCTAGGTGACTTTAATTGTGACCTCAGCAGTACCAATCCCACGTGCTACACTAAACGGTTAAACGAATTATGTGATAATTTTCATTTCAACCAGGTAATTAAAGATCCGACTAGAATAACAAAAAACACATCTACACTGATCGATGTTTTATACATGACTTGCATTGACAAATTAAATACAAGTGGTGTAATCCATATTGGCATGAGTGACCATTCTATGATATATGCCATTCTTGGTAAAATAAATAATATAAAATGCTCTAACCACCAGACTAAGTCATTTCGGTCTTATAATGCGTTTAATGAAAACAGTTTTTTATCCGATTTATCCTCACTAAATTGGAGTAGAATTTATAGTATGGAAGATGTTGATGTTGCACTTGAACATTTTGAAAAGCTTTTTATTAATGTCTGTAATAAGCACGCCCCCTATAAATCCAAACGAATTCGGCAATATAAATCCCCGTGGATGACCAAAGAGGTACTTTGTTTCATACACAGCAGGGACCGATTAAAAAAACAAGCAATTAAAATCCAGCAAAATTCCGTCTGGAATGATTACAAAGAGATGCGCAATAAAGTCAATAACTTAATAAAACAGACGAAAAGAGACTACTTCCACAATGCCGTTAAGTTCAGTAATAACGACGCCTCCAAAGTGTGGAGGTACATTAAACAAGTCATCCCTACTAAAAGCAACGATGGCCAACCAAATGTCATCCGAGATAAGGAAAAAGAAATATCGGAGCCACAGGAAATTGCTGAAGCATTAAATAACTTTTTTGTCAATATCGGCCCTGATCTTGCATCACGTATTCCAGATTGCACTGATGACTGCCATTCGCAAAAATACTCAAATAAGATTTTTTATTTAAAACCAGTATGCGAATCTTTTGTGCTTAAACAGCTCCGTGCTACCCCAACAAACAAGGCTACAGGGTGCGATGATTGCCCTTCGAAGCTTATTAAAATGGCCGCTTCTGCCATTGCACAACCTCTGACCTACATTATTAACCTGTCGATTGCGTCCAATAAATTTCCAAAAAATTGGAAAAGGGCCAAAGTAACGCCAATATATAAAGGGGGAGACAATAAAGACCTTAATAATTACAGACCGATTTCAGTTTTGCCTATTCTTTCTAAAGTAATTGAACGTACTGTTTTTAATCAATTATATGCTCACATGAATTCTAATGATCTTATAAACAAATTTCAGTCAGGATTCAGGCCGCTTCATTCAACGTGCACAGCTTTAATTAATGTCACCGATGATTGGCTAACAAATATAGACAACGGAGAAATCACTGGGGTTGTATTGTTGGACTTAAAAAAGGCATTCGATACAGTTGACCACACAGTCTTAATTAATAAACTAAAACAATATGGTGTCGATGATAAAGCTATACAGTGGTTCACTAGTTACCTACATAATAGAGTTCAATACACGTCGCTTACTAGCGGGAAAAAGTCAAATTCTGCGCGTATAAGTTGTGGTATTCCGCAAGGATCCATTCTTGGGCCACTGCTTTTTATCTTATATATTAACGATTTATCAAAACACATTATAAATTGTAAAATAAGTATGTATGCTGACGATACTGTATTGTACTATGCAAGTAAAAATCTAGAAGATCTGGAAATGAAAATCAATGAAGACCTTGTTAATGTTAAATGCTGGCTCAATAACAATAAGCTTAGCTTAAACATTAACAAGACTGAGTACATACTTATTGGTTCCAAACCTAATTTACGTAGAGTACCGAGAGATGGAATTAGCATTACAATTAATGAATTTTCGTTAAAGCGTGTAACCACTTGTAAGCATCTTGGGCTGTTGGTAGATGAAAACCTTTCCTGGAATATCCACATCGATCACATCAGGAAAAAGGTATTGTCAGGTATTTATGCCATTAAGAAAGCCAAGAGATGCTTCCCCATACAAACATGCAAAATGGTTTATAATGCATTAATTGCCTCACATTTTAATTATTGTGACGTGGTATGGGGAAACTGTGGTATCACGCTGCAAACAAAACTGCAAAAACTCCAAAATAGAACTGCACGCATCATAGGAAACAAAGATTGGAATAGCCCTAGTCGCCAAATTTTGAATGAACTTGAATGGAGTACTCTTAATATTAGCAGACACCATCACGAGGCTATATTAATGTATAAAGTTATCCACCGTAATGCCCCGGTATACTTGTCTGATAAATTCAAAGTAGCCAGTGCAAACTATAACTTACGACGTCATAACTCGACACTTTCACTACCAAAACCCAAAACAGAATCACTTAAAAGAACCTTTGAATACAGAGGGGCTATAACCTGGAACGGTATTGACTTATACACACAGAACCTCCCGAATATTATCAGTTTTAAGGGGAAGCTTAGGGACTCCGTAGTTTTGTGACCCTGCTATTTTATATTACTATTACTTTATCGGTTCCCTATCCAATGTTCCTACCCTCACGTTAAATCGACTCGATATATTTATTCCAAATGTAAATTTGTTTTTATTTTATTTTCTGTCTATCTAATATAATTATCTTTTATCGTTTTATTACAAATAAGTCTGCTTTATCACAAATAATTTGATTTTTTGGGTTTGATATCGTGTATTTCCCTTAATTATAAATTTTACTGTTTATGTGTGCAGTATTGTTTTTCTTCCTACGTTGTGTTTGAATGTGCTTAGTTCATTGTAACTGTATTTGTCTTATAAGCTATTTTTTTATTTTTTAACTTAACCATTTTAACATTTTTTTATGTACTTTAAAATTCTTGCCATTTTTAGTTATTTTTATAATCGTAGTTTTATATAACGTATATATATTTTTTACTTTCGTTGGTATACACGGCCCCTTGAAAACCAACAACATGTTGAATGGGTCACCGTGTCTAAACAAGTGTTAATAATAATAATGTGGTGAACTGGATATTTGTTGTGATTTTTGGTTTGTGTGCTGTTGGCTTAGTCCTGGAGCGAGACTACTCCTGAAATGCCTTGTCACCCGCTGCTATTCTAGCTATCTGTCCTTCCGCGCATCAAACTAGTTCTTTAATATGGAAATACACTTTACACATATGGCGCACTAATACAGCAGTTAGTATTGCAAAGTAGTGGTTGCTACGTTACGTATACAACGTGTACAAGCTGCGCAAATCTCATTCCAAGACTCGCCAACAGCAGACAATCGCCCTCCTTTTACGAGGTAATTCGCCACATTTTTCACCTTCTCCTTAAGTTTGAGATACAAAATACATATAGTAAAAAAAGGGAATAACTATAGATTAAATTGATGTAACTCGTTTTACATGACCGTCGGCGAATCGCCGTAAATGATGATGTTTTTGGGTGAACTTATGCGGAGGTTTCTAAAACGATTTGTGTGTGAAAAGTTATATTATACTTTTATAGGTCTATGCCGACAGTGAAATCTCGATCTGTCTCGTCGCTTTGGATAGCTCAAATGCCTGTTTGGCTTCGACTGGGATCATCCCCCTTCAATGTTTAGCAGAGGAATGTATACATGCTTAACCCAAGCCTCTCCTCGGGGCAGACTTTTGTTATATGCACCCGAGTTTACGAGATTTCACTGTACATACATAATGCACCCACGGGAATTATTATCTGTTTTTTTCCATGTATGTACTAATTGTACACGTACGGTGTACGTGACACGGGCTGGCACGCGCGCGCGTCGTGTACCGAGCGCGTGACCTGTATGTCTGTTAGTCTTCGCTGAAGCCGGGGTACTGTCTTGGAGTATCAACCATTATACTTTGTGTGTAATAATAATGGGGTCGTTCCGATTGTAAGTTGTAATTTATTTCGTTGACATTACTGTACATCGATGTGTGGGTTTATGATTCCCTTGTAGCCATAACAAGAGGGTCGACCACTTGAAGTTGAAGTCATGTACTGATGTAGATGTAGGTTCTACCATGCATACTGTCTAGTCTAGTCCAAGGAATACCGCTGGGTATGTATGAGATTAAGCCGTCTCATAAGGCCTCGTGCAGGCACATATAATATTTAATAGATTATTTCGCCTGTCAGGTTTTATTACGTTTATTAAGATTGTATACATGTAAATGTTAGTTACATGTATGTTGACTAGATTTTTATGGACTGTTAGATTTATTTTTGTTCACAATCACTTGTGATTGCAGGGGTTCTTCTTCTTTTTCTGTTCTTCGGAGGAGGTGTAAAATAAAGACAAACGACCACACCACCAAGCACTGAGTAGTCTCCGACCAATTTACTATTACACCGGGTCCTAGGGATCATCTCCCACTCCCCGTCCACGCTAACGCAGGGACAAACTAGTAGGCACGCCCCCGCGTGTTACTACAGAATCTGGCGTCGTAGGCAGGATCCGGTGAGTTACTTGTGAGAAGAGGACTGCGACTACTTTTTGGAACCCTCAGCTGGTAGGAGACCTGGATTTAGCGTTAAGCCACTATTATAAATAATTTTGAATTTGTGTGTAGTTCTGGCACAAAAGGTAGTACTATTTGTTGTTGAATAAAAATAGTACGGTGGCCGATAAAATACACAAATTTATCTTTTAGTGTGCTTGCTTTTAAAGTGCATGAACACCTAAATTTACCGTGCACAAGAGTGTGCATACAAGATCAAGCTATCGCCATTTTTTTCATATATACAATTAATTATAATTGATAAAGCACTTGCATGTAAATTTTTAGAAGTTATACCTTACATATTGCATTTCTGTTATTGTCACGGTGGTGTCTACAGGGGTGACTTTTTTTTAATATTAAATATTAGTCAGCTCTCTAGTGGTTTTAATCCTACTGCACTTTCGCCTATGACATTTTTGTTGTGGTGACTTGCATGCCGTGTTTCATTAATTGAATCCTGTGAAGCCGTTCAGCACGATTTGGGGTGTGGTCTTGCTGTTTCTTTGCATGCCAGCTGTCGTTTTTTAAATCGTCCTTAGGAATTTCCTTTTTTCCCCGTAACGTAAAGCTGGGCCAATTCAAGCAAAATATACAATGACCACTCCAGAGGCGTTGTCCGAAATTATTGCTAAATCCCACCAAGCGCTAGCCGATACACTAGCGGGCGCGTTTCAGAACCTGCAAATAAAACGCACTCCTACCATAAAATTGTCAAAGTTTTGTGGCCAGCCAAAACGGACGGGTGATCCAACTTTAACCGGATGGTTGAGCGATCTCGATGCATACTTGCGGCCCCTAGGTTTGACTGAGCAAGAAAAGGTGGATGTTGCTTTAGATCATTTGGGTGGTCCTGCAAAAGAGGAAGTGGTGTGTTGTCCAGAGGGTGAACGCAATACTATTGCAAGGTTAACTGCACTCTTAACGCTGAGGTTTGGCGCGATCGAATCACTTCGGTCCCTGAATAGCACATTTTATGCTCGGACGCAGTTGGAGGGCGAAACGCTTACGGAATTTAGCCGGTCTTTGATGCGTATTTATGATCGCATGGAGTTAGCGGCCAATCCCTGCGAAAGAGACGCACTGCGCCAGTTGCGCGGAAATGCCTTGAGGGAGCAATTGATCGGAGGGGTACGAGAAGCGTCAACAAGGCGAGAATTGCGCAAGCTTAGTCATGATAACATAGGACTGCCATTCTATGTATTCCGCGAAATCGCATTGGATTTCTTGCGCGACGTGGATTCTGCGAATTGTGCTTCCCAGTCGGATGACTGGACGCATTCCGCCGTTGGCCTTGTTGGTGCAGCGCAGAAGCGCGATAGGAGTGACCATGAGTTGCTTGTTGGGTTGGCTGAGAGCCAACAACAACTCTCTGCTGCTGTAGGTTGCTTAGTGCAACAACAAGCAGAAGCTAATGACACGCTGAAATGCTTGTTGGAGTTGACAAATTCCCGGAAAAATACGCGTCCGAACACCCAATGCACGTATTGTGGGAAAATGGGTCATTTATATGAGAGGTGTTATGCAAGGAAGAGGCAGGAAAGAGAGCAAAAATTTGACCCGAATCACGGTAAAGATCCAGTGGCTACGAAGCCACTCGTTGAAAACAAGCCGGGAAATAAGCCGGGAAATGCCATTCCTCCGTCGTAGAGGGCGCTATGACGGGGCAGGAACCATCGCCCACAGGTAGCATGCCTACCGACACCCCTAACATTTTGGCCAGCAATTGTAATGAGACGTTTCCAGAGACAACGGTTGATAAGGTAATGACGGAAAAGGACCGCCATAAAGTATTAGCCAGCAGTCCCACAGGTAGCATCACAATCTGTGGGGTACCTGTAACTTGTGTCTTAGATACAGGTGCGGAAACCTCTTTAATGTCCTCGAAATTTTACCACAGCCAGTTAGCACATAAGGCTGGCGAATTGGGTCAAGTAGGCAAATTTGTGAGGTTGGTTGGAGCCAACAACCTTGACATACCTGTGGAAGGATACATTGAGGCTCCAATTAGTGTCCAGGGTCAATCTTTTGATGCGGTCTTTTTGGTGACGAAAGATGAGACACCCTGTGCCCCTGGTAGTAGACGGGAAAAGTTTCCAGTTTTACTTGGCTGCAACGTCCTGCGAGTTTTGGCTCAGAAGATGCAAAAGGCCGAACGAGCTCCAATGAATCCACAATGGGATCTGGCACTCCGATGGTTCGGGTCCAGTGACTCTCCCCATGGGATGCAAAATCGTGCCAAGTCTGACACTAAAGGGGTCAGGGAAGTGAAGACCTGCGAGGCGGTCAGTGTACCTCCAGAGACCGTAATGCAAGTTTACTGCCGGGTGACAGGATCATCTGATCTGGACCCAGACACTGTCTTTTTGGCGCATCTACCAGTTGAAGATGCGGAAAGTCTACCTCAGGGTATGCCTTTCAATTTCCAGGTATTAGAGGGCATACAGCATGTGGGCGAATATCCCGTGCCGGTTCTCATTGCCAACAGCAGTGTTGAGCCTTTAATGATACCTGCTGGTACTAAAGTGGCTTTGGCTTGTGAGCTCGTTATGAATGACGAGATTTTTGTCGATCCCTTATCTGATGGAGTAGAGGTATCTATACACTTCGTGCACGATGTTGTTAATGACATGGACATGCCACCTTTCTTCTCTGACTCGACCGGGTTTGAACCTGATCGCTTGACACAGGAGGGTGTGGATAATGTCCAGTCTAGTGAGTCGTGCGAAGAGTTTATTTTTCCTGATGGGACGACGTTTAATTTGCCTCCTGGTCTGAGCCTTAAAGGCTTAGATGCCACTGACGCGGTACTTGCAGCAGACATGTTGCGGAAGCATATAGGTGCTTTCTCTTTGGATCCCTTCGACCTAGGCTATTGTAAGCTTATACCCCATGAGATAAAATTGAATGATGAATCTGTGGTAAACTTACCTTACCGACGCGTCGTTCCGACATGTGTTGCCGAAGTGAAGCGGCTGCTTCAGGACTTACTTGATCGTCAAGTAATCCGGAAGTCTAAGAGCCCATTCGCAAGTCCTATTGTCCTAGTCCGAAAGCGTGATGGGAAATTACGGCTGTGCGTTGACTATCGCCGTCTTAATGCTAAGATAAAAAAAGACGCGTTCCCGTTGCCCAGGATCGAGGAGACGCTGGAGTCTTTGGGTGGCTCCAAGGTGTTTTCGTCTCTCGACTTAGCACACGGTTATTTTCAGGTCGCGCTGCACCCTGATGCTGTGGAGAAAACTGCATTTAGAGTTCCCTGGGGACTATACGAGTTCCTCAGGCTTCCACAGGGACTTTCTAACAGCCCAAGCACCTTTCAAAGAATAATGGAGTCCATATTTGCTGATATGAATTTGTCGGAGGTAGTCCTATATCTCGATGACTTGCTGGTATTCTCATCTACGTTTGAGGAACACTTGAATCGTCTCGACAATGTGCTCTCCAGACTAGAAGATAATGGGCTAAAACTGAAGGGTTCGAAGTGCAGACTGTTTCAGTCCTCAGTATCCCATCTTGGCCACATCGTTAGCGGTGAGGGAGTTAGTGTTGATCCTGGAAAGGTAGAGCGTGTGAGGAGTTGGCCGAGGCCCACGACCGTTGAGCAGCTTAGGTCTTTCTTGGGGCTAGCCTCTTATTATAGACGCTATGTCCGTGACTTTGCCAAAATTGCCCGGCCCTTACATGCCTTGACGGCTAAGGCTCAGGAAAAAGCAGGGAAGTCTAGGGAGCTGTGGTCCTGGTCCACAGGGGCGGACACTGCCTTCCAGACATTAAAACAGGCACTTTGTGAAACCCCTGTATTGGCTTACCCCTGCTTTGACCGAGATTTCGTCGTGGAAATCGACGCTTCTCTAAAGGGTCTTGGGGCGTGTCTGTCCCAGTATGACGACTCGGGTAACTTGCACCCAGTGGCTTATGCCAGCCGGAGCTTGAGGGGCGCCGAGAAAAATTACCACGACCTGTCAAGTTTCAAACTTGAGTTACTGGCCCTAAAATGGGCAGTGTCTGAAAAGTTTAAGGATTATCTGCTTGGTCGTCATACTGTAGTTTGGACAGACAATAACCCCGTGGCACATCTCCAAACTGCCAAACTGGGCGCTACAGAACAGCGGTGGGCTGCTCAGTTGGCGTGTTTTGACTTAGAGATCAAATACCGCCCCGGAAGGACCAACAAATGCGCCGATGCCTTGAGTCGAAATCCACCAGAACACGGGTCAGAAGTAGCAGAAGTCCTGCCAAATGCTGTTCCTATAGAGTTACTGTCCGCGATGTCGTCCGACCCTGGTTGTGATAGTGAATTACCTGGTGTTCCTTCTTCAGTCTTGCCTTCTTACACTTTTGCAGAGTTAGCTTCCATGCAGAAGGCAGATGATGTGTTGGGAAAAGTGTGGCAGTTGTGGAATCAGCATTGGGAACCTGGTCAGAACCACCCATTGACATCAGCGAACGAATTGAAGGGTTGGCTAAGGGAGTGGCCACGATTAGTAGAAAACCATGATGTTTTGTACAGGTCAGCGGACGAGCCTGGTGTTGGACCAGCGTTGCAATTTATGGTTCCTCGTTGCCTCCAAGATGCTATCTTGGACGCAGCACATGACCAGTGGGGTCATCAAGGTACCGGAAGGACCTTGGCATTCATAAAAAGACGCTGTTACTGGCTAGGCCTAGCGGGTCATGTTCGAGAACACATTAAGAACTGCTTCCAGTGCACTGTCGCTAAGGCTCCTACTCCAAAAATCCGTCCGCCAATGAGACACCTTCTTGCATTCAGACCGCTTGAACGGTTAGCTATCGACTTCGTGAAGTTAGATCCCGGCCGTGGTAAAATTGAAGATGTCCTCGTGATGACTGACTCCTTCACGAAGTTTTCTGTCGCGGTACCTTGTCGTGATCAAACTGCTGCTACGGTAGCCCGTGCCTTGCGCGACAATTGGTTTGTGCACTATGGGATTCCAGCCCAAATCCATTCCGACCAGGGACGGAATTTTGAAAGCCGTCTAATCCAAGAGTTGTGCAGTTTGTATTGCATTACAAAAACCAGGACCAGCCCCTACCACCCTCAGGGGAATGGTCAGGCCGAGCGCTTCAACCGCACTCTTTATGGGTTGATAAAGTCGCTTGAGAATAGGAAGCGGAGCCAATGGCCGGAACTGCTGCAGCACTTGGTTTTCATGTACAACTCGACACCTCATAGTGTCACTGGTTATACGCCGTATTCCTTGATGTTCGGGCGTGAGCCCATGGTGCCACTTGATCATCTGCTAAACAGAACCCACAATAATTGGGAAGAGAGTGTGGTCGAGCAACAAGCGAGGTTCATTCAGCGTGCCCATAAGATAGCGACAGAGCGACTTCAACGGGCTGCCGAGGCAAATAAACGGCAGTATGACAAGAAAGCAAATGCTCGTCCTATTGTAGTTGGAAATCGGGTTCTGATGAGACAGCATGCCTTCAAACAGAGGCACAAGCTCGAGAACCACTTCAAAGATGACCAGTATGTGGTCGTAAAGTGCAATGCAGAAGGCGATTTGTTTGCCATCCGACCTGCTCTTGGCGGGCCAGAAAAGTGGGTGAACAGGGGCTCTTTAATACCGGATCCCCGAGGCTCTTTGCCTGCACTGCAAGATGACCCATTGGTCCATCTCCCTTTACCTGACGACCGTGATACCACAGAGTCTGATTTGGGGGAGAGTGAGTCTGATACAGAGGACGACTGGGTCGTAACACCGGCAGACGTAAAGCTGGCCCCTAGATCTTCGGTCGTATCCGAAGATGCTCCTGTGCATCGACCGGCTAAGGAACCAGAGGTTCGCCGGTCCGAAAGGCTCCGACGTAAGAGGTGGGGTCGTTGGCCTGATGAAATAACTTAGTTGCCCGTTTCCCTCTGGAAAGCTGTAGACCGTATTTTCAGTAATTGTTAGTTGTTGGTGGTTATAAAAGATAGGAAAGCAAATAAAAGTGGGGCAAGAGAAGCTGCCAGCGGGACATGGCTTGAGTGAGCCACTTCTCCAACCCACATGTTAATTCTTTTTTTTTTGCACTAAGCTTTACTGCGCACGCCTAATTCCATGAGCCAATGTCGATACCGTTTCCGAGAAAATGCTGGTATGCAAAATATACAGCCGATTACACCCTTTCAATTGAATTGGGTCACTGACAGGAGTTGGTTTCGTCGCGTGATATTTTTTTTGATATAAAGGTCTAGCTAGGGAGCGAGGATGCCTGTTTCACAATGCTTCTGTGTTGTGTTGCAGTGCATGGATCATTCCACCTCATAGCCCTGTTTGGATTTCCAAGAGGAGAAGAATGCAGGAAGGGTTAAACGCTTGGGGGCTGACCGTCCTGACGTGCGAAGACTGTGGCTCTCCAGTAGTAAATCGAGTCTTCAGCTTTATTTCCTTTAAGTAATTGTAAGATTCAGTGTGCTCCTAAATTTAATGTAAGTTTAGACTGAGGATCTTGAACTGTTTTTCGTGTTCATGTTTTGAATAGAGTTTTCTGAAACTTTGGTCGGAAAAGATCAGTACGTAAGGTTCAGACATTTGCATATGCATTTTAAGGTGATTTAAGTGCAAAGCGTTGTGCCTTGTATGCCGAACCAGATTACATGTACCTAGGAATCTAGGGTAACTAGTGGTGCATAAAAGCGTCTTGAAACAAGCGCATGTAAGTAGAAGTTGTGTTCTTATTTCCAAACTTGTAGCTTCCTTAAAGTTTGTTTTAACGAGAGATTTGATTCGCCGATCAGTTGATCATATAGCGAATTATGACTACTAAGAAGGTGGTTTATATTTTTGGCCACTCATTCCCGGCCAGGTTCTCGAGGATGGTTAATCGGGAGTCGCAGCCTCCTGGAGACTTTTTACGGTTGTCCCGTGATTTTAAAGTCCGTATAGAGGGTCACTCAGGGTTGACCTACCGCCGAGTGTTTTACGGTGGGGATCGTTACTACCAAGGCATGGTGTCCACACCTATAGACCTTCTTTGTATTGATCTTGGCACAAACGATCTGTGCTCGGTGGAGAGTTCTCCAAGTTCGGTTCTTCGTGATGCTGTAGGGTTCATAACCTCACTTGAGCATCATGGGGTGTGCCCTAAACAGATTGTGTTCCTCTCGGTGATTCAAAGAACGCGCATAACTCGACCTGGGCAAGTTTCGGTGTCGACTTTCAACCGTCGAGCTAGGAGATTTAATGCGCTTCTTGATCGTGAACTCTGCGGACGCTTCCCCTTTACTGCCATGTATATGCAGCGGAAGATAAACCATCCTAAATACCTTGCCCGGGATGGGTGTCACCCTTCTGATGAAGGCCTAGTGAGATATGGAATGGAAATTAGAGAAGTTGTTTTGAGGTATTGTTGAGATAAATGTTAGAGAAGTTGTTTTGAGGTATTGTTGAGATAAATGTTTTTTTTTATTACAAGAACATTGTTAAATAACTATACTTGTTAAAGTTTTGTAAGGTTGCCTCCAGAATGACTTAGCTTTCTTAAACGTTTAAATCCGTTGGTCATCATCCGGGACGTATGCTGTTAAAGCAGGGAAGTTGTGGTGAACTGGATATTTGTTGTGATTTTTGGTTTGTGTGCTGTTGGCTTAGTCCTGGAGCGAGACTACTCCTGAAATGCCTTGTCACCCGCTGCTATTCTAGCTATCTGTCCTTCCGCGCATCAAACTAGTTCTTTAATATGGAAATACACTTTACACATATGGCGCACTAATACAGCAGTTAGTATTGCAAAGTAGTGGTTGCTACGTTACGTATACAACGTGTACAAGCTGCGCAAATCTCATTCCAAGACTCGCCAACAGCAGACAATCGCCCTCCTTTTACGAGGTAATTCGCCACATTTTTCACCTTCTCCTTAAGTTTGAGATACAAAATACATATAGTAAAAAAAGGGAATAACTATAGATTAAATTGATGTAACTCGTTTTACATGACCGTCGGCGAATCGCCGTAAATGATGATGTTTTTGGGTGAACTTATGCGGAGGTTTCTAAAACGATTTGTGTGTGAAAAGTTATATTATACTTTTATAGGTCTATGCCGACAGTGAAATCTCGATCTGTCTCGTCGCTTTGGATAGCTCAAATGCCTGTTTGGCTTCGACTGGGATCATCCCCCTTCAATGTTTAGCAGAGGAATGTATACATGCTTAACCCAAGCCTCTCCTCGGGGCAGACTTTTGTTATATGCACCCGAGTTTACGAGATTTCACTGTACATACATAATGCACCCACGGGAATTATTATCTGTTTTTTTCCATGTATGTACTAATTGTACACGTACGGTGTACGTGACACGGGCTGGCACGCGCGCGCGTCGTGTACCGAGCGCGTGACCTGTATGTCTGTTAGTCTTCGCTGAAGCCGGGGTACTGTCTTGGAGTATCAACCATTATACTTTGTGTGTAATAATAATGGGGTCGTTCCGATTGTAAGTTGTAATTTATTTCGTTGACATTACTGTACATCGATGTGTGGGTTTATGATTCCCTTGTAGCCATAACAAGAGGGTCGACCACTTGAAGTTGAAGTCATGTACTGATGTAGATGTAGGTTCTACCATGCATACTGTCTAGTCTAGTCCAAGGAATACCGCTGGGTATGTATGAGATTAAGCCGTCTCATAAGGCCTCGTGCAGGCACATATAATATTTAATAGATTATTTCGCCTGTCAGGTTTTATTACGTTTATTAAGATTGTATACATGTAAATGTTAGTTACATGTATGTTGACTAGATTTTTATGGACTGTTAGATTTATTTTTGTTCACAATCACTTGTGATTGCAGGGGTTCTTCTTCTTTTTCTGTTCTTCGGAGGAGGTGTAAAATAAAGACAAACGACCACACCACCAAGCACTGAGTAGTCTCCGACCAATTTACTATTACACCGGGTCCTAGGGATCATCTCCCACTCCCCGTCCACGCTAACGCAGGGACAAACTAGTAGGCACGCCCCCGCGTGTTACTACAATAATAATAATAAATGGAAGAGATGATCGTCCGGCTGCAAGAGCAGCTCACATCCGTGACGTCACTGGCAAAAGCCCCGGCACCACCCACCACACCGTACACCAACGTGCCACGCCAGCCGAGACAGCAAATGCCGAGACGACCAGCCATCTGTTTCAACTGCGGGCAAGTTGGCCACATGATGGGCAGTTGCACCAACCCCAGGAATGCCACGCGTGTTCAGGAGCAAATGATGGCTCGGTGCAAGCCCCCAGCGACGCCGTCTTCGGGAAACGGCAGCGGCCGCCAGTAGGGGGACCCCTAGCGGCCAACAAGTTGAAGCGTCCCATTAGGCGAAAGTCCGAAGTGCGTTCTGCCAACTGCCATAGCATTGGTCAGCAACCTCTCCAAGGTATGCCAGATAAACTGGTGGGAAAACCATCAGTTGTCACTGCTACGGTAGATGGACATGAGGTACCGTGCCTTTTGGACACAGGGTCCCAAGTCACCTGTATTTCGGAGTCGTTCTACAGAAGGAAACTTCATCATCGGCCCCTGGAACCCCTCACTAACCTCTTGGTGGTGGGAGCCAGTGGCCAGAGTGTCCCTTACTTGGGATATGTGGAGGTCCGTGTTGGCTTCGACAAAGAGAAAGTTGGTGTGAATTTGTCCACTGAAACCCTGGCCTTGGTCACGAGTGCCAGGGATGGTGATGATCGCCCCCACTCCTTCTTGGGACCAACACTAATCTGATAGAGCGACTATTTAGTGCCTGTCGGGAACAAGATGGCCCCAACTTCCTCAAAGAGCTGAAGGCCGACCATGCTTGGATGACTGCCTATCACCAGTTTGAATCTGCCTCAACCGAGAATATATCAGAGAAGCTAGCTGAGGTCCGACTCTTGAGCGCAGTTACGGTTGAAAGTGGCAGCCAGGTCGACCTGAACGCGAGCGTTACAAACCCGACGCAGGTAGAGGTCCTCTACATGATCGAAGCAGCGGATAGTTGCATCGCTCCTGGTGGGCTGATAGTGAAGCGAGCAGTAGACATCCTAGCGCCTGCTGAGTCAACCACTGTAGATGTGATGGTTTCAAACCAGACACAGCACGACATCGTTCTACCAGAAGGGTCCATCATCGCCCATGCGTATGCTGTTGACGTGGTACACACTTTAAACAGCGATTACCCGCTAAAGACAGGCACATCCCCGCAGCAACAGGCTCAATGTCAGAAGATGGAGGCATCTGAAGTCCCAGACCTTGTGTTAAATTTTGAGGGTTCTCCTCTTTCTGATGATCAAAGGGAACGGGTCACCCAGATGCTACGACAAAGGGCTTTTGTGTTTTCGAGAGGTGATTTGGATATTGGGAGAACTGCATCGGTTAAGCACCATATTAACCTGACGGACGACTCCCCATTCAGAGTGAGGTCTCGGAACATTGCTCCCGCAGATTATCTTGATGTCAGGAAGCACCTGCAGCAGCTGCTGGATAAACATATCATCAGGGCCTCCGAGAGCCAGTTTGCATCTCCCATCGTGGTTGTCCGAAAGAAGAACGGAGATGTCAGACTGTGCATAGATTACAGGAAGTTAAATTCCCGCACCATCCGAGACCAGTACTCCATCCCCAGAATAGAAGAGACCCTTCATGCGTTAAACGGCTCTCAGTGGTTCACGTGTCTAGACCTCAAGTCTGGATACTACCAGGTTGAGCTAGAAGAAAGCGACAAGCACAAGACGGCGTTCTGGTGCCCTCTGGGGTTCTATGAGTTTAATAGAATGCCGCAGGGTATCACGAACGCACCCGCTACCTTCCAGCGGCTGATGGAGAGATGTATGGGAGATCTTAATTTGCAAGACGTCATGGTATACTTAGATGATCTTCTGATTTTCTCACGGACCCTGGAGGAGCACGAAGTTAAGTTGATGCAAGTCTTAGACCGCCTCCACAGTTTCGGCCTGAAGCTGAGTCCTGAGAAATGTCAATTCTTTCAGTCGTCGGTGAAGTGCCTGGGACATGTTGTCTCCAGGGATGGGGTCAAAACAGACCCTGGCAAAATCACCGTAGTGAGGTCTTGGCCAGTCCCAACAAATGTACGAGAGTTGAAGTCTTTCCTGGGCTTCACTGGGTACTATCGGAGGTTCGTGCAAGGATACTCTGCCATCGCCCGTCCACTTAACCAGCTGACAGCTGGGTGTGACCTGAGGAGGAAAGGATCTAAGAAGGGGAGAAAACCCAAGCCCCTCGTGAGGAGTGCGACAGAACCATTTGGCCACCTGTGGACACCGGCATGTCAGAAGGCGTTTGATGAGTTGATTGAGATGTTGACGACAGCACCAGTCCTTGGTTTTGTTGATTACAACTCTCCCTTCATCCTCCACACCGATGCAAGTATAATTGGCTTAGGGGCTGCACTCTACCAAAAGCAAGATGGAAAGATGAGGGTCATTGGTTATGCTAGCCGAGGCCTTTCCCGCAGCGAAGCTAACTACCCTGCCCACAAGCTTGAGTTCCTGGCTTTGAAGTGGGCAGTGACTGAGAAGTTTCATGATTATCTGTATGGAGGTCAGTTCCAGGTCATGACGGACAATAATCCCTTGACCTACGTCCTGACATCCGCCAGACTCGATGCAACTGGGCAGCGGTGGTTAGCTGCGCTGGCAAATTACAACTTTAACATCCAGTACCGACCCGGCAGAGCGAACGCTGATGCGGATGGCCTGTCCAGGCGACCCAAGGTAGCCCCGGTTACCGATGAGTACAATACCGCTGACGAAAGGCTCCAACAATTCTGCAATCGCCTGACTAAAGGAATTGACAGACCTACGGTGACCGCGATGTGCCAGCAAGTACGCGTTGACGATGAACATCAACAAGTATGTACCTTGTTGGAAACCATTACCGATTCAACTAGCGCTGTACCAGACGAGTTTGAAGGAATACAGTGGCCTGGTCAAGACTCCCTCCCAGGCCTAACGCAACACGACTGGGTAGAACTACAGCAGGCTGACAGAGACATACGTTACGTGACGTGGTGCCTCAAGAAAGGAGCCCCACCGAAGCCCAAAGAGCGAAAGGATCTCCCTGACGAGACGAAGATTCTACTTAGGCAGTGGGGACGTTTGAGCATTAAAGACGGAGTACTGCGTCGTGGAAGTGGTGGCCCTGGAGAGTCCTGCCAACTTCAGCTGGTGCTACCAAAGAGCTATCGGCGCATAGCCTTCGAGGGTGTCCATGACCAGGTTGGGCATTTGGGCTATGAACGGACCTTAGATTTGGCCCGAGCGCGTTTCTACTGGCCGAAAATGGCGCTGGACATCGAGGAATGGTGCCGCACTTGTCCCCGGTGCATTCGACGGAAGAAAAGGATGCAGAAGACCGCCCCAATGGTATCTGTGGTGACGACTCATCCAATGGAGCTCGTCTGCGTGGACTTCCTCTCGCTTGAACCAGACGACAAGGATACACGAAACATCCTGGTGATCACCGATCATTTTACGCGATATGCCTAGGCGTTTCCTACGAAAGACCAGAAAGCAAAAACCGTGGCCAAGGTGCTCTGGGAAGAATTCTTCATCCACTACGGCTTCCCAGAGAGACTTCACTCGGACCAAGGACGCGATTTCGAGGCCAACCTCATCAAAGAGCTGTGTCAGTTAGCCGGCATACGAAAATCGCGCACGACACCATATCACCCCCAAGGGAATGGCCAGGTGGAGAGATTCAATCAGACCTTGATCAGCATGCTTGGCACACTGGACGAGGAGAAGAAGCAACGCTGGCGTCTGTACGTGAAACCCCTTGTCCACGCATACAACTGCACAAGGAACAACACCACAGGACTTTCTCCATATGCCCTGATGTTCGGCAGGGAACCACGTCTACCCATCGACCTGCAGTTTGGGATAGTCAATCCACCCACTGGAGGAGCCCCGTCCGCTCACCAGTACGTGCGAGACCTCCGTGACCGGTTACAACAGGCCCACAAGCTCGCTACTGCCCGAATTGAAAAGGCTGCCAGGTACAGCAAAGAGAGATATGACCGAAAAGTTAGAGAGCACACACTTGATGTAGGGGACCAAGTGTTGGTGCGCAACGTTGGAATAAGAGGGAAGCACAAACTGGCAGATAAGTGGTCGGCTAAGACATATAAGGTAGTTTGTCGCGTCGGCGAGAACATGCCAGTTTACGTTGTGGAACCCGAAGATGGCGCTGGACCGCAGAAGACGCTGCACAGGAATATGCTCCTCCCCTGCGGGTTCCTCCCCACCGTCTCCAAGGAACACCAGCCAGACCCTCCGAAGCCAGTAGCCCCACCTCGACGGTCACCTAGGCGACAAACCCAGAAATGTTCGCCTAACCCAGAGCCCCTTCACGCAACGACAGACTCTGAATCCTCCCTGCCTGTACCAGTCATCCAGCAGAAAACCCGGCCCATACCTGCACCGAGGAAGTCACTTTCTGCAACGGGGACAGACGACGATGTGAACAAACTGGCCCTGGATCCGGAAGCACCAGAATTCCATCCATCGGCGACAACTGCATCAAGTCCCACCCCTGAGGAAGAGGCCACAGACGTGGAAGAAATAGCCGACTCCCAAGCCACCACTGGTTCTAGCCCGGCGATCGGCCCTGTTAATGTCTCACTCCCTGAGACGAATGACGACTCCGACGTCTCCAGTTCCTCCCCCGAAGAATCTTCATCTAGTGGGCCACCTTCACCTGCACGCCGTCGATGGCCGTCCCGCCAGAGGCAGCCCCCAGATCGCCTAGGGTATGGTCGTCTTGGGAAATCAGAAACTAAGTTACTGGAAGAGCATTTTGCTATTCAAAAGCAAAGCCTGGCTCTGTTACAATCATGCCTGTTACCTGCTTAAATTCGTTCTGATTTTTTGTTATATTGTAGTTTAATTTTTGTAATTTGTAAATTGTTGTTTGAAATTTTCATTGTAATGTCATGTCGGGACGCCATGATTCTAGAAGGGGAGAGTGTCACCACCCCCAACATTCGCCTTTGGGGCAGTGACATGATGAGACTAAGTCATGTCTATTTTCTCAAAGTTTGCCCTTCTCAAGGAAACTTCTGAAATGGGTCGATAACCCACTGGACCAGCCTTCACGGCTAACCGCAAACTCCCCTTGTTTCTTGGCACCCCGAATGACCGTAATGGATATTCAAGATGTTTGGTAGCTGGTGTTTGTTCTGGTGAGGGTGAGGCCATTCCAACTCTTGCCGTTACTGAGTTAAGACGCCTAAGACCATCACCAGAACAACATTCATTGTATTTTATTAGGTAAGTTCACAATTTCTGAATCTTACCCTTATACATTAATTGTAGAATCGTTAGTTTACTTATTTAGTGTTTTATTGGTTTGACAAGGTATAATCAGTTCAATCAAATTATTGAAGCATTATGGCCCTTGTGGTTGATAAATTCTGTCTATTCCATCAACAATCGTTGGAACTAATGGTGCGATACATGAGATATAATTTGCAAGTAATTTGTGTTAATCGGACGTACACGCAACATTTAGGAATTGTTACACAAATTATTCTTGAATACTTTAAGATGAGCTAAACCAATAGTGAGCATTGCAGAGAATGGATTTGTGATTTCTCATTAAGAATCTTGTGCACCTTTAATATTAATAATGATAATTTAGAATTCTCGATGATCACGAATTAGATTGCAGTTAGGCTACATACGTACCGTATCGCTTTAACCACTGATTATAGGTGATATTGCTGATTTTATTTAATAAGCATTTAATGGAAATCAGTTGAGTGTTTAATAATAAGGCAACATTATGTTCGTCGCAAGTGAACAGTTTCTTTATGCTGAAACACACATAATGTTTACATTTAAATAAGTTGAGTGTCACTTTTAATTAGATAGACATTTAGTTCTTTAGACATACATTAATTGGAAAGTCATTTAATTCGTGGATTGAATTTAAGGAAATAACGTGCCTTTAAACTTGAAGAATTCCAAAGATGAAACTTAGTTTTCTTATAAGATCACATACTGTAATTGTTACCGATAATTCGGTTAATCTTCAAGTTGAATGTTTCGAAATACGTTGTAAGCCCATTCATAGTTTAAAATAATACTCGTTCACACTGTGCTATAAGGAACAGGTTTCAGATTGGCATACATGTACATGACCTTCGCACATGCCAGTGTGCTTACTTCGACCATGCTTCGAGCCACTGTGTTTGCGGTTTAGCTGCTAGCTAAGACCACTGGCTGGGTAATGGACTGTGTTGACATGTTTATATCATTTTCGGCTGTTTGACCTTTTCTCAATTGTTTTGGAAAGTCAATTGAGCGAATTTCCACTTAAAGGTACACGTATACCAATCAAAGTTTAAAGAGGCATTTACTGTGTCAGACTTTTACTTAAGTTTAAGTTCATTTGTTTTATGTTATTTTCGATAATTAGTTTTAATAAGTTTATGGTATTAATTTACATTCCAACTCTTGCCGTTACTGAGTTAAGACGCCTAAGACCATCACCAGAACAACATTCATTGTATTTTATTAGATGATGTCTATGCTGGCCCTTTAAGCCTTGTGAGTTCCACTTCACTACGGAGGAAAGTGACTGGGAGAAGACCACTGGCGGCCCACTGAATGTTGTTGTCGTGATGACCATCGGCCGACTCTACTTGAAGAAGATTTCCATTTCGTTTTGAGAAGATTGCCCTGTGAGAAGTTCTACCCCTGTTTCCGGCTCGTTCTTCGTCATCTTGGACTGTTTCCGTTACCGTTTCGCCCGCGTGAACTGTTCGCGTTCGCCGTGGACCGATTTCGTGGACTTTCCGTGAACGCGCGTTCGTTTTGTCTCACCTCTCCCGGGTGTTACATGTCGCGTTTGGAAGGACGGATGCCATCTCAAGTCGTCTTGTTGATAAGTTACTTATATTATTTTGAATTGTTAAATCATTGTATTAATTGTGTTTGAATTTATTGTTTCTCTTTGCTTCTATTTCGTAACTAAAGATCTTGACAATACAGTGTATTGATTTGTCTAATTGATTTGCTTTTATCTTGCATCCACAATAATATTGATCTCAACGACTGTCATAACGGCCTTATTATCCAATTTTTGTATTTGTTTAAATTCTGGAGTCGAGAACCGATTCGGCACTGGTCCCCACTCTAGGGAAGACCTGTGACACGAGGTATATATGGAATGCGTATGCGTACGGGGGGGGGCGGGTTGGGGGGGGGGGGGGGGGTGGTGGGGGTGGGGGGCGGGGGGGGGGGGGGGGGGTTGGAGCCACTGCGTACGCTATGCGTACAGGGGGAGGGGGGGGGTTTCTAAAAAGTCGACATTTCATGCGTACGTACCTTATGGACGAACCTTGCGAAAACGTGCTCTGTGATTTTTAAGTGTGTTATGCACAACATAGTGGAACTAGAGCTCATGTGCTTCACGAAGCACGGATATCAGCCTCAAATAGCTTTTATGAAAGGTTTTTCTGACCTTTGAACAATGTAGAATGTTGGGGAAACATTTGACTGGAAATCAAGATGCTGATCCATATATAGTTTTTTTGAACTGGCACTACTCCAGTGTCACAACGCGCGCACCGGATTTGTTGTGCACGCAACGCATGATCGATCGACCAGCATATACGTACGTACAGCATTGCCAAGAATGTACCGATATGCCTCTGTAGCTGTATGCGTAGCTAGACGCGAGTGTGGCTGTTTTCTAAACACTTCCTTCTTCTATACGTTCCGGTTAGCGTGTTTTTTATTTACACCGCAGCGAGGGGTACACCCCAATTACCGCCACTGTTGCTGTAATGGACGCCTTCTATGACCAACTCGAAGACGTGATTCAGAGAGTGAAACCATCCGATACATTGATAGTTGCTGGTGACCTGAACGCAAAACTTGGCACAGAGAGAATTGACCCGGCGGTCATTGGCCCTCATAGCATCGGCACCGTTAACGACCGCGGCCTGAGACTGCTTGATTTCTGCCGTGCCCACCAACTGACCTCAGCAAACACCTGGTTTCGAAAGCGGATGCTGCGCAAAGTCACGTGGATAAGCCGCGCAGGGAACGCCAGGAACGCGATTGACCACGTTCTAGTCAGACAGAAGCACCTCCAGCAGCTGGTCGATTGCCGCTCGTACTCGGCAGCCTTCGACACGGACCACCGACTAGTCCTATGCAATATGAAGCTGCAGATCAAACGCGTACCGAAGCCACCCAAACTGCCACCTAAACCATGTGCACAACAGCTCACCTCCGCCAACGGTGACACAATCAAAAGAAACCTGCAGACGGAAGTGAAAAACCGCATCGCCACATCAGATGATTTGGAGGATATCACCTCTGCTATCCATGATGCCGCACTCAAATTCTGTGGTCCCACCAGACGAAACAAGTCGAAACCGCACATTACACTTGAAACGATCGATCTGATTGAAAAGAAGCGGAAGGCGACGGGTACCCCTCAATACCGTCTGCTCAAGAATCAAGTGAGGGCAGCGTGCGACAAGAACCTCGACACATGGCTTCTCAAAAAGGCGGATGAAATCAACGACGCATTCCACCGCAACGATTCTGCCCTTCTGTTCAAAACCACGAAGAGCCTGGTAGGAGATCCACGTAAGCCGGAAGCCACCATTAAGCTCAGCAACGGCAATCTCTGCGACTCCCCCGAGGATGAAATCAAAAGATGGCATGAATATGCTCAGGGCCTATTCCAGTCTAACCTACAACGCGCACCGTACTCGCCACACCAATTTGCAGCTGCACCTCTACCCGCCGATGTCGTCAGACGCGCCATCTCCCGCCTTAAGAATGGAAGAGCTGCTGGCTCGGACGGAGTTCAAGCGGAGTTTCTGAAGGCTATGCTTGATGACCCACTCGTGTTTTCTGCAATCCAACGCGCCATCAACCGCATCTGGACCACGGGCAACTGGCCACCCTCTGCGCTGATGTCTAATTACATCGCACTGTACAAGAAAGGTGACAACGGCGACTGCGGCAACTATCGGACTCTAGCTTTGATTACACACGCAAGCAAGATCATGCTGAACATCATGTTGGAGGATCTCAACCGTGTCGCCAAAGTCGCCGTCAGCGAAACTCAGTGTGGGTTCAGCGCCGGCAAGTCCACCACCGATGCGATATTCACACTCAAGCTTATCGGCCAAGCTCACATGGCAGCTCGCAGACAGCTTCACATGGTCTTCGTTGACTTTCGTAAAGCGTTCGATTCTGTGATCCACCGCAAAATGCTGGAAATCATCGACTCGTATGGAGTTATGCCGGAAACCTCCCGTCTCATCGCCAATCTCTACAACGGCGCACACGGTTCGCTCTCCTGGAAAGGCCTAACCACTGAATGCTTTGAGACGCCAGTTGGTGTACGCCAGGGCTGCCCCCTGTCTCCTGTGCTTTTCAACTTATACACAGAAGCGATGATGCGAGAGTGGAAAGAAGAGGTGTCACATCTACTCCCTCCAGATGTCAGTGGTGACAAGTACTGGGAACTGAGATACGCCGACGACCTGGTGCTACTTGCGCGCTCTGCAGAAGATGCCACTTTTATGCTGGATAAGCTCGACCTCATTGCCAACTCCTATGGTTTGAAACTTCATCCAGGAAAAACCGAACACCTAGCACTGAACGCTCCAGACGTTCCAGTCACTCTCCATGGCAACCCCATCAAGTCGACTACCAATTTCCGATACCTGGGCTGCAGCATCAACAACACCCTAGATGACTCCACCGAGATTCTCTCCCGCATCGCCATCGCAAAGAGTGCCTTGAACTCATGCATCTACCTCCAGAAATCACGTATACGCATCGAAACAAAGCTCCACCTCGCCAGAGCGCTCATTCTCTCAAAAATGATGTATGGGGCATCGACCTGGACAGTCAGCACCACAAGCGCAAATTCAATAGACGCGTTTGGCAGAACCATGTGGAGGAAGCTGCTTGGTGTCGTTTGGAGCGACTTCGTCTCAAACACTGAACTTGGACAACGTATAGGCGATCGCTGGCAACTCACTGAGGCCACTCTGATGAACCAGCAATGGACGTGGCTGGGGCATTTCCAGCGTAACACAAACCACCCAGCCCTGATCACTGGTCTGCCGACTGACGCACGCTCCACTCCAGGCAGGCCGCGTCTGCGATGGATGGATGGACTGCGACGATGGTCCGGAAAGCCGGCAGCAGCTCTCGCCGACGACGCAGCAGCTCGTGCCCCCATGCCACAGAAGGAACATGGAACCAGATCAACTTCAATGGTGCTAAGAAGTCATAGCCGCCAAGGCGCCTCTGGCGTACGACGATGATGATGATGACTGACCAATGACCTATAGAACTCTTAAGAAGCATTTTGTATAAGATGGGACTCGGATCAACGAAGATACTGTCCAAATTTGGCTGAAAACGACAAAGGATTTTGGCAAATATTGGCAAATATTGGCACATATAGCATTTGGGTCATTCCAAAGAAAATGACCCGTACTGACCATTAGGTAGCCGATGGCCAAATTCTGTGAACAACCCATATGTAGCTTGGTCCAAAGATGTTACTGACCACATTTGACATTAATTGGGTCAAGACTGTGGAAGAAGAAGCATTTTAAAATTTTGAAGAAAATGACCAGTAGCGACCAGTAGTTGACCATTGACATCACGTGGTGGTCACCCAAGATAGGACTCCGGTCAAGGAAGACTCTGTCCAAATCTGGTTGAAATCGGCCACGGCGTTTGGCAGTTATTAGCAGATATGTGATGTCACGTGACCGTTTGCCCGAAGAAAGAAAGAAAGAATTTAGAAAGAAAGAAAGAAAGAAAGAATTTAGAAAGAAAGAAATCGGACGATCACAATATACCAGCGTGCTGTGCACGGCTGATATAACTACAGCCTTAAATCCTATCCGATGAACGGAGCAAATTTAGTTAAGCCCGGTTTCCATATAGACGTAACAAACGCAAAGATAGTCCGGTAAATTCACGGGGAAATTGTGCCTGAACTAGAACTAATTGCAATATATTGCATTCCAACACTGGCTGGTGTATAAAAAATCACTCATTAACATACTGAAAATCTAATATTTTCGAATGAGTTAAAATGTGATTTTGTTTTCGCGGTAACTTTAATTATTACATTGAGGGTG
Source organism: Henricia sp. BOLD:AAB3569 (assembly GCA_037783545.1). NCBI lineage: Eukaryota > Metazoa > Echinodermata > Asteroidea > Spinulosida > Echinasteridae > Henricia > Henricia sp. BOLD:AAB3569. The sequence goes on along the minus strand of JBBELK010001083.1, from coordinate 362,315 downwards.
TTATTTCGTCCGTTACCTATCAGGAATCCGTACATATTATGTTATAATCTTCGGGAAACACGACTACTCGTAGCAGACGAAATATTTCTCGTCGTCTGCTAAAATTGAGGCATTATAAACGAAACAGACATGTTTTTTCACATTTCGGGGATCTTGTTTATAGTTAGTGGTCAAACAACTGCCCTACTGTTATTCCTTCTTGTAAATTGGTTTGTAATAATTGTTATTTTTTGCTTGTGTGGATACAAAAATTATATAATATGGAGATGGTAATAAGGTCCATGCCAAAATCAACAAAGGGAAAAATATCTTAGATTTTTCCACTTTTTCCATTTTTTTCTTACACTTCTTGTATTGTCAATGTACTTATTACAAAAAGAAATCTCAAAATTCGACCATCCTCATTGAAACAAGAGCGTTTTTGTTAAGCGAGCACCTGATTTAGACACTGCCGTGTGCACGCAATTAGTCGTGATTACCATGCACCTACTAGGCCTATTTCGAAACATGTAGTTTCTGAGACGCCATCGTCTGCTCGGAAGTGGTCGTATTACTACGCATCCACTGTTACGAAACATACAGACTGAGGAACGTTTCAAAAACACCTTTCCACTTAAAAGAAACAGTAGGAGGCCCGCTTAACGTAGACAAGTTTAACCTTTCCGATTGTTTCCGTCAGTGTTTGCGTTGCGGTTGTTTGCGTCTAGTCTGCGTGCCCGCGTTACGATCATATGGAAACCAGGCTTAACAGAAGACACGAGTTGTCAAACCTTGCTAACCATGTCGCGCCAATGTATGGAGCGTCAAAGTGACAACCCTAATTTCTCATTTTATGCTAGTAGATTCTCAGGTTTGTTGGTATCGCAAAGAGTATTTTCAAAATGCTAGCAGAAATTTGGAATTTACTTTGACGACACGCGGCGCGCCAAAAGTGGACAACTAAATTAACTTATCTCGCGGCGCCCCAAAGAGTAAACAACGCCCCTATATTCAAAATGGAATGGTCTTTTGTGGACCCGCCCTACATTCCGCGCCACCAGGTTGGCTGCGCGAGAGAGTCGGAAGTGAGCCGCACATCAAAGGACCACCCAATGGAGTGAGTGTCATGTCGGACCGATCGTTTTCGCAAGCACGACCAGAAGCATGTTTGATGTATAAATCGGGCCTCCCACTGTGCGATTTTTTGTCACGAATTTCTAACGATTAGCTACGATTTGGTACGATTGTGTACAGAGTCTATACACAATCGTAACAAATAGTACCTAATCGCACCTAATTCGTGGCAAAAATCGCACAGTGGGAGGCCCGCTTAACATTGACTCAAGCAATGGCCATCTGTATGATTGAGGGGGTGGGGGTTCGGGGGGCGGGCGGCGTCTTCGGCTGTGGTCTTCAGACTGCTGCTAGTGCTTGCGCTATTGCGCAAAGTGCGTAACTAAACTTGCTCCGTTCTTCCGATGGGATTTAAAGCTGTAGGTCCAGTTTGTTGTGCAGCGCACTTAAAAATTACAGAGCACTTATTCGAAAGAGAAAGGAACTCAACTCGCTGTTGCCTGTTGCTGTGTAAATATGAGCGCATACAAAATGTTACACACAGATGTTGGATAAGTATCTTATATAGACCTAAGTAGGCCTACGTGTACTTAAAAACGGCCTATTATGTTGTTCTTAAAGCCCAATACATTGCAGTTACCCAAACAAAACCCGACCATTTTGAATGAAGTGGGGGCGTGCTGTTACATGGTGTGCGTGTGAGCGCCCTTAAATTTTAGTCACAGTGATTTTTTTTAACTGTGAAAATAAAATTTTAAATAAGTGATTATAACCCGCCGAGGTGAATTAATTTGATACAAATGTGAACAAATGTACATGATCGAGTTTGGGAAATCTGGATGAGGTGAAAAGCAAATTGGCTCCACCGGGATTCGAACCGCGGACCTTCTGCTTCACGTACAGACGCCCTACCAAATTATTGAGCTATGAAGCCAACTGGTGGTCTCGAATCACGGTAGTGCAGTTGTTCCTCACTGATTGTTCCTAACTGACTGTATAGTTTTATCAGGAAAACTTTGCCCAATGGACCGACAGCTTGTATTTCTTGTAAAATGCATTTCATACGTTTCTTTCAGGGTGGATATTTTTGTCTTGTTAAACTACGATCTATCTCACGATCTATCAAACTGTTTTCCATTTCGTGTTGGACTACTGACTTCTTATCGTTATGAGCATCTTTGATTCACGTTTTTCGGCCTTCCTCCCGAGTGTTTTGAACAGTTCAAAACACTCGGCTCCCATCCGTCCTTTCCAGAACACGGCAGAGTTGCTTACGAGCTGATCCAGCGTAGTCCAGAGTGGTCCCGTTCAGACCTCACGAGAGAGGACGGCAGCTGAACGGCTTCTCGTCCGACCTGGACTTAAGATTCTATCTCCCCGTTTAGTGGGGGGTGGATGAAGAACACTCGTGAACAAAGACGGCTGGCAAAGAATGGATGGCCTCAGTTGGACGTGATTTAGCTGGCTACCAGTAATTTACTCGCAACTTTAGTAAGTTAACTGCATGTTTTTGACAGTACCGGAGAAAAACAACGGCCTAAAACATTATAGGATCTTCTATATGCTGGAGCTCATTTTCACTGAAATTTTGAGGCAATATTTTCTCAACAGCCAGAGCTACGCCAACTTCCAACTATTTTAAAGAAAAACAAAGATTCAACCCATACACGTAACTGTCACCCCGAGAACGCAGTTCTACTCGGGAGTTTCGATTACGCCCAATGGTTCAAACTGCCACAATGATCCTGTTGTAAACATGCCATTTGGCCTGCAGTAAAGTGCCGAGGTAACCATATCTGACAACTGTTAAGGAGTCAAGCTACTCAAACATCTGTGTATGACCATTTCAGTTTCAGATAAAGTGAAAAAAATTTGAGGCGCGAGATAGATCGTATTTTGACAAGACACTGGAATACAAGCCATCGTACCATATGTTACAGGTTTTTCTTTCTGTCTGCAATAAATATAATTAAACAAAGTTGGCCTGATGAAACTGTATAGTGTTGTCTGTCACAGCTAAGAACATCAGAGGCCGTTTCTGAGCTCACATATACGCATCTAATATTTTGTGTAAAGTGCTTATAGCTTCTTTACCTTGCGAAAACGTCCTCTGTGATTTTTAAGTGTGTTATGCACAACATAGTGGAACTACAGCCTTAAATCCTATCCGATGAACGGAGCAAATTTAGTTAAGCCCGGTTTCCATATAGACGTAACAAACGCAGAGATAGTCCGGTCAATTTAACGCTAAATGTGCCTGAACTTGTGTCCTCTTTACAATGTCTAACTATAAATTGACAGCCAGCCAAACTCCTTTCAAGAACGACTTGGGAGTCAGGAATTAGCGTCTAAGCTCCGTTTTAATTCAAATAGACTCGTGGGCACTCCGTCAACGAAATGGTGTGAAAAGACAATGCGTACACAGGCGCTAAACAAAGTTGGCAGTTCCTAATTTCGTCATAAAAATGTTGCAAAGTGTGAGGAAAAACGAACGTGATTGTAAACAAATCGACTACTTGTGTGTGGAATAAAACTGTACACAAATAGCCGACAGAGGGCGGTAAACCGCACAGACGGTGCAGAACACTCCCCATCTGGCATCTTTAAGATGGCACTAACTCTTAAAAAACATATATACATAGCGTTCAGTCCTCGTTGGGTAGCAGGAGAATAAGCTCGGTGACTGGCCTCACAAATTTCTTGACGCCTCCCTGAGCAGCAACCTTGACTTCTACGATGCGGACCTTCTCGTCATCACCTGGAAGGACTGAAGAAACCAGCGCTAAGGGCCACTCATTACGGACGACTTGTTTATCTTTCAAGAGGACAAGATCTCCCTCCTGGAGGTTGCGCTGTGTTTGCGTCCACTTTCGTCTGCTTTGTAGGGTTGCTAGGTACTCCCGACTCCAACGAGACCAGAACTTGGTAGCGAGACTCTGCACTTGTCTCCATTGACTCTTGAAGAGGTTCTTCTCGGTGAAATTCCCTGGAGGTGGTGGGGTGCCGGACTTCTGGGTGAGCAGCATTGCGGGTGTCAGAATGAATGGTGACTCTGGATCCGTTGAGACTGGAACAAGGGGTCTTGCATTGATGATAGCTGGTGCTTCGGCTAAGAAGGTGCACAGGGTCTCGTGCGTCAGAGGGGATTTGTTGTGGAACAGCATAGAGTCTAGGATCCTACGCGTCACTCCAATCATGCGTTCCCAGGAACCTCCCATGTGTGATGAGTGAGGTGGGTTGAATACCCAAGTGCATCCGTGACTGCCGAGGTAGCGGTGGACGTCGGTGTCTTCTGGGTGCTTCTTACCAAACTGGAGTTCGTTGCAGGCTCCAATGAAATTAGTTCCACAATCTGACCTCAGTTGTATTGCTGGTCCTCGGATTGCAAAGAATCTTCTCAGCGCGTTGATACAGCTGGAAGCGTCCATGGACTCTAGAACTTCAAAGTGCACTGCCCTGGTGCTCATGCAGGTTAACAGTACAGCCCAACGCTTGCTCTGTGCGTGGCCTCCTCTGGTTCGACGTGCGGCAACTGTCCATGGACCAAAGACATCTAGACCCACATACGAGAAGGATGGGGTCGTACTGAGTCGCTCAGGTGGTAGATCCGCCATCTGTTGGTTTTCCATTTTTCCACGTAGCTTTCTGCAGGTTACACACTTGTGTATAGCGGAGCTGATGAGCCTCTTGGCGCCAACAATCCAAAAGCCTGCTGATCTAATGGCTCCTTCGGTAAAATGGCGACCTTGATGTTCCACCTGCTCATGGTAGTGTCGTATCAGAAGCGTGGCAATGTGACTGTGCTTTGGAATGAAGATGGGATGATTTTCGTGGCTTTCCAATTGGGCATGCTTCAGACGACCGCCTACTATCAGGAGCTCATTTTCCACATTGGGATTCAGCTTGAGGATCGAACTTGTTTGGGGTACGTCTCTCTTCTGGTCGAGAGCGGCAAGCTCGTCAGAGTAGGCTTCTCCTTGAATTGTCTTGAGAATGACTTGTTTGGCCTGGTCCAACTCATCTGGAGTGCGTGGCTTATGGCATACGTGCCAACCTCTGCATTCGGTAGACTTATTTTCTGAGTTCTGGTAGGAACGAGCGACATGGATGAGGAATGCAACACCCCTTAAGAGAGAGTTCCATGTCGAGAAGTGCTCAAATCGCTCCGACGTAAGCCGTCTCTTGTCAGTCTGGGTGACAAAACTTCTCACTTCTGGCCGAATATCTGCATCCATCTCTGGACTGATCAAGTCGAAAGGATTCTCTTCCTTCTTGGCATCGTCTGCTTTGAGCAAGAAGGTCGGTCCTGTGAACCATGATGTATCCGTGAGCTGAGATGCCGAGACTGCTCTAGAAGCGTGGTCGGCCGGGTTGTGCTCTGTTGGTACGTAGTGCCATTGTTCTGGGTTGGTTGACTGCCTGATCCGCTGAACTCTGTTGTGTACGTACACGTAGAAACGCTTGTTTCATTGCAAATGTACCCGAGAACAACCTTGCTGTCACAATAGAACTTCACTGCTTCTGGTTTGAAGTCAATCTCGTCCAGGATGAAGTCTGCCATCTCCATGGCCAGCACTGCAGCACACAGTTCTAGACGTGGTATTGTTGGTTGTAGCAAGGGAGCCAGCTTGGATTTTCTTAAAACAAATCCCATTTCAACCTTCCCAGATTCGTCTATGGTTCTGTGATAGGCCACTGCGCCGATGGCTCGAGTCGATGCATCTGAGAATAGACACAAGTCGGTCTTCTGTACTCTTAATTGTGAGGGATTTTGAGGCATAGGTGCGAGGGATATGGAGCTGTTCCAAACACTGAAGGGAATCTTTCCATGCCTCCCATTCATTCATCCGAACTTCAGGGAGTGGCGTGTCCCACCCGAAAAGGCTGTTCAATGTTGACAGGATACCTCGGCGTGTGAATGGCTTATCCTTTGTTGAAACCTTGAATGTGAATGTGTCAGGTGCCGTCTCCCAGCATAATCCCAAACTGCGCTGGACCGGTCCTGTCTCATCTCCAAGACCAAAGTCTTTCATACCTTTGGCATGGTCTTCTTGGGGGAATGCTTGCATCACAGATATGCTGTTTGAAGCAACCTTGTGCAGCCGCAAATTTGACTCTGACAATGATGATTGGGTTCTCTGCAGGAGGTCTATAGCTTGCTCATCTGTGGGGACTGAAGTGAGTCCATCATCGACGTAAAAATGCCTCTCAACAAATTCTCGGGTGTCTGAGCCATGGGCAGGTTCACCTTCTTGGGCGGCTCTTCTCAGACCATATATGGCTACTGCGGGGGATGGGCTGTTTCCAAAGACATGGACCTTCATTCTGTACTCGATGACGTCCTTTGTCAAGTTGTTATCTCTGTACCACAGGAATCTCAGGTAATTTATGTGATCCTCTCGTACGGCAAAACAGTAGAACATCTGTTGGATGTCTGCGATCACTGCGACTGGTTCCTTCCTGAAACGAATTAGAACTCCCATGAGACTGTTATTAAGATCAGGGCTGGAGAGTAGGACATCGTTGAGGGAGATGCCATCATGCTTGGCACTCGAGTCAAATACTACCCTGATTTGGTCTGGCTTCTGCGGATGATACACACCAAATGTTGGCAGGTACCAGCACTCTTCTCCCGCTTGAAGTTGGGGCGCTACCTCTGCGTGATCGTTTTCCAACAGCTTATTCATGAAAGCCAAGTACTGCTCTTTCATCACAGGTTTCGTGTCTAGACTGCGTCGCAGTGAGGTGAGTCGGCTAACGGCTTATTCACGATTGTTAGGAAGAGGACGTCTTGGCACTCTAAATGGAAAAGGAGCTACCCAACTGTTGGCCTCGTCTTTATAGAATTCCTTTTCCATAGTCTTGAGGAAGATCGTATCTTCAATGGACAAAGCTGGCTTGTTGTCATCGGGTGTTCCTTGGAATACGTCACTCCCGAGTTTATCTGCAGATTTTTTTACGGGACCTGCGTTGAACGCTTGGGGTGCGATTTCGTGAGGCTCCCTGCTGTAACTCATCATTTCTGTCAGATGGATCCGGCTTGGGCACGGAGTGAAAAGTGACGGACGTCCATTTTCTAAGATGTGGGTTTTGAAGCTGTTGATGGTAGGCTTGTGTGCATTTCCTATGCAAACGTCGCCGACTAAAACCCAGCCCAAGTCAAGTCGTTGGGCAAAGGGAGCGTCATGCGGGCCATTGACTTGCTCTCTTACTTTGTGAGCTCTCAGAATGTCTCTTCCAAGTAACAGAAGAATTTCAGCATTCTGATCCAATTCTGGGACGAGAGACGCCACAGGCTTCAGGTGAGAGTGATGAAGAGCTGCTTCTGGCGTCGGTATTTCAGCTCTGTTGTTGGGGATCTCATTGCATTCGATGAGTGGAGGTAGGATTAGACTAACTCCTCCATTTGCTGCTTCAATCTGGAAGCCATCTGCTTTCCTTCCAGTCATCTCAGTAACTCCGGCACATGTTCTGAGGGAATAGAGCGATGAACTGGACTGTATGTTGAAGAGATCGAAAAACTCCGACCTTGCCAAAGACTTGTTACTCTGATCGTCGATTATGGCGTACATTTTGGCTGCACTTTCGGACTTATTTTGGGGATACACTTTCACCAAGCATATTTTGGAGCATGATCGTGCTGGTAGGCCTTCGCCACAAACTTCAGTGCACTTGGATGTGACTGCAGAAGGGATGGTAGACCCAGATTCCTCCTCCCCGCCATGATGTGGAGCAGGGACAGGGGCATTTAGTGTCCAAGGAGCAGGGCCTGGGTGCATTACTGCGATGTGGCGATCGCTCTCACTTTCGTTGCATTTTGTAGCAATTCCGCAATCTTTGGCGAGGTGAGATGATGATGCGCAGCACTTGAAGCAGATTCCCTTTTGCCGTAGAAAGGTCTTGCGTTCATCTATGAGAGAATGGAGGAAAGGAGAATGGAGGAAAGTGTTCATCATTTTGGTTTTTGTACCTTGCTGATCCATTTTTCTTGCAGACCATGTGGCAGTTTTTCCACGATGGGGTTGATTCCACGTGCGGTGTCAAGATATGCCAGACCGGGCAAATACCCATCTTCCTTGGCACTTTCTACTTCTCTCAGAACGTCGCCAAGTTGTCTTAGCTTGAGATGATCCCTGCTTGCTGTTCGAGGAAAAGAGTCCAACTTGTGGAAAAGAATGCTTTCTATGACCTCTAGTGCTGCATGGTGTTCTTTCAGTCTTTCCCATAATTTTCTGAGAGCCGTTTCTGGATCGTAAACATGTACAGCACGGATTCTCCTGACATGTTCAGATGATTCTTTCCCCAACCATTTTAGTAGCAGATCCAATTCCTCCTTCGCCGTGAGCCCTAGATCATTGGTAGCACTGCGGAATGATGACTGCCATGCCCTGAAACTTTCAGGTTGGTCGTCAAAATGTGACAAACCTGTGGTAATAAGTTCGCGTTTTGCGAGGTATTTCGCAAAGTTGTTCATATCCTCTGGTTTGTTAGTGCTGTCTTGGTCTCGGGCGGTGCATTGGTGTATGCAGGTCGTTGGTTGCTAGGCGTTGACACCATTTGTGTCTTGATGGGGAAAAGTGATGGCAACACTACCGGTTTTTAGTCCTGTTGCAGGTTTTGATTGGTTGATGGAAAAACCGATGAAACTGGTTGCATAACTTGCGAGCTGTAAAAGGTGGGCGGGAAGTTGATTATCGGCTGCAAAACTGGCATGTGTCGTTCAACATACTCTTCAGTACGCTGCATGACGTCTTTCTGCGATAGCGGCAAACTTGACTTAATGCCACCAAGTATATTGTCTCCCTCTAGAGCCACCTCCAATGCATCAGCTTCGGCAACTGCTGCTGCTGCCTCTTTCTGATGAGTGAGTATACAAATCTCTGCATCCAATTTAGCCTTCTCTAATGCCAGTTTTGCCTCTTGCTCTGCAAATACTGCACGAACGCGTGCTGCTTCAGCCCGTCCTCGTGCCCTGGCAGCTTCACTCAGTGCTGCAGATGACCTCGTCACTCCTCGTGACCTTAGAATACGTCTGCGATGATCTGTCGGCTTCCATGATGCAGTATGTTGTAATGTTACAGCATGTGACTGATGACTTCACAATCGCCAAAACTGACTGCCGTAGCTGTTGTAACACCAGTTCATTCCTGTCTTTTCACTGTACTGTCCTCTTTACATGCAGTGTGTCTAACTGTAAATTGACAACCAGCCAAACTCCTTTCAAGAACGACTTGAGTCAGGAATTAGCGTCTAAGCTCCGTTTTAATTCAAATAGACTCGTGGGCACTCCGTCAATGAAATGGTGTGAAAAGACAATGCGTACACAGGCGCTAAACAAAGTTGGCAGTTCCTAATTTCGTCATAAAAAGGTTGTATTGCAAAGTGTGAGGAAAAACGAACGTGATTGTTAACAAATCGACTAAAGTTGTGTGTGGAATAAAACTGTACACAAACAGCCGACAGAGGGCGGCAAACCGCACAGACGGTGCAGAACAGCAATATAATGCATTCCAACACTGGCTGGTGTATAAAAAATCACTCATTAACATACTAATAATCTAATATTTTCGAATGAAAAGTTTTTTAATCATTACATTGAGGGCGTTATTTCGTCTGTTACCTATCAGGAATCCGTGCATATTATGTTATAATCTTCGGGAAACACGACTACTCGTAGCAGACGAAAAATGAGGCATTACAAACGAAACAGACATTTTTTGTGCACATTTCGGGGATTTGGTTATAGTTAGTGGTCAAACCACTACCCTACTGTTATTCCTTCTTGTAAATTGGTTTGTAATAATATTTCTCGTCGTCTGCTAAAAATGAGGCATTATAAACGAAACAGACATGTTTTTTTTTACATTTCGGGGATCTTGTTGATAGTTAGTGGTCAAACAACTGCACTACCTGTTATTCCTTCTTGTAAATTGGTTTGTAATAATTGTTATTTTTGCTTGTGTGGATAAAAACAATTATATAATATGGAGATGGTAATAAGGTCCATGCCAAAAACAACAAAGTAAAAAATATCTTAGATTTTTCCACTTTTTCAAATTTGTTTTTACAAATGTATACTTTTTGTATTGTCAATGTGTTTATTACAAAAAGAATTCCCAAAATTCGAACATCCGCATAGAAATAAGAGCGTTTTTTAGACACTGCCGTGTGCTCGCAATCAGTCGTGATTACCATGCACCTACTATTTCGAAACATGTAGGTTGAAGTACGTTACCAGACTAGTTTCTGAGACGCCGTCGTCTGCTCGCAAGTGGTCGTATTACTACGCATCCACTATTACGAAACATACAGACTGAGGAAAGTTACCAGACCAACTATTATTTCTTAATTTGTGTCTTCAAAAACTGCTTCAAAAACACCTTTCCACTTAAAAGAAACAGTTAGATTGTTCATATGTTGTGACCTAGATTAATGTTAAAGCGGGCCTCCCACGAATTTCCTACGAATTGTACGATTACCAGAGACTGTCTATAGACTCTACACACAATCGTAGCTAATCGTAGAAAATTCGTGGCAAAAATCGCACGTGGGAGGCCCGCCTTAGAATGATTTCTATTGCAATTAGTTCTATGTAAAACGTAAATTGATAAGGTATGATACGTAGGTACAATTTCGTAGCGTCTCGCAGGTTGTCACAAGACTTTTGTACAGTTTTTCGTCGCCCACTGCATGATTTGCCACAATTTGTTGCGACTGCGACATGTGCAATAGTAGGAATTAGTTGTATGGTTTCGTAAGGATTCTCAGCCACTTCACGACATATTTTATAATTTGCAAATTCTAACGCTTATGATATTGTGGCGGTCCGTACCAGCTTCCGTCAAGCTGGTCCGGTTGGTAGCGTGCCGCCTCTGCTCTGTGGAACCCCTGCAGTGGTGGGCCGCAGCACCAGTGGTTTGTGAGACGGAGCTAGGAATCGGAGTGAGACTGTGGAGTCGGAGTAATCGGAATCGGACTGTGGAGTCGGAGCTCGGAATATGGGTGGAGCAACTTAAGGGCGGATCAACTTAAGGAACCTTGCTCCTAATTTGCTTATTCCTAGGTGGAGCCAAACTATAGACTAATAATTGGTGGACGGAGACAAGGAATCAGAAACAACAGTGATCATATCTTTAATCATTCATCTTTATCCGCCATGTCTCTCCTTCACAATCACGAGCCCCCTAATTTAGCCAATCAAACAATCGAAGGGAAACTCTCTCTAGGACGTCAGCGCCCGGCACGGCGGCCGGCGCCACTCAACTCTACTCGTGGCTAGCCTGAACGCCACTATATAAACTTCCAGGCCCTATAGACTGAGCACATTTCTCTTTACCATACAACAGTGCCTAAACTTGATCGACCAATCAGACAACAGGATTCCCGACTTGTAATGTGCGAGTGACTCAATACATGTGTTTAAAACATACAGTTGGTTTTGTGCTTAAAACATACAGTTGGTGCCTAGGGCTATATACATGTAATTATTGTTCCGTCACATAGCACCCCTCCCAACATTTTCAGTCCCTGAAAACTAAATAATCGCTTTACACAAAAGATAAGTTATAGGAATATCTTTGGCTAATTCCAATACTTTTTGGAAACGTAACTTGAAGGTTAAAACAATTTACAAATTTCATTTTAAATCTGAATTCTTTAACATGAAAAGAAAAACATCTGTACAAGATAACTTGAACTTTACCTCTGGAACTCTTTAACATGAAAACATAACTATATTTAGAAAATATAAACTTAACTTACACACTTTTAGAACTTCGCAACTCTTTAACATTACGAAAATGTTTACGAAAATGTTTACGAAAATGTTTACAAAAACAGTCTCATCGGAATACTGTTACGATATAACCCAGCCGGGGCAGTTTATTGTTCAAGGCATGTGAAAGGTCCTCTTGATCTTCCTTGGTGGCAGATGGCATCATCGCGGAAAAACGTGGTAGTGATTGTCATTTCAGTGCGATTGGCCGGACGCGAGAATTGGCGGGGATGGGATCCGTCGGATGACTCTCAACCTCTCCGCCGCTGTCCGACGTGGACGAATCCACAGGGCGCTGTATTCACGAAGGCACTTTCCCCCGTCCGTGGATGTGGTCCTGCTGGCTCCCCTGTGGTAGTTGTGTCGGTCGTCCCTGAGGAGGGGGAGGTGGCATAGGAGAAGTAAAGTGTGGATCGGGGTGGGTTGCCCGATGCTTAGCCATGGCGTGATACGGAAGGCATGACTTCACCGCGCCATGTCTCAGGGTTCTTGCTGCCTCTCCGGTGATTTTTGAGGTGCCGGTCCCTTGAGTCTCTCGTGGTGAAACGCTCCCCGCAGATGTCACATCGGAACCGAGAGTTCTCCATGTGGCATTCTCTGAGGTGCCTGACAAGATTCGACCTTTTTGTCGTTGTCGTTCCGCACCCCGGCTGGGGACACTGGTATCTGGGTTCAATGGGCTGGGTTCTGGAATCCCGATGCCGGTCCTTGCTGTCGGCTCCCCGCTTTTCTTTGTCCACTCCCATCTTCGCCTGCACTGTAGGAATCACGGCCGATTAACGGTCGTAATCACAGTGGAACAGTCGAAATCGGATGGAATAACTATGGGAATCGCGGTGGAACACTGGCAGGAATCACGGTGGAATAATTGTCGGATTCATGGTGGAATAATTGTCGAAATGTTTCTTGAATGGCTGAATACGGGTGGTCTTCCCGAAAGCCATCCACGGTTTATAGGTGATGGACAATCCCTCCTAAAGTGTCCTAACCCTCCGTAGTTGTGGCAGGCCTCATCTTCTCGTGGTTTCCTGCCTCCCTCCTGTTGACCCCATTTCTTGTTTGCAACACTTTCTTCGCTCCTCAGAGTTGTGGTTCGCATCGCTTTCTCTAGATCAATCATCATTCTATGTAATACGGCAAGTTGTTCCGACATAGCCTGCGTCTGCCGGTTGAATTCCTCTCTTGAGACAGCTTCCACGTACCGGTGGACCCTTGGATTTCTGTCCTGGCGACTACCTTGGCCCTGCTGCCTCTGCCTTTCGGAGTTGGTGAACGATATCTCCAGAGCTGCCCGTATCGCTTCATCCAAGGACTTTGGGTGCGCTCTGAAGATACCCGCTCGCACTTCTGCATCTTGGATAGCATCCAAGAAATGCCCCTGGGCGAGTCTTTCCCTCGAACCACTACGGAGGTCTGGGTATGCCAACTCGGTAGTTCCGATAGGAATCTCTCGGCCCGTTCTCCGGGACCAAATCTCCTTTCCAGCCTTGTAGCAAGGTCGTCGTAGTTCACTTGTTCGCCGTGTGCCCCGTCTCCAAGCACCTGCTGGGCCTGCCTTTTTAGACTTGCTGCCAAGAAGAATGCTTTTTCTGCCGAAGTCCACACGTTAATGGTGGCACAAGCCTCAAAATGAGCCTTGTAATCCCTCCAAGAAAGGTCCCCTGAAAATCTGTCCGGAATAAAACTCGGCTTTCGTTGTGCTCTGTGGATCTTCTCATCCCCTGCACCCGTCTTCTCTTCTGGTTCTGCCGTGGGTCTCTCTGGGTTTCTGCTTCCAATTGTCGCTCCCGTCAATCCTTGCTCCAGTCCTCCCATTATCGTTGATGGGGAAACCTTTGGTAGCTGTGGTTGACTCAACTCCATCTTGGTAGTAAAAACTGGACCCCTTGTGCTGAATCGTTCAACTGCAGTCCACACATACTCGCTTCCAACTCTCCATTGTGCATGTGCCACCTTGAAATGTGTAGTGTTGTTTGCCAATGGTTGCTTCATCCACTTTTCCCCATCAGTTGTCCATCCCGACAATCCTCCTGGAGCCGCTCCACGATTCACTCTAGATGTCATTGGAGACAACAGGTGCTGGGTTGCTTCCTTGACTAGCTGAAGCACGTTGGCTGCTCCACTTGTTGCTGTACTCCCCACAGCCGCTTGAAAGGAGTCGCTCCCTCGGTACCGGAATTCCACTCCAGAATCCACCTCTTTCACCTGGTGTCTCCCCGGTGTAAGTACGACTTGCTCCCTCTGCTCCATTCCGTTGTCCTCCGCTTCAGTTATCCAGAGTACTGGTGAATCCCACCGCTGCCACCAGTGTGGCGGTCCGTACCAGCTTCCGTCAAGCTGGTCCGGTTGGTAGCGTGCCGCCTCTGCTCTGTGGAACCCCTGCAGTGGTGGGCCGCAGCACCAGTGGTTTGTGAGACGGAGCTAGGAATCGGAGTGAGACTGTGGAGTCGGAGTAATCGGAATCGGACTGTGGAGTCGGAGCTCGGAATATGGGTGGAGCAACTTAAGGGCGGATCAACTTAAGGAACCTTGCTCCTAATTTGCTTATTCCTAGGTGGAGCCAAACTATAGACTAATAATTGGTGGACGGAGACAAGGAATCAGAAACAACAGTGATCATATCTTTAATCATTCATCTTTATCCGCCATGTCTCTCCTTCACAATCACGAGCCCCCTAATTTAGCCAATCAAACAATCGAAGGGAAACTCTCTCTAGGACGTCAGCGCCCGGCACGGCGGCCGGCGCCACTCAACTCTACTCGTGGCTAGCCTGAACGCCACTATATAAACTTCCAGGCCCTATAGACTGAGCACATTTCTCTTTACCATACAACAGTGCCTAAACTTGATCGACCAATCAGACAACAGGATTCCCGACTTGTAATGTGCGAGTGACTCAATACATGTGTTTAAAACATACAGTTGGTTTTGTGCTTAAAACATACAGTTGGTGCCTAGGGCTATATACATGTAATTATTGTTCCGTCACAATATGGTTACAATGTGCAATTTATTCCGAAAACATACAAATGTATGCATTTATTTTCTTATACTAGTGATCTCCCAATTAACAGTTCCTTAAGATATGACATGTACAATCAGGACATTTTTTGATCCTGTTCAAATGTCAATGACAAGCCACAACTTACGAAACTCTACAATTAGACACGATTGCACTTCAATAAATCTTAGAAAATCGTAATGCTAAGCGTTTATTGTATTGTTGCTATTTGGATTTTTTTAAAATAAATACATACGAATGTTTGAGATTCTTTACGATTCCCTCACGATGACAGTACAAATCTACGACATCTGCGACTTGTTCAGACACACACGAATGTCTGTGATCATGATCACGCATTGTGTGATTCCCTACGATTCCTTACGATAACACAGTACTAATATACGACATCTGCGACTTGTGCAGACACATACAAATGTCTGCGATCATGATCACACTTTGTGCGATTCATTACAATACCTACTGTACAAATCTACTGTGACGACATCTGCGGGCCGTTGTTACAAATCTTATATAGGGGCCTAGGCCTACTCTGAATAAACAGTTTTTTACTATTTGTTACGATAAACAAGTGCAAATGTCTGTCGAACAATCTGCTGTACGAATGTTAGTCTTTCCTCAAGCGCTAGCAAAACAGTGCACAAAACAAACCTCGCCACGGACGCCTTGACTAAAGGCTACTCAAACATCTGTGTATGACCATTTCAGTTTCAGATAAAATGAAAAAAATTTGAGGCGCGAGATAGATCGTATTTTGACAAGACACTGGAATACAAGCCATCGTACCATATGTTACGGGTTTTTCTTTCTGTCTGCAATAAATATAATTAAACAAAGTTGGCCTGATGAAACTGTATAGTGTTGTCTGTCACAGCTAAGAACATCAGAGGCTGTTTCTGAGCTCACATATACGCATCTAATATTTTGTGTAAAGTGCTTATAGCTTCTTTACCTTGCGAAAACGTGCTCTGTGATTTTTAAGTGTGTTATGCACAACATAGTGGAACTACAGCCTTACATCCAATCCGATGAACGGAGCAAATTTAGTTAAGCCCGAGATAGTCCGGTCAATTTACCGCTAAATGTGCCTAACTAGAACTAATTGCAATATATTGCATTCCAACACTGGCTGGTGTATAACAAAATCACTCATTAACATACTGAAAATCTAATATTTTCGAATGAGTGAAAATGTGAATTTTTTTTCGCGGTAACTTTAATCATTACATTGAGGGCGTTATTTCGTCTGTTACCTATCAGGAATCCGTGCATATTATGTTATAATCTTCGGGAAACACGACTACTCGTAGCAGACGAAATATTTCTCGTCGTCTGCTAAAAATGAGGCATTATAAACGAAACAGACATGTTTTTTTTTCACATTTCGGGGATCTTGTTTATAGTTAGTGGTCAAACAACTGCACTACCTGTTATTCCTTCTTGTAAATTGGTTTGTAATAATTGTTATTTTTGCTTGTGTGGATAAAAACAATTATATAATATGGAGATGGTAATAAGGTCCATGCCAAAAACAACAAAGGACAAAATATCTTAGATTTTTCCACTTTTTCTATTTTTTTTTTTACACATGTACTTCTTGTATTGTCAATGTGCTTATTACAAAAAGAAATCCCAAAATTCGACCATCCTCATAGAAATAAGAGCGTTTTCCTTAAGCGAGCACCTGATTTAGACACTGCCGTGTGCTCGCAATTAGTCGTGATTACCATGCACCTACTATTTCGAAACATGTAGGTTGAAGTACGTTACCAGACTGGTTTCTGAGACGCCGTGTCTGCTTGCAAGTGGTCGTATTACTACGCATCCACTATTACGAAACATACAGACTGAGAAACATTACCAGACCAACTATTAATTCTTAAATTTGGTCTTCAAAAACTGCTTAAAAACATATTTTCACTCAAAAGAAACAGTTAGATTGTTCATATGTTATGACCTAGATTCATGTCGTGATTACCATGCACCTACTATTTCGAAACATGTAGGTTGAATTACGTTACCAGACTAGTTTCTGAGACGCCGTGTCTGCTTGCAAGTGGTCGTATTACTACGCATCCACTATTACGAAACATACAGACTGAGAAACGTTACCAGACCAACTATTAATTCTTAAATTTTGTCTTCAAAAACTGCTTGAAAAACATCTTTTCACTCAAAAGAAACAGTTAGATTTTTCAAATGTTATGACCTAGATTCATGTCGTGATTACCATGCACCTACTATTTCGAAACATGTAGGTTGAAGTACGTTACCAGACTAGTTTCTGAGACGCCGTGTCTGCTTGCAAGTGGTCGTATTACTACGCATCTACTATTACGAAACATACAGACTGAGAAACATTACCAGACCAACTATTAATTCTTAAATTTTGTCTTCAAAAACTGCTTTAAAAACATCTTTTCACTCAAATAAAACAGTTAGATTGTTCATATGTTATGACCTAGATTCATGTCGTGATTACCATGCACCTACTATTTCGAAACATGTAGGTTGAATTACGTTACCAGACTAGTTTCTGAGACGCCGTGTCTGCTTGCAAGTGGTCGTATTACTACGCATCCACTATTACGAAACATACAGACTGAGAAACGTTACCAGACCAACTATTAATTCTTAAATTTTGTCTTCAAAAACTGCTTGAAAAACATCTTTTCACTCAAAAGAAACAGTTAGATTTTTCAAATGTTATGACCTAGATTCATGTCGTGATTACCATGATGCACCTACTATTTCGAAACATGTAGGTTGAAGTACGTTACCAGACTAGTTTCTGAGACGCCGTGTCTGCTTGCAAGTGGTCGTATTACTACGCATCTACTATTACGAAACATACAGACTGAGAAACATTACCAGACCAACTATTAATTCTTAAATTTTGTCTTCAAAAACTGCTTTAAAAACATCTTTTCACTCAAATAAAACAGTTAGATTTTTCAAATGTTGTGACCTAGATTCATGTCAAGCGGGCCTCCCACTCTGCGATTTTTGCCACGAATTTACAACCATTAGCTACGATTTGGTACGATTGTGTATAGAGCCTATACATAATCGTAACAAATCGTACCTAATCGTTGGAAATTCGTGGCAAACATCGTACAGTGGGAGGCCTGCTTAACGCAGACAGTCGGCAAAATTGACTGATCCAAGTTTAACTTATCTGTGAACATTTTTGATTTTCAAAATACCAATCACGAACCCTGGGATGCGTCTCAAGACGAGAAAACAGACTGGAAATGTGAGAAGAAAAGTGTGCAGCTGGACTGTCTATATAGTTAATGTGCATGTCACGTCGGTCTGAAATGTGTTTTGGCGAATGATAAATTTATAGCAAACCTATTTTACGAATTCAGAAGTTGACCATTACTAATTTTGGGCAAATGTTACAAGTTTATAACCGCAATAAAAAGGAGTGAAAAGGTGAAAATTATACTAGAACAAAATTTGGCTGGCAGTTTTGTACACACAAATTCAGTAATGGTCAACTGCTGATAATTTTTCGTTTAGTAAATTATCAGCATTATCATTGAGATGTACATATTTATTCTCATGCTCAGGTTTTCCAAAATGCTTCAGTTACTGCATCAAGATCAAGATCAAGCCATTTCACAGGACATCTGTAAAAATAGCACTCTGCAGCTACACAGAAATTGGCCTGAGCTTGCGTTCATTACCTAGAGGGTGGTCAACTTGCTCCACCCTACTCTTCCAAAACACAATCAATAAGAACAAATTTATTCATCTTCACCAAAATCTGCTTTGGAGTTTAGATTTTCATCTATGTGATTGCCAGAATAAAAATATTAATTATTTGAAATGACTGGATTGATTCAAGGTGGTCTTCTTTCAAAATTGCTTCCTTCCTTCCTTTTTGTTTACACTTGCAGCTTTAAAGTAAATTTCTGGATTTATCATATTTTGATAGTCTGTGTCATGTTTTCGAAATAATCGTTTGACACAGTTTACATACATTGTAGATCTAAATACATTGGCAATTTAGGCACTTATGTGGTAGAAAGTTTTAGAAACATATGTATGTTAAATATCTGCATGCATACAAAATATAACAAATGAGTATTGTAAAATGCTCATATCTTAACTATATGGTTTGGGTCTTGAGCTTCAGTTGGTTCCTATATTATTTAAACGAAAATTTTGATCGAAACTAATTGCTTGTTAAAAAAAAAGTATGTAACAATGCTATTTTCAAGGTTTGATTGTACCATTAGGTTTGATTGTTAGGCTATACAGTAGCTTTTCCAGTCATAAAATCGAGGTTCACTTTATCATATATCAATTATTATAAGCTATACATTTTGGTTACTGTCTAAATACATATTTGGTTACCATCATTCAAACTAAAATCACAAACCATCAGCAAAATATAAGCAGTCTTTTTTTTTTTTTTTTTAAGTGCAATTTTACTAGAAACACGCATTTCGGAAATCTCTTGATTTTTGTCATCCATAGCTTGAACTTTAAAGGCATTAAAAATACCAATGTTTGTAAAGCCTCAGTGTGCATTTAATTGTGACAAAAGTCCTCTATTTGACAAAACCACAGTTAGATAAATGTATTGTTAATATTGTGACTTGGCATTGGAAAATCTAACAGCAGTCGTCTATTTTGTCGATTATCAGTCTTGGAAATAAAGTAAAATAAAGGCTCGAGATAAACCTTTCCTTGTTATAAGCATTGTTATTACTGGTGGTTTAATTATACTATCAGTACTCTGCTGTATTAAAGAAAAATGTCTTTATAACTTGCCAAAGTTACTAGTTTATGGAATGTCATGGAAAATTTCGGCAAACTCTTGAGCAAAGAAGTAAACAAATTTTAGTCACTATGGAAATTAATAGAATAATCTCGCTTATTCTTTGTGTACATAACAAACTGTTGAGGAACGTGAAGATAATGGATGGAGACATTGCCGCGACATGGTTGACAATGTTTGACAGCTCATGTCTTCTGTTACATTCCAGATATAGGGTATGCGTAGTCTTATTATACATGATATTGATTGCAACCCACTCCATTATTGCCACGTGGCAACGATCGAGTTACTGTATGTAGTTTATGGGCTGTCTCGCAAACTTTGAGGGGGTGGGCGTCTTCGGCTGTGGTCTTCAGACTCCTGCTAGTACCTGCGCTATTGCACAAAGTGCGTAACTAAACTTGTTCCGTTCTTCGGATGGGATTTAAAGCTGTAGTCCAGTATGTTGAAGAAGAAAAAAAGATTCAACCCATGCACTCTCTCACGTATGCTCTTTCACGTAACTGTCACCCCGAGAACGCCGTTCTACTCGGGAGTTTCGATTACCATGCCCAATGGTTCAAACGAGCACAATGATCCTGTTGTAAACATGCCATTTGGCCTGCAGTAAAGTGCCGAGGTAATCATATCTGACAACTACTCAAACATCTGTGTTTGACAATTTCAGTTTCAGATAAAGTGAAAACATTGTTGAGGCGCGAGATAGATCGTATTTTGACAAGACACTGGAATACAAGCCGTCGTACCATATGTCACAGGTTTTTCTTTCTGTCTGCAATAAATATAATTAAACAAAGTTGGCCTGATGAAACTGTGTAGTGTTGTCTGTCACAGCTAAAAACATCAGAGGCTGTTTCCGAGCACACATATACGCATGTAATATTTTGTGTAAAGTGCTTATAGCTTCTTGGGGCCGTCCATAAAGTACGTACGCACGGAGGGGGCGGGGGGGGGGGGGGGGGGGGGGTTGACATTGCGTACACCATGCGTACAGGGGGGAGGGGGGTCCAAACGAAAATGTCTTTTTAGTAAATCGGGAAAGGATGGACAAGTTGACCATGGCTTCAGACCTTATGTACGAATTATATTAGATAGGCCACACATTTTTCTCACACATCTCACATTTTTCTCACTCCTCAAATTAGGTTTTCCCATTAAATCCCCAGTTGAATGATGCTTGATGTGTCATTTTAGGTAAACAAAAGAAATCTATACATTTTGTCATTTATTTCAGGGGGGGGGGGTTTGGAGCCACTGCGTACGCCATGCGTACAGGGGGAGGGGAGGGTCTAAAAAGTCGGCATTTCATGCGTACGTACTTTATGGACGAACCTTGCGAAAACGTGCTCTGTGATTTTTAAGTGTGTTATGCACAACATAGTGGAACTACAGCCTTAAATCCTATCCGATGAACAGAGCAAATTTAGTTAAGCCCGGTTTCCATATAGACGTAACAAACGCAGAGATAGTCCGATAAATTCACGGGTAAATTGTGCCTGAACTAGAACTAATTCCAATATATTGCATTCCAACACTGGCTGGTGGATACAAAATCACTCATTAACATACTGAAAATCTAATATTTTCGAATGAGTGAAAATGTGATTTTTTTTTTCGAGGTAACTTTAATTATTACATTGAGGGCGTTATTTCGTCTGTTATCTATCAGGAATCCGTGCATATTATGTTATAATCTTCGGGAAACACGACTACTCGTAGCAGACGAAATATTTCTCGTCGTCTGCTAAAAATGAGGCATTATAAACGAAACAGACATGTTTTTTTTCACATTTCGGGGATCTTGTTTATAGTTAGTGGTCAAACAACTGCACTACCTGTTATTCCTTCTTGTAAATTGGTTTGTAATAATTGTTATTTTTGCTTGTGTGGATAAAAACAATTATATAATATGGAGATGGTAATAAGGTCCATGCCAAAAACAACAAAGGAAGAAATATCTTAGATTTTCCACTTTTTCAAATTTGTTTTTACACATGTACTTTTTGTATTGTCAATGTGTTTATTACAAAAAGAAATCTCAAAATTCGACCATCCGCATAGAAATAAGAGCGTTTTTTAGACACTGCCGTGTGCTCGCAATTAGTCGTGATTAACATGCACCTATACTATTTCGAAACATGCAGGTTGAAGTACGTTACCAGACAAGTTTCTGAAACGCCGTCGTCTGCTCGCAAGTGGTCGTATTACTACGCATCCACTATTACGAAACATACAGACTGAGGAACGTTACCAGACCAACTATTATTTCTTAATTTGTGTCTTCAAAAACTGCTTCAAAAACACCTTTCCACTTAAAAGAAACAGTTAGATTGTTCATATGTTGTGACCTAGATTAATGTTAAAGCGGGCCTCCCACGAATTTCCTACGAATTGTACGATTTGGTACGATTACCAGAGACTGTCTATAGACTCTACACACAATCGTAGCTAATCGTAGAAAATTCGTAAAAATCCCAAAAATCGCACAGTGGGAGGCCCGCCTTAGAATGATTTCTATTGCAATTAGTTCTAGGTAAAACGTAAATTGACTGGACAAGGAGTACCGCAAACTAGCAACGCAAACAGTAAAGCGGGCCTCCTACTGTGCGATTTTTGACACTAAATTCCTACGATTGGGTACGATTTGGTACGATTGTGTGTATAGAGTCTATAGACAGTCTCTGGTAATCGAACCAAATCGTACCAATTCGTGGGAAATTCGTGTCAAAAATCGCACAGTGGGAGGCCCGCTTAACGCAGACAGTCGGCAAAGTTGACTGAACCAAGTTTAACTTTTCCGATTGTTTCTGTCAGTGTTTGCCTTGCAGTTGTTTGCGTCTCGTCTGCGTGTGACGATTATATGGAAACTAGGCTTTACGCACTTTGCGCAATAGCACAAGTACCATTTGGATCGAGCCCACACTGTAGATGCCCTCCATGCACCACTCCGCCTCTATCCCTACCCCCACGTTTGCGAGACAGTAACATATAAATCATGTTGCCACGTGGCAATATGGAGTGGGTTGTAGTCATGTTACCTCCTATCTGGAATGTAACAGAGGACACGAGTTGTCAAACCTTGCTAACCATGTCGCGCCAATGTATGGAGCGTCAAAGTGACAACCCAAATTTCTCATTTGATGCTAGTAGATTTTCAGGTTTTTTGGTTTCGCAATGAGTATTTTCAAAACAAACAAATTTTCTGCTATAGCAGAAATTTTAATTTTACCTTGATGACTTTCGCGGCGCGCCAAAGAGTAAACAACGCCCCTATATTCAAAATGGAATGGTCTTTTGTGGACCCGCCCTACATTCCGCGCCACCAGGTTGGCTGCGCCAGAGAGTCGGAAGTGAGCCGCACATCAAAGGACCACCCAATTAGCCTTTTAGAAGTATGGCGGAACAAAAGGAGAGGGCGCAATTTCATTTGGGTATGAATTTTTTTATCAATTGTATTTCTTTCCAAAAACTTGATTTACATGTTATAATTATAATACATAGAAAGAATTATAAATAAAATTAATAAGTGTAAAGTGAAAAACTGAGTTATTTTCATTTTAGTCGATTTGATACGCACTGCAAAGTGCGCCCTCCTATTGTGTCCGCCATACTTCAAAAAGGCTAATGGAGTGAGTGTCATGTCGGACCGATCGTTTTCGCAAGCACGACCAGAAGCATGTTTGATGTATAAAGCGGGCCTCCCACTGTGCGATTTTTGCCACGAATTTCCAACGATTATAGCTACGATTTGGTACGATTGTGTACAGAGTCTATACACAGTCGTAACAAATAGTACCTAATCGCACCTAATTCGTGGCAAAAATTCGGCTGTGGTCTTCAGACTGCTGCTAGTGCTTGCGCTATTGCGCAAAGTGCGTAACTAAACTTGCTCTGTTCTTCGGATGGGATTTAAAGCTGTAGGTCCAGTATGTTGTGCAGGGCACTTAAAAATCACTGAGCACTTATTCGAAAGAGAAAGGAACTCAACTCGCTGTTGCCTGTTGCTGTGTAAATATGAGCGCATACAAAATGTTACACACAGATGTTGGATAAGTATCTTAGATAGGCCTAAGTAGGCCTACATGTACCTAAAAACGGCCTATTATGTTGTTCTTAAAGCCCAATACATTGCAGTTACCCAAACAAAACCCGACCATTTTGAATGAGGTGGGGGCGTGCTGGTACGTGCTGGTGAGCGTGTGAGCGCCCTTAAATTTTAGTCACAGGGATTTTTTAAACTGTGAAAATACAATTTTAAATAAGTGATTATAACCCGCCAAGGTGAATTAATTCGATACAAATGTGAACAAATGTCCATGATCGCGTTTGGGAAATCTGGATGCGGTGAAAAGCAAATTGGCTCCACCGGGATTCGAACCGCGGACCTTCTGCTTAACGTACAGACGCCCTACCAAATTATTGAGCTATGAAGCCAACTGGTGGTCTCGAATCACGGTAGTGCAGTTGTTCCTCACTGATTGTTTCTAACTGACTGTATAGTTTTATCAGGAAAACTTTGCCCAATGGACCGACAGCTTGTATTTCTTGTAAAATGCATTTCATACGTTTCTTTCAGGGTGGATATTTTTGTCTTGTTAAACTACGATCTATCTCACGATCTATCAAACTGTTTTCCATTTCGTGTTGGACTACTGACTTCTTATCGTTCTAAGCATCTTTGATTCACGTTTTTCGGCCTTCCTCCCGAGTGTTTTGAACAGTTCAAAACACTCGGCTCCCATCCGTCCTTTCCAGAACACGGCAGAGTTGCTTACGAGCTGATCCAGCGTAGTCCAGAGTGGTCCCGTTCAGACCTCACGAGAGAGGACGGCAGCTGAACGGCTTCTCGTCCGACCTGGACTTAAGATTCTATCTCCCCGTTTAGTGGGGGGTGGATGAAGAACACTCGTGAACAAAGATGGCTGGCAAAGAATGGATGGCTCCAGTTGGACGTGATTTAGCTGGCTACCAGTAATTTACTCGCAACTTTAGTAAGTTAACTGCATGTTTTTGACAGTACCGGAGAACATGATAGGATTACTATATGCTGGAGCTCATTTTCACTGAAATTATGAGGCAATATTTCCTCAACAGCCAGAGCTACGCCAACTTCCAACTATTTTAAAGAAAAACAAAGATTCAACCCATACACTCGTATGCTCTTTCACGTAACTGTCACCCCGAGAACGCAGTTCTACTCGGGAGTTTCGATTACGCCCAATGGTTCAAACGGGCACAATGATCCTGTTGTAAACATGCCATTTGGCCTGCAGTAAAGTGCCGAGGTAATCATATCTGACAACTTTCAAGGAGTCAAGCTACTCAAACATCTGTGTATGACCATTTCAGTTTCAGATAAAGTGAAAAAATTTTGAGGCGCGAGATAGATCGTATTTTGACAAGACACTGGAATACAAGCCATCGTACCATATGTTACAGGTTTTTCTTTCTGTCTGCAATAAATATAATTAAACAAAGTTGGCCTGATGAAACTGTATAGTGTTGTCTGTCACAGCTAAGAACATCAGAGGCTGTTTCTGAGCTCACATATACGCATCTAATATTTTGTGTAAAGTGCTTATAGCTTCTTTACCTTGCGAAAACGTGCTCTGTGATTTTTAAGTGTGTTATGCACAACATAGTGGAACTACAGCCTTAAATCCTATCCGATGAACGGAGCAAATTTAGTTAACCCTTTGTTGTTGTTGTTGTTGTTGTATATTTTATGGCATCTTCGGCAACTAAGGCCCTTTATGCCATCAACTATACGGTTTTAGCTTTAACTACACTATATTATCAACTTGAGATGACGAAGAAGGAGTTGCAGTTTTAGAAGTGGGAGGAAAACCCCCAGAGAAATGCCCCAGAGGAAAACCCACGCGGTCAAGTAGGGACTGCAAACCCAATCCACATAGACGCCCCGGATTCGAACCCGGGACCCCAGAGGTGAAAGGCGAGGAAAGAACCCGTACGCCAACCCGACCGCCCAGTTAACCCTTTCAATACCACCCACTCATATAAGACAGTACCCTTGTTTACCACAGCAATTACGAGCCCAGTGTCACTAGAGACCCACTGGTTTGGGAGACATTTCATTGAAGTGAGCCCTCTGTGGTTTACATGCACTAAATAGCTCTGATGATTTTGTGTACACCTGATGACACAAATCATACAAAAAGGAGAGAAATTTAGTGTGCATCTTTTTATTTATTAAGTGTAATTTCAAGCTAGTTTTTACACAACAAAAGTAATACAAACTGGCAATACAAGGCCCTGTACTCGTACATCAATATAAAAAAGAAAAACCTAATGAAAATACCTAAAAAGTATACAATACAAAAGAAAATTAAGCACTCAAAAGTTAAAAATCTAAGAAATTAAAAATGCTTGTCTAAAAAGATGTGTCTTCAACCCTACTTCTGCATGTACTTGTATTTTCTCTCGCCCCTCCCCCTCCCCGCCCCCCACCCCATTCAATGTTGGTTTGAATCCGTGGCTTGTCGAACCAGTCTTCAACATTGAATGGGGTGGGGGGCGGGGTGGGGGGTGGGGGGTGGGGGGCGGGGGCGGGGGGGGGGAGGGGGAGGGGGCATGGGGAGCAGATTTGAAGGCGAGCAGATTGTACTTATACATACTTACAATCATTTGGTATGATATTTTTCAAAACAAGGAACTGTGCACATTGGTTTATTACATTCTTTACAGATCATCCGGGTCTGTTTTCGCCTGTTTAATGTGCGGTTGCTACAAACAATGCAGTCGCGTTTCTTTCCATTGCGGTTTTTGCCAGGATAGTGTTGTTGTCTTGCCAAATCAATAGGAATGTGGTATCTCGGCCGACTTGTTGCATTAGTACGTTCCCAACCTAACAGCAAGCCTTGTACAATACCTACACGAAAATCTAGGTTACTGACATGTCTGTTGCCCTCTATGCCGTTAAAAATTACTCGGCTATTGACGATACAAATATCGAGCATACGGAAAAAAATTCGTTTCCACCATTTTAAACTCCTGTGCGTATGATTGTAGTACTGAAAACATTGATCTGCAACATCAGTACCTCCCATATTCAAATTATACAGGTCAACACAATTTGGCTTCAGAACGTCACGAAATCCACTTGTGCTCTTCTTGCACCGAATTTGCTTTGTTGACACATCAGAGTTCCCGATATTTGTTAAAAGTGTTACCGATTTTTTGTCTTGCCAAACGATACACAACTGCCCACCTTTTACCAAAAAAAGGGGGACATCTTCTCTCTTCATTTTGTGTTTTTTGGGGTTGGCAACATGGGGAATCCCCTGGGTCATGTACCGAACAGTACCACAACACCCAAATCCTAGTTCAGACAGTTCAGCTACAAGAGCTGGGCTATTGAAGTAATTGTCACAATATAGTATATGACCCTTATTCTCAAGTCCCTGGACCAGATCAATGACTACTTTTGCGGGCATGGTCAGTATTTTTGGATGCGGGCAGTCTGAACTTATGTGTGCAACATAAACAGTTTGGGTGTTCTCACTTCCCGTGTATAGTTTCCAATTACATGTGTACCCTGTTTTTGATTCATTCAGGGAGAAGGCTTTCATACCCCGTTTGATTGTTTTTTTCGGCATGTACTGAACAAAACTTAATCGTCCCTTGAATTTTAACATGCTCTCGTCTGGAGACAAATTCTGCGCAGGGTTATACAGGTTTAGAAACTTCGGGACGAGTACTTCTATCAAAGGTCGAACTTTGGAAAGTTTATCACGTTTAGCCGAGGCTGTATGAGCAATTTGGTTATTGGATATGTGAAAGAATCTCAGAATTGAAAGGAACCGATTGCGTGACATGATCGACGGATAGAATGGCAAGTTAAACACTTCAGATGTCGACCAGTACATTCTATATTGAGATGATTTGTTCATGCCCATAGCAACGATAAGTGCCACAAATGCCATCATTTCTGGAATATTGGTCGGGTGCCAGGAAACTTGTTTATCAGGGTTAGAGTCTATTGTTTGTTGCGCATAGCGATTCGTCTCGTTCACCAGCATCTGCCACACAAGGTCACAGAAATACAGCTTGAAGATCTCCACTGCTGAGAGCGTAGCAAAGTCGCCGGTCGGGCCAGGATTCCCCGTGAAGGGCACAGTCGGACACTGGAAATGGTCTCGTTGCTCCCAACCGGATCGGAAATCTACCTTCGCAGTCTTGCTCGATTTTGGCAGGTGGTCAGGTTGGTCGGTAAGCTGCAACAAAAACAAACTATAACATTAGAGTATAATCTTTGTAGTTGCAAACAAGGAAACAAGAAAAAAATGGCACCCTCTAGTATCTTAAGGTCGTTGCCAATAACTGTTCAATTTAATGAGAAATTTTGAAGATGCAAATTTCCTCATTTCTTTCAAAGCAGCTTATAGCATTTGCAAGATATTTGGCAAGCGGGACACCCCCCTTCTTTTGTGTTGTAGGAATGTTGGGAATTACTTTCAGATTTTTAGGGGGGGGGGGGAGGGGAGGGGGATTTGGTCACCAAGACTGATTGAGCCATTTGAGCGATTTTTTTACTACATGTAATGATGTACATTTCTCAATTTCAGCATTTGTAACCCCATAGACCTATATAGGCCGACGTTAGGGGTGGGCCTACAAAAATACTGGGCCTGGTGAATTACATTAGCCTAATTGATTCATTAACATAACACCGATCATGCTGCTGATAATGTTCACCAAAGAATTAGTATTAATTATTACCGAATTCCATTATTACCTCACGAAATGCTGCAGTAATGCCGTCTTCTGCCGTTTCTGGATCGTCGTCAGAAGACTCATCTTGAATGGAACCTTCCTCTGATTCTGAGCCACTGTCTGCCAAAATTTCGGCCAACATGCCATCGACGTCTGTTGCCATCATAGTTTCAGGATGCAAATGGCGTCTGTACTGTGCGTCCTCCCCTTTTATGTATTCACGGCAAACCCACGCTATATTGTTGTCCCTTTTTAGTTTTGTGAATTTATATAGGGCGCGCGCGCGCGCGCCACTGGTGTAAACTTGAACCGTCTTCATTCATGCCAATAGAGGGCGCCAAACAGAAAACTCTGAAAGCAATTGCAGGTGGTGACAAAAGTCGCCTTGGGTCTCAACTGAAAGACAATCTCGGGCACCATTTGGTGCCTTTGGGATTAAAGCGAAAAAAACAAAGGGCTCCTTTTGGCGCCTCCGGGAATGAAAGGGTTAAGCCCGGTTTCCATATAGACGTAACAAACGCAGAGATAGTCCGGTCAATTTAACGCTAAATGTGCCTGAACTTCTGTCCTCTTTGTGTGTCTAACTGTAAATTGACAGCCAGCCAAACTCCTTTCAAGAACGACTTGGGAGTCAGGAATTAGCGTCTAAGCTCCGTTTTAATTCAAATAGACTCGTGGGCACTCCGTCAATGAAATGGTGTGAAAAGACAATGCGTACACAGGCGCTAAACAAAGTTGGCAGTTCCTAATTTCGTCATAAAAATGTTGCAAAGTGTGAGGAAAAACGAACGTGATTGTAAACAAATCGACTACTTGTGTGTGGAATAAAGCTATACACAAACAGCCGACAGAGGGCGGCAAACCGCACAGACGGTGCAGAACACTCCCCGTCTGGCATCTTTAAGATGGCACTAACTCTTAAAAATCATATACACATAGCGTTCAGTCCTCGTTGGGTAGCAGGAGAACAAGCTCGGTGACTGGCCTCACAAATTTCTTGACGCCTCCCCGAGCAGCAACCTTGACTTCTACGATGCGGACCTTCTCGTCATCACCTGGAAGGACTGAAGAAACCAGCGCTAAGGGCCACTCATTACGGACGACTTGTTTATCTTTCAAGAGGACAAGATCTCCCTCCTAGAGGTTGCGCTGTGTTTGCGTCCACTTTCGTCTGCTTTGTAGGGTTGCTAGGTACACCCGACTCCAACGAGACCAGAACTTGGTAGCGAGACTCTGCACTTGTCTCCATTGACTCTGGAAGAGGTTCTTCTCGGTGAAATTCCCTGGAGGTGGTGGGGTGCCGGACTTCTGGGTGAGCAGCATTGCGGGTGTCAGAATGAATGGTGACTCTGGATCCGTTGAGACTGGAACAAGGGGTCTTGCATTGATGATAGCTGCTGCTTCGGCTAAGAAGGTGCACAGGGTCTCGTGCGTCAGAGGGGATTTGTTGTGGAACAGCATAGAGTCTAGGATCCTACGCGTCACTCCAATCATGCGTTCCCAGGAACCTCCCATGTGTGATGAGTGAGGTGGGTTGAATACCCAAGTGCATCTGTGACTGCCGAGGTAGCGGTGGACGTCGGTGTCTTCTGGGTGCTTCTTACCAAACTGGAGTTCGTTGCAGGCTCCAATGAAATTAGTTCCACAATATGACCTCAGTTGTATTGCTGGTCCTCGGATTGCAAAGAATCTTCTCAGCGCGTTGATACAGCTGGAAGCGTCCATGGACTCTAGAACTTCAAAGTGCACTGCCCTGGTGCTCATGCAAGTTAACAGTACAGCTCAACGCTTGCTCTGTGCGTGGCCTTCTCTGGTTCGACGTGCGGCAACTGTCCATGGACCAAAGACATCTAGACCCACATACGAGAAGGATGGGGTCGTACTGAGTCGCTCAGGTGGTAGATCCGCCATCTGTTGGTTTTCCATTTTTCCACGTAGCTTTCTGCAGGTTACACACTTGTGTATAGCGGAGCTGATGAGCCTCTTGGCGCCAACAATCCAAAAGCCTGCTGATCTAATGGCTCCTTCGGTAAAATGGCGACCTTGATGTTCCACCTGCTCATGGTAGTGTCGTATCAGAAGCGTGGCAATGTGACTGTGCTTTGGAATGAAGATGGGATGATTTTCGTGGCTTTCCAATTGGGCATGCTTCAGACGACCGCCTACTATCAGGAGCTCATTTTCCACATTGGGATTCAGCTTGAGGATCGAACTTGTTTGGGGTACGTCTCTCTTCTGGTTGAGAGCGGCAAGCTCGGCTTGTTCACGATTGTTAGGAAGAGGACGTCTTGGCACTCTAATTGGAAAAGGAGCTACCCAACTTCGTCTTTATAGAATTCCTTTTTCATAGTCTTGAGGAAGATCGTATCTTCAATGGACAAAGCTGGCTCGTTGTCATCTGGTGTTCCTTGGAATACGTCACTCCCGAGTTTATCTGCAGATTTCTTTACGGGACCTGCTTGGGGTGCGATTTCGTGAGGCTCCCTGCTGTAACTCATCATTTCTGTCAGATGGATCCGGCTTGGGCACGGAGTGAAAAGTGACGGACGTCCATTTTCTAAGATGTGGGTTTTGAAGCTGTTGATGGTAGGCTTGTGTGCATTTCCTATGCAAACGTCGCCGACTAAAACCCAGCCCAAGTCAAGTCGTTGAGCAAAGGGAGCGTCATGCGAGCTATTGACTTGCTCTGTTACTTTGTGAGCTCTCAGAATGTCTCTTCCAAGTAACAGAAGAATTTTCAGCGTTCTGATCCAATTCTGGGACGAGAGACGCCACAGGCTTCAGGTGAGAGTGATGAAGAGCTGCTTCTGGCGTCGGTATTTCAGCTCTGTTGTTGGGGATCTCATTGCATTCGATGAGTGGAGGTAGGATTAGACTAACTCCTCCATTTGCTGCTTCAATCTGGAAGCCATCTGCTTTCCTTCCAGTCATCTCAGTAACTCCGGCACATGTTCTGAGGGAATAGAGCGATGAACTGGACTGTATGTTGAAGAGATCGAAAAACTCCGACCTTGCCAAAGACTTGTTACTCTGATCGTCGATTATGGCGTACATTTTGATTGCACTTTCGGACTTATTTTGGGGATACACTTTCACCAAGCATATTTTGGAGCATGATCGTGCTGGTAGGCCTTCGCCACAAACTTCAGTGTACTTGGATGTGACTGCAGAAGGGATGGTAGACCCAGATTCCTCCTCCCCGCCATGATGTGGAGCAGGGACAGGGGCATTTAGTGTCCAAGGAGCAGGGCCTGGGTGCATTACTGCGATGTGGCGATCACTCTCACTTTCGTTGCATTTTGTAGCAATTCCGCAATCTTTGGCGAGGTGAGATGATGATGCGCAGCACTTGAAGCAGATTCCCTTTTCCCGTAGAAAGGTCTTGCGTTCATCTATGAGAGAATGGAGGAAAGGAGAATGGAGGAAAGTGTGCATCATTTTGGTTTTTGTACCTGGAGCCCTTGCTGATCCATTTTTCTTGCAGACCATGTGGCAGTTTTTCCACGATGGGGTTGATTCCACGTGCGGTGTCAAGATATGCCAGACCGGGCAAATACCCATCTTCCTTGGCACTTTCTACTTCTCTCAGCACGTCGCCAAGTTGTCTTAGCTTGAGATGATCCCTGCTTGCTGTTCGAGGAAAAGAGTCCAACTTGTGGAAAAGAATGCTTTCTATGACCTCTGGTGCTGCATAGTGTTCTTTCAGTCTTTCCCATGATTTTTCTGAGAGCCGTTTCTGGATCGTAAACATGTACAGCACGGATTCTCCTGACATGTTCAGATGATTCTTTTCCCAGCCATTTTAGTAGCAGATCCAATTCCTCCTTCGCCGTGAGCCCTAGATCATTGGTAGCACTGCGGAATGATGACTGCCATGCCCTGAAACTTTCAGGTTGGTCGTCAAAATGTGACAAACCTGTGGTAATAAGTTCGCGTTTTGCGAGGTATTTCGCAAGTTGTTCATATCCTCTGGTTTTTGAGTGCTGTCTTGGTCTCGGGGCGGTGCATTGGTGTATGCAGGTCGTTGGTTGCTAGGCGTTGACACCATTTGTGTCTTGATGGGGAAAAGTGATGGCAACACTACCGGTTTTGAGTCCTGTTGCAGGTTTTGATTGGTTGATGGAAAAACCGATGAAACTGGTTGCATAACTTGCGAACTGTAAAAGGTGGGCGGGAAGTTGATTATCGGCTGCAAAACTGGCATGTGTCGTTCAACATACTCTTCAGTACGCTGCATGACGTCTTTCTGCGATAGCGCCAAACTTGACTTAATGCCACCAAGTATATTGTCTCCCTCTAGAGCCACCTCCAATGCATCAGCTTCGGCAACTGCTGCTGCTGCCTCTTTCTGATGAGTGAGTATACAAATCTCTGCATCCAATTTAGCCTTCTCTAATGCCAGTTTTGCCTCTTGCCCTGAAAATTCTGCACGGACGCGTGCTGCTTCAGCCCGTCCTCGTGCCCTGGCAGCTTCACTCAGTGCTGCAGATGACCTCGTCACTCCTCGTGACCTTAGAATACGTCTGCGATGATCTGTCGGCTTCCATGATGCAGTATGTTGTAATGTTACAGCATGTGACTGATGACTTCACAATCGCCAAAACTGACTGCCGTAGCTGTTGTAACACCAGTTCATTCCTGTCTTTTCACTGTACTGTCCTCTTTACAGTGTGTCTAACTGTAAATTGACAACCAGCCAAACTCCTTTCAAGAACGACTTTGGAGTCAGGAATTAGCGTCTAAGCTCCGTTTTAATTCAAATAGACTCGTGGGCACTCCGTCAATGAAATGGTGTGAAAAGACAATGCGTACACAGGCGCTAAACAAAGTTGGCAGTTCCTAATTTCGTCATAAAAAGGTTGTATTGCAAAGTGTGAGGAAAAACGAACGTGATTGTAAACAAATCGACTACTTGTGTGTGGAATAAAACTGTACACAAACAGCCGACAGAGGGCGGCAAACCGCACAGACGGTGCAGAACAGCAATATAATGCATTCCAACACTGGCTGGTGTATAAAAAATCACTCATTAACATACTAATAATCTAATATTTTCGAATGAAAAGTTTTTTAATCATTACATTGAGGGCGTTATTTCGTCTGTTACCTATCAGGAATCCGTGCATATTATGTTATAATCTTCGGGAAACACGACTACTCGTAGCAGCCGAAATATTTCTCGTCGTCTGCTAAAAATGAGGCATTACAAACGAAACAGACATTTTTTTTTGCACATTTCGGGGATTTGGTTATAGTTAGTGGTCAAACAACTGCCCTACTGTTATTCCTTCTTGTAAATTGGTTTGTAATAAAAAAAATTTTTTGCTTGTGTTGATAAATAAAGTATATAATATGGAGATGGTAATAAGGTCCATGCCAAAAACAACAAAGGACAAAATATCTTAGATTTTTCCACTTTTTCTATTTTTTTTTTACACATGTACTTCTTGTATTGTCAATGTGCTTATTACAAAAAGAAATCCCAAAATTCGACCATCCTCATAGAAATAAGAGCGTTTTCCTTAAGCGAGCACCTGATTTAGACACTGCCGTGTGCTCGCAATTAGTCGTGATTACCATGCACCTACTATTTCGAAACATGTAGGTTGAAGTACGTTACCAGACTGGTTTCTGAGACGCCGTGTCTGCTTGCAAGTGGTCGTATTACTACGCATCCACTATTACGAAACATACAGACTGAGAAACATTACCAGACCAACGATTAATTCTTAAATTTTGTCTTCAAAAACTGCTTAAAAACATATTTTCACTCAAAAGAAACAGTTAGATTTTTCATATGTTATGACCTAGATTCATGTCGTGATTACCATGCACCTACTATTTCGAAACATGTAGATTGAAGTACGTTACCAGACTAGTTTCTAAGACGCCGTGTCTGCTTGCAAGTGGTCGTATTACTACGCATCCACTATTACGAAACATACAGACTGAGAAACATTACCAGACCAACTATTAATTCTTAAATTTTGTCTTCAAAAACTGCTTTAAAAACATCTTTTCACTCAAAAGAAACAGTTAGATTTTTCAAATGTTGTGACCTAGATTCATGTCAAGCGGGCCTCCCACTCTGCGATTTTTGCCACGAATTTCCAACCATTAGCTACGATTTGGTACGATTGTGTATAGTCTATACACAATCGTAACAAATCGTACGTAATCGTTGGAAATTCGTGGCAAAAATCGTACAGTGGGAGGCCCGCTTAACGCAGACAGTCGGCAAAGTTGACTGATCCAAGTTTAACTTATCTGTGAACATTTCTGATTTTCAAAATACCAATCATGAACCCTGGGATGCGTCTCAAGACGAGAAAACAGACTGGAAATGTGAGAAGAAAAGTGTGCAGCTGGACTGTCTCTATAGTTAATGTGCATGTCACGTCGGTCTGAAATGTGTTTTGGCGAATGATAAATTTATAGCAAACCTATTTTACGAATTCAGAAGTTGACCATTACTAATTTTGGGCGAATGTTACAAGTTTATAACCGCAATAAAAAGGAGTGAAAAGGTGAAAACTATACTAGAACAAAATTTCGCTGGCAGTTTTGTACACACAAATTCAGTAATGGTCAACTGCTGATAATTTTTCGTTTAGTAAATTATCAGCATTATCATTGAGATGTACATATTTATTCTCATGCTCAGGTTTTCCAAAATGCTTCAGTTACTGCATCAAGATCAAGATCAAGCCATTTCACAGGACATCTGTAAAAATAGCACTCTGCAGCTACACAGAAATTGGCCTGAGCTTGCGTTCATTGCCTAGAGGGTGATCAACTTGCTCCACCCTACTCTTCCAAAACACAAAATCATTTATATGTAGAAGAATTGTATTCATCTTCACCAAAATCTGCTTTGGAGTTTAGAATTTCATCTATGGGATTGCCAAAATAAAAATATTAATCATTTTGATATGACTGGATTGATTCAAGGTGGTCTTCTTTAAAAATTGCTTCCATCCTTTTTGTTTACACTTGCAGCTTTAAAGTAAATTTCTGGATTTATCATCTTTTGATAGTCTGTGTCATGTTTTCGAAATAATCGTTTGACACAGTTTACATACATTGTAGATCTAAATACATTGGCAATTTAGGCACTTATGTGGTAGAAAGTTTTAGAAACATATGTATGTTAAATATCTGCATGCATACAAAATATAACAAATGAGTATTGTAAAATGCTCATATCTTAACTATATGGTTTGGGTCTAGAGCTTCAGTTGGTTCCTATATTATTTAAACGAAAATTTTGATCGAAACTAATTGCTTGTTAAAAAAAAAGTATGTAACAATGCTATTTTCAAGGTTTGATTGTATCATTAGGTTTGATTGTTAGGCTATACAGTAGCTTTTCCAGTCATAAAATCGAGGTTCACTTTATCATATATCAATTATTATAAGCTATACATTTTGGTTACTGTCTAAATACATATTTGGTTACCATCATTCAAACTAAAATCACAAACCATCAGCAAAATATAAGCAGTCTGATGTTTTTTTATAAGTGCAATTTTACTAGAAACACGCATTTCGAAAATCTCTTGATTTTTGTCATCCATGTAGCTTGAACTTTAAAGGCATTAAAAATACCAAAGTTTTTGAAGCCACAGTTTGCATTTAATTGTGACAAAAGTCCTCTATTTGACAAAACCACAGTTAGATAAATGTATTGTTAATATTGTGACTTGGCATTGGAAAATTTAACAGCAGTCGTCTATTTTGGAAATAAAGTAAAATAAAGGCTCGAGATAAACCTTTCCTTGTTAAAGCATTGTTATTACTGGTGGTTTAATTATACTATCAGTACTCGGCTGTATTAAAGAAAAATGTCTTTATAACTTGCCAAAGTTACTAGTTTATGGAATGTCATGGAAAATTTCGGCAAACTCTAGAGCAGAGAAGTAAACAAATTTTAGTCACTATGGAAATTACTAGAATAATCTCGCTTATTCTTTGTGTACATAACAAACTGTTGAGGAACGTGAAGATAATGGATGGAGACATTGCCGCGACATGGTTGACAAGGTTTGACAGCTCATGTCTTCTGTTACATTCCAGATATAGGGTATGCGTAGTCTTATTACATGATATTGATTGCAACCCACTCCATTATTGCCACGTGGCAACGATCGAGTTACTGTATGTAGTTTATGGGCTGTCTCGCAAACTTTGAGGGGGTGGGCGTCTTCGGCTGTGGTCTTCAGACTCCTGCTAGTACCTGCGCTATTGCGCAAAGTGCGTAACTAAACTTGTTCCGTTCTTCGGATGGGATTTAAAGCTGTAGACAAGTCCAGTATGTTGAAGAAGAAAAAAGATTCAACCCATGCACTCTCTCACGTATGCTCTTTCACGTAACTGTCACCCCGAGAACGCCGTTCTACTCGGGAGTTTCGATTACCATGCCCATTGGTTCAAACGAGCACAATGATCCTGTTGTAAACATGCCATTTGGCCTGCAGTAAAGTGCCGAGGTAATCATATCTGACAACTACTCAAACATCTGTGTATGATTTCAGTTTCAGATAAAGTGAAAACATTGTTGAGGCGCGAGATAGATCGTATTTTGACAAGACACTGGAATACAAGTCATCGGTCCATATGTTACGGCATTTTCTTTCTGTCTGCAATAAATATAATTAAACAAAGTTGGCCTGATGAAACTGTGTAGTGCTGTCTGTCACAGCTAAAAACATCAGAGGCCGTTTCCGAGCACACATATACGCATGTAATATTTTGTGTAAAGTGCTTATAGCTTCTTGGGGCCGTCCATAAAGTACGTACGCACGGAGGAGGGAGGGAGGGAGGGGGAGGGGAGGGGGAGGGGGGAGGGAGGGAGGGAGGGAGGGAGGGGGGGAGGAGGGAGAGGGGTGTTGACATTGCGTACACCATGCGTACAGGGGGGATGGGGGTCCAAGCGAAAATGTCTTTTTAGTAAATCGGGAAAGGATGGACAAGTTGACCATGGCTTCAGACCTTATGTACGAAATATATTAGATGGGCCACACATTTTTCACACACATCTCACATTTTTCTCACTCCTCAAATTAGGTTTTCCCATTAAATCCACAGTTGAATGATGCTTGATGTGTCATTTTAAGTAAACAAAAGAAATCTATACATTTTGTCATTTATTTCAGGTGGCGACATGCGAATCGTACTACACGTAGTAGTATATAGCACTATACATGTAGTACTGAACCATTTTTACCAATGCTGAGGTATATATGGAATGCGTATGCGTACAGGGGGTGGGGGGGGGGGGGGGGGGGGGGGGGGTTGGAGCCACTGCGTACGCCATGCGTACAGGGGGAGGGGAGGGTCTAAAAAGTCGGCATTTCATGCGTACGTACTTTATGGACGAACCTTGCGAAAACGTGCTCTGTGATTTTTAAGTGTGTTATGCACAACATAGTGGAACTACAGCCTTAAATCCTATCCGATGAACGGAGCAAATTTAGTTAAGCCCGGTTTCCATATAGACGTAACAAACGCAGAGATAGTCCGGTAAATTCACGGGTAAATTGTGCCTGAACTAGAACTAATTGCAATATATTGCATTCCAACACTGGCTGGTGTATAACAAAATCACTCATTAACATACTGAAAATCTATTATTTTCGAATGAGTGAAAATGTGATTTTTTTATCGCGGTAACTTTAATCATTACATTGAGGGCGTTATTTCGTCCGTTACCTATCAGGAATCCGTGCATATTATGTTATAATCTTCGGGAACCACGACTACTCGTAGCAGACGAAATATTTCTCGTCGTCTGCTAAAAATGAGGCATTATAAACGAAACAGACATGTTTTTTTAACATTTCGGGGATCTTGTTGATAGTTAGTGGTCAAACAACTGCACTACCTGTTATTCCTTCTTGTAGATTGGTTTGTAATAATTGTTATTTTTGCTTGTGTGGATAAAAACAATTATATAATATGGAGATGGTAATAAGGTCCATGCCAAAAACAACAAAGTAAAAAATATCTTAGATTTTTCCACTTTTTCAAATTTGTTTTTACACATGTATACTTTTTGTATTGTCAATGTGTTTATTACAAAAAGAATTCCCAAAATTCGAACATCCGCATAGAAATAAGAGCGTTTTTTAGACACTGCCGTGTGCTCGCAATCAGTCGTGATTACCATGCACCTACTATTTCGAAACATATAGGTTAAAGTACGTTACCAGACTAGTTTCTGAGACGCCGTCGTCTGCTCGCAAGTGGTCGTATTACTACGCATCCACTATTACGAAACATACAGACTGAGAAACGTTACCAGACCAACTATTATTTCTTAATTTGTGTCTTCAAAAACTGCTTCAAAAACACCTTTCCACTTAAAAGAAACAGTTAGATTGTTCATATGTTGTGACCTAGATTAATGTTAAAGCGGGCCTCCCACGAATTTCCTACGAATTGTACGATTTGGTACGATTACCAGAGACTGTCTATAGACTCTACACACAATCGTAGCTAATCGTAGAAAATTCGTGGCAAAAATCGCACGTAGGAGGCCCGCCTTGGAATGATTTCTATTGCAATTAGTTCTATGTAAAACGTAAATTGATAAGGTATGATACGTAGGTACAATTTCGTAGCGTCTCGCAGGTTGTCACAAGACTTTTGTATAGTTTTTCGTCGCCCACTGCATGATTTGCCACAATTTGTTGCGACTGCGACATGTGCAATAGTAGGAATTAGTTGTATGGTTTCGTAAGGATTCTCAGCCACTTCACGACATATTTTATAATTTGCAAATTCTAACGCTTATGATATGGTTACAATGTGCAATTTATTCCGAAAACATACAAATTTAGTTAAGCCCGGTCTCCATATAGACGTAACAGACGCAGAGATAGTCCGGTCAATTTACCGCTAAATGTGCCTAACTAGAACTAATTGCAATATATAATGCATTCCAACACTGGCTGGTGTATACAAAATCACTCATTAACATACTGAAAATCTAATATTTTCGAATTAAACGTTTTTTAATCATTACATTGAGGGCGTTATTTCGTCTGTATATACCTATCAGGAATCCGTGCATATTATGTTATAATCTTCGGGAAACACGACTACTCGTATAGCAGACGAAATAGTTTTTTTCACATTTCGGGGATTTTGTTTATAGTTAGTGGTCAAACAACTGCCCTACCTGTTATTCCTTCTTGTAAATTGGTTTGTAATAATTGTTATTTTTTGCTTGTGTTGATAAATAAATTATATAATATGGAGATGATAAGGTCTATGCCAAAAACAACAAATGAAAAAATATCTTAAATTTTTCCACTTTTTAAATTATTTTTTTACACATGTATAACGGCCTACTTCTTGTATTGTCAATGTGCTTATTACAAAATCCTCATAGAAATAAGAGCGTTTTCCTCAAGCGAGCACCTGATGTAGACACTGCCGTGTGCTCGCAATTAGTCGTGATTACCATGCACCTACTATTTCGAAACATGTAGGTTACCAGACTAGTTTCTAAGACGCCGTGTCTGCTTGCAAGTGGTCGTATTACTACGCATCCACTATTACGAAACATACAAACTGAGGAACGTTACCAGACCAACTATTATTTCGTAATTTTTATCTTCAGAAAATGATTTAAATACATCTTTTCACTCAAAAGAAACAGTTAGATTTTTCATATGTTGTGACCTAGATTCATGTTAAGCGGGCCTCCCACTGTGTAGCCTTTAGTCAAGGCTGCCGTGGCGAGTTATATATATGCGCGCAGTCAGTTACCAACGCTTGAGGATCGAGCCCACACGGTAGATGTCCCCCACCACTCCGCCTCTCCCTACCCCAAGTTTGCGAGACAGTAACATATAAATCATGTTGCCACGTGGCAATATGGAGTAGGTTGTAGTCATGTTACCTCCTATATATATCTAGAATGTAACAGAAGACACGAGTTGTCAAACCTTGCTAACTATGTCGCACCAATGTATGGAGCGTCAAAAGTGACAACCCAAATTTCTTATTTTATGCTAGTAGATTTTCAGGTTTTTTGGTTTCGCAAACAGTACTTTCAAAACAAACAAATGGAACGGCATGTAGGGCGGCTTCAAAAAAGACCATTCTATTTTGAATATAGGGGTGTTGTTTACTCTTTGGGGCGTTGTTTACTCTTTGGGGCGCCGCGAGCTAATTTATTAGTCGTTCACTTTTGGGGCGCCGCGAGAGTCGTAAAATTTTGTTTTTTGAAAATACTCCTTGCGAAACCAAAAAACCTGAAAATCTACTTACAGAAAATGAGAAATTTGGGTTGTCAACTTTTGACGCTCCATAGCTAATGTCTGCTTATCTCCACCTTCCTCGATAGTTGGCATATAAACTATCCACCATGAACGAATAAAAATCGCTCAAGAGTTAGCTTGGTTGTCATTGTCATCTGTAGATCGCCGCTTGAAGAGTCGTTCAGAACGCGACAGAATCCTCACATTTACGCACTGTTTAACACATTGTGATCAACAACCATGTATGCAATCGTTTTGCTGCTTGTCGCTTTGGGTAAGTAATATTGAATTATAAAACACGCTTGCTATTATATTATATCTTCAGTAGCCACAGATCGCCGCCTTGTGAAGTTTAATTTGTTGACAATATTATAATTTTGTTCTGCAAAATTAATTTTCGTCGGCGACTTTTCCTTTTTTTCCTGTACATAATAGGCCCTATGTAATAAATACTCTGGTATGAAAGTAACACATTAAATGCCCTAGACTACATTTGCATTCCAAACACGCAAACATTGCAAACGTGTGCATCGTTCGCCAACAACTGGTACCCGGCTTTCCACAGACGAGTGCACAAAAGTATAATCGCGGTTACTAGGTGACGTCATTACACCTTGCTCTACACCACAGACCCGCCCGCGAGCTCGGGTAGTGGTGGCTGCCACCGGGTAGTCCGGCAGCCAAACCCAGATTTTGGGCCTAACCTTGTTTTGGGGTCTATAGTGTTTTTTTTTCAACGGATTATGATAGTCTAGACCCTCGGTTTGAAAAATCTGAAAACTGTTACTCTGTCAGCATTGAGCAATTTTTATTGCACCAATTGCTCTGTTATAGTGTGGCTGTAATGCTTTATAATTGTTCAAAAGGTCACAGAATGACAACATTTCATACAGAGGTATCCAATAGCCTCACAAGAAATATGGATTATACCAATATCAAATTTTAATACAGTTGACATGGCAACCATTTGTCAAAATGGCCACCCATCCCATTGAAATAATAACAAAGTGGCCTGTATTGAGATCAAATTTACAAGATAGGTATAAGAATAGTTGTAGAGTCATCTACTTCAAAATCTAGAGGAACATCCACTCTGTTCATTTCAGAATGGCTGCCTTTTCCATGGTTTATGTTAATCCTACATCTAAAACAACAAAGAAAAATACTCTTCAAAAAAGTCTAACATTATTCAATGTTGAGGCACAATGTACATCTAAGCCATATGCTAACCCTTCAATATTGTAAGGATGTAAGTTTTCTTTTCAATGTTATAAATGTCAAGTAGTTACAGTAGATGTAATACAATAGCCTATCCTATGAGTCCAATAAATTATGTTCCTGTGTTTTGCCCGAGTTAGTATTGTGAGTGCAACAAGGCCAAACTCTCATCATACACAATGTTTTGTGCCTGTAATGCATCTATGAAATG
The DNA here is from genome assembly GCA_037783545.1 of Henricia sp. BOLD:AAB3569. NCBI lineage: Eukaryota > Metazoa > Echinodermata > Asteroidea > Spinulosida > Echinasteridae > Henricia > Henricia sp. BOLD:AAB3569. The sequence goes on along the minus strand of JBBELK010001083.1, from coordinate 320,242 downwards.
CCTGAACGACCAAACTAGAGAAGCAAACAATGTAAATCAGTCTCAGGAAGACGTGGATGCGTGATCCCATATGTGACCCGCTCTGCGAAAAAGGGTATTAAGTCACGCTGGCTAGAATTCTTTTTACGACCACAAAAAGAAATCCGCGGCAAATCCACGCTCAATAAAATACCAAAACACAATGGAAATTCCTGGCGTTGCCCAGATACCGCCTGGAATGTCTGTGTTCCCCCCGGCCCTGGAATGTCTGTGTTCCCCCTGGAATGGCTGTGTTCCCCCTGGAATGGCTGTGTTCCCCCTGGAATTTCTTTTGTGTTAACACTATGAACATCTAACAATGGAAATTGGGCACACACCATTGTTACTAACAATGGGGTTACAATGAACATGTACATGTTCTTGCTCATAGTGTAATGAGCGTTGAAATGCCACAGATTTATTCTTATGCCTAAGTCACAATTAAAGCGGAGGCCGGGCGGCGTGTGCGATTTATAGGCATCGGCCGGCGTGTAGAGGTCGGCGAACGATCGCGCGATTGGGAGTCACAATTAAAAGTGCGGCGAGCAGCGTCTGGGCGGCGCCTGGCCGATATATGGATTGTCTGAGTTGTCAAAAATTTGGCCCGGAGCCCGCCCGATGTGTGCGATGCCCTGCCGGACATTGGCCAGGCATCGACCGATTTATTGGCGATCAGTTTGCGATGCGAAACGCCGCACCAGGTTTTAAGTCCGAGTTAAAAGTAACTCGATGCCCGCCCGATGCCCAAAAATTACCCGGCAGCCGCAAGGAGTCCCGTGGGGCCCCGGCCGAAAATACCTAGAAATCCGTCGCAAACTACTCGCAAACATATCGCAAGCTAATTGTGACTGTGGTATTATGGTCGCAAAAACAATACTATAGCCAGCGCGACTTGATACCCTTTTTCGCAGAGCGGGTCACATATCACCAAACATAAAGAACTGTCGCAGTGTCAATTACAAATGGTATCAGCAGATATTTTTTTTAGTTTCATCCATTTAAGTTTTCAAGTAATATCGTTAACATTTCATGTTGTAAAGCCAAAGTGCGTCGTTAGCATGTGATATGAAGTATCACACATTATCAAGTGAATAAAAACCTATTTGTTCTATGAAAATATATACATTAGAAAAAATCCTGGAAACTAACACATTGAGGGAAATAATAACGAAATGAGTTAAAAGAAAACCGGTAAAGAGACTAATTTACCATTAATAACATAACAATAAGATTGTATTCATTATTTAAGAACCAAGGCACTAGCAATATAACCTACTTTACTGAAAAACTTTCATCCTTGCCTGTGGGACTCAGAGATATTATTTTTATTATTCTTTATAGAGAAGAGAGTATTGCACTACAATGGTTAGAAAATTATATTTATGGCACTTCTGATAAATCCCTCTAATAAATGACTATTAATGCCTCCAGTTCATAAATTTACATTTGGCCGCCGTATACATTATGCAGGTTTGTTTTAGACATTTGCCTTTGAGAAATAAATGCAAATTATTTGGCTATCATACGCAAATGTACTCTTAAAATTATTATTTTCTGTCAAAAACCAGGTTTTTGGCGGCCATTTTGTTTTTTGCCTATATCTAAAATTGCTCAATACCAACAGAGTAACAGTTTTATGTTTGGTAAATTTGGGTATCTCAGGAACCATAATCCATTATTTAAAAAAACTATAGACCCCAAAACAAGGTTGAGCCTGGTGGCTGCCGGACTAGGGGCAGACTCGTGTAACACGTGATGGCTAAAAGAACGCTCCGGTGTAAGTTGATGTTACCCGGTGTCAGCATCTCGAACGCTCCTTATAGGGATCGGGAACTAATCTAAACGCAGCCTAGATTGGTTCCCGATCCCTATAGATTGGTTCGCTTATATGTGGACGGGAACCAGTCTAAACGCAGCCCTGTTGTTTCCAACAGCCTCTTTCAGCAGCGGCTCATTTGATCCCGGACGCGCCGCCGGACGGTCATGCCAAGTGAAAAACGAATCAGGGTATCTCCAATTCCACCCCGACGGATCTACATGGTTGTTGAGTTTATTAGAAGATTTGTGTTGGCCATGCAGATGTGACGATTCGCACATCGTCTGCGACTCGTTGCCTACTAGCTGTCCTGGGTAGTTCTACAACCCACAGATTTTGTGCAACATAGTCATTGGTTAGTTCCATTGCTATTGTTATTTTTTGACATCTTTTATGTCATCATGATATTAGCAAACTGTACTTTATTATCAACTTGAGGTGACGAAGAAGGAGATGCAATTTTAAAAGTGAGTTGAAAACCCACGGAGAAATCTAAAGGGGCGATCCCCACGTTGTCAAGTAGAGACTGCAAACCCAATTAGCCTTTTAGAAGTATGGCGGAACAAAAGGAAAGGGCGAAATTTCATTTGGGTATGAATTTTTTTATCAATTGTATTTCTTTCCAAAAACTTGATTTACATGTTGTAATTATAATACATAGACAGAATTATAAATAAATTTAATAAGTGTAAAGTGAAAAACTGAGTTATTTTGCATTTTAGTCGATTTTATACCCACTGCAAAGTGCGCCCTCCTATTGTGTCCGCCATACTTCAAAAAGGCTAATGCTTTGTTCCGAGTTTGCCGAAATAACTCCGCCCCCTTGAATATTGTTGCTATGCTATCACACGCTATCCCTCAAAATGTCCACACACTGCACAAACCAATGGGACTTTCAACGGAAAACACAGATTCATTGGAGAAAACTCAAAGGTATTCATGTTTCAGGGTTAACCGTAGACTTGGTTCCAAGTCCGAGATCCTGGTTTGTTTTCCGTTTCCGATTTGTGAAATGTATGGACAGGGAACTAGTCTATTTCTGTCTGAACCTAAATAGACTAGTTCCCTGTCCATAATTTTCACAAATCAACAGAGGGCGCTACGCATACGGAAAACAAAACAGGATCTCGGACTTGGAACCAAGTCTAGGTCAACCGTTATCTTAGAACACACTGAGTAAAGGGCCAGTAACCTATACAGGGATGTCATATATCATCATGAAATACACTCGACCTAAAAAGTTCTGTCACCAGTATTAAATTAAAGACATTTATAGATATTTATTATTAAAGGACGTGTGAAATAGGGTTTTTATTACGTAAAATATTAGTAGAGGATGTGTTTTACACATTTCGGTCAATTTCAGAGAATTTGATAGTTGCGTTTTGGTGTAATTGCACGTTTTCTATTTTTATGTTAATGAGAATTTCCATATTCATGAGCAAAGCCGTGATGTCATCTCAGGAAAAACAGAGGAATTCTCCATAGACTTGTGTACAAAAGTTAATGTCATTTTCAGTGGCTTCTTGATATCATGAACTATATAAGTTTACTGAGTTTGTTTAGTATGTCATTTGCAACAACCCTAACAAGTTTGTTTGGGTCAAAAATGGATCAGTGGGCTACTGCTACTGTTTGAAATGTAATGTTCTTTCTTTGTTTTTCCACTGTGGGTTCCCTCCATGACCAGCAACAAACAGCGCCCTCGCCTGACAAGACATTTTTGAAGTAGAGAAAATGTCACTTCTTTCTGAAATGAAAACAAATTTGAGTTTGCCCCTTTGTCTGCAACACTTTGATCTTTTGATTTCTGTATAAAACAGCTGGGTGATAATTTCCACCTCACAAAACCTTTAAATTGGATTTAATGTAGGAAAATAATATATCCAAATTTTAGCTGAACATATCCCTCAAAGGAATAAAGCTCAAGAGAGATCATGATGGCAAGGCTTCACTGAACTAGCTAAGATAATCTCAGCTCTTGCTTTATCATTTTTCATTGGGATGTGGTCTTTTCACCAGTAGAGCTGAGAATGTTTAAGAACATGAACAGGTTACCACAAAAGAGGACAAAACAAATGTGTCATTTTCTCACCATGACACACTAATTCCCCCCTGGAACTCACCCAAACCTTGTCAGGCATGAACGTGATTGTATTAACAAATCGACTACTTGTGTGTGGAATAAGACTGTACACAAACAGCCGACAGAGGGCGGCAAACCGCACAGACGCTGCAGAACAGCAATATAATGCATTCCAACACTGGCTGGTGTATACAAAATCACTCATTAACATACTAATAATCTAATATTTTCGAATGAAAAGTTTTTTAATCATTACATTGAGGGCGTTATTTCGTCTGTTACCTATCAGGAATCCGTGCATATTATGTTATAATCTTCGGGAAACACGACTACTCGTAGCAGACGAAATATTTCTCGTCGTCTGCTAAAAATGAGGCATTACAAACGAAACAGAAATGTTTGTTTGCACATTTCGGGGATTTGGTTATAGTTAGTGGTCAAACAACTGCCCTACTGTTTTTCCTTCTTGTAAATTGGTTTGTAATAATTTATATTTTTTGCTTGTGTTGATAAATAAAGTATATAATATGGAGATGGTAATAAGGTCCATGCCAAAAACAACAAAGGACAAAATATCTTAGATTTTTCCACTTTTTCTATTTTTATTTTTATTTTACTTCTTGTATTGTCAATGTGCTTATTACAAAAAGAAATCCCAAAATTCGACCATCCTCATAGAAATAAGAGCGTTTTCCTTAAGCGAGCACCTGATTTAGACACTGCCGTGTGCTCGCAATTAGTCGTGATTACCATGCACCTACTATTTCAAAACATGTAGGTTGAAGTACGTTACCAGACTAGTTTCTGAGACGCCGTGTCTGCTTGCAAGTGGTCGTATTACTACGCATCCACTATTACGAAACATACAGACTGAGAAACGTTACCAGACCAACTATTAATTCTTAAATTTTGTCTTCAAAAACTGCTTTAAAAACATCTTTTCACTCAAAAGAAACAGTTAGATTTTTCAAATGTTGTGACCTAGATTCATGTCAAGCGGGCCTCCGACTGTGCGATTTTTGCCACGAATTTCCAACCATTAGCTACGATTTGGTACGATTGTGTATAGAGTCTATACACAATCGTAACAAATCGTACCTAATCGTTGGAAATTCGTGGCAAACATCGTACAGTGGGAGTCCCGCTTAACGCAGACAGTCGGCAAAGTTGACTGATCCAAGTTTAACTTATCTGTGAACATTTCTGATTTTTAAAATACCAATCATGAATCCTGGGATGCGTCTCAAGACGAGAAAACAGACTGGAAAATGTGAGAAGAAAAGTGTGCAGCTGGACTGTCTCTATAGTTAATGTGCATGTCACGTCGGTCTGAAATGTGTTTTGGCGAATGATAAATTTATAGCAAACCTATTTTACGAATTCAGAAGTTGACCATTACTAATTTTGGGCAAATGTTACAAGTTTATAACCGCAATAAAAAAGATGGAAAAGGTGAAAATTATACGAGAACAAAATTTCGCTGGCAGTTTTGTACACACAAATTCAGTAATGGTCAACTGCTGATAATTTTTCGTTTAGTAAAAAACTATGAATTGTAGGATAGGGCGACAAATCGTGTGTAAAAAAGGTATATTAGGGCGACGTGCTCAATAGGGCGACATTTTGGTGTCGCCCTAATATTTTTGAGTTTAAAATTATTTTGTTTAGGTCAAAAACCATTTTTTTAAATCGAGAACCATTTTTATTAGGTCTGGAACTGTCTCTCTTCTAGGTCTGCGACCATCTCCGGAAGCTTTGGGTAAAAAAATAAGGTGTCATTTTGAGTAATTCTTGCCGAAATTTCGGTGGTCCCCGGCGAGAGTCTTCCCGAAATGTCGCCCCATTGCGGCATTCAGCGTTCTTTAAATTATCAGCATTATCATTGAGATGTACATATTTATTTTCATGCTCAGGTTTTCCAAAATGCTTCAGTTACTGCATCAAGATCAAGATCAAGCCATTTCACAGGACATCTGTAAAAATAGCACTCTGCAGCTACACAGAAATTGGCCTGAGCTTGCGTTCATTACCTAGAGGGTGATCAACTTGCTCCACCCTACTCTTCCAAAACACAATCATTAAGAACAAATTTATTCATCTTCACCAAAATCTGCTTTGGAGTTTAGATTTTCATCTATGTGATTGCCAGAATAAAAATATTAATTATTTGAAATGACTGGATTGATTCAAGGTGGTCTTCTTTCAAAATTGCTTCTAGTCTTTTTGTTTACACTTGCAGATTAAAAGTAAATTTCTGGATTTATCATCTTTTGATAGTCTGTGTCATGTTTTCGAAATAATTGTTTGACACAGTTTACATACATTGTAGATCTAAATACATTGGCAATTTAGGCACTTATGTGGTAGAAAGTTTTAGAAACGTGTATGTTAAATATCTGCATGCATACAAAATAAAACAAATGGGTTTAAATTGTAAAATGCTCATATCTTAACTATGCATGTATTGGGTTTGGGTCTTGGGTTTCAGTTGGTTCCCATATTATTTAAACGTAAATTTGGATCGAATCTAATTGCTTGTTAAAGAAAAAGTATGTAACAATGCTATTTTCAAGGTTTGATTGTTACAGTAGTTTTTCCAGTCATAAAATCGAGGTTCATTTTATCATATAATATCACTTATTATAAGCTATACATTTTGGTTACTGTCTAAATACATATTTGGTTACCATCATTCAAACTAAAATCACAAACCATCAGCAAAATATAAGCAGTCTGATGTTTTTTAGGTGATCGGGCCAACAGCCCGATCACCTATTGCTCTCGTACGATTTCTTTATTTTTTAGGTGATCGGGCCAACAGCCCGATCACCTATTACTCTCGTACGATTTCTTTGTCTTTTTTAGGTGATCGGGCCAACAGCCCGATCACCTATTACTCTCGTACGATTTCTTTGTCTTTTTTTTTTTAGGTGATCGGGCCAACAGCCCGATCACCTATTACTCTCGTACGATTTCTTTTTAGGTGATCGGGCCAACAGCCCGATCACCTATTGCTCTCGTACGATTTCTTTATTTTTTTTTTTTTTTTTTTTTTTTTTCTTTTTCCACTCAAACGTTTCCAGAGGTTTTCTTCAAAACGGTTCAAGCTATCAACTTAAAACTTGGTAGGAACATCAACCCCAATGTGAAGATGTGCATACAAGTGTGACGTCATTGTGACGTCATTAGGTATCAAATTACAAACCAAAAATGACCAAAATATGCATGTTTTAAAATGCTTCCGTCTAGAAAACCACGTGACCCATGATCTTCGTATTTGACAGGCTTATATATCAGATCATGGCCTACAATTTTCTTCGTGTGGGCATTTTCATCTGACCCTTCCTTCTGGGGTCAATCTGAGGTCAAAGTTCAACGAAAACGAAAATCTCAATTTTTGCACTTATTGAGCAACAATGCCCATCAAACCAAGCTGAATCTTTAAGAAACTAAGTACAGGCATAGGTCCTATAGCAGACTTTCACCAGCGTGTTTAATATTATGATGGCATCAAGCGTGACGTCATCGTGACGTCATCAAGTATCAAATTACACCTCCCAAAAAACCAAAATATGCATATTTTAAAATGCTTCCGTCTCGAAAACCACGTGACCCAGGATCTTCGTATTTGGCAGGTTTATAGATGACATTCTGTGCTACAACTTTCTTTGTGTGGGCATTTTCATCTGACCCTTCCTTCTGGGGTCAATTGGAGGTCAAAGTTCAACGAAAACGGAAATCTCAGTTTTTACACTTACCAGTAACAATGCCCATCAAACCAAGCTGAATCGTTAGTAAATTAGATACAGACATAGGCCCTACGGCAGACTTTCACCAGCATGTATAGTATCATGACGTCATCAGGTGTCAAATTACAAAAATTCAAAGGTTATTATTTTCAAAATTCATATCTCAAGAACCGTAATACTGTTCCACAGACGGACTACTTCTGTTATCGTAAACAGAGAGCCCCATATACTCCACACACAGCGCCCGTGGTTACTGCACATTCCTATGGGCACACACAACTTCCGGCGAGTTCGTGTCAGTGGTACACACTTCAACGCTAAAACGAATCGGGCTAAATAAGATCGGAACACTTCGGGTAAAGATTTGCGCGTTCTGATTGGCCGGTTGGCTTAGAAACGTCATCATCGGAAAAGAGTATGTTTCCAGCTAGCCTGGGGTCCATTCGCGTACAAAATCGACCGCGGGTTGCAACTTTTGCGATCAAAAACATTTTTTCTCGTCCATAAAGCGATCCATAATCAACGTGAATCACCAAGCGACAAGGTATGTATACAAAAGTAGACATTAAACAATCCTACCATACTGACAAAAAGTCCGTAAGGCCTACCATTTGTCGCAAAAATGTACTTTTAGGAGGGCATGTTGAGCAGGAATCCGAGACTTCGCTCGCGTGCAATGTCCACACCGACGTACGACCGAGTTCCACGCCGTGTGTAGGGCCGGGACGTACGGCGGTGGTGTGCCCACTGCATACGCGATGATCTCGTAATTCCCGTGAAACAAGCAATGATGCAGCGTTAGAAAACCTGCGTTTTACGTCAATCTGTGCAAAATTGTGTGCCAATTTTGTAACTGATATTGAATTTATTAACATTCAAAGACAATACGTGATATCAGATACACCAATTAAAGATATTTAGTTGTTACTTAACAAATGAAGGCAAATAATTTGTTGAGTAATATTATTCTTTGTCAATTATTTTTGCAGCTTTTTTGTGGTCCTCGTCCTGTGACATACCACCAGTGAGCCTGAAGATGAAAAAGGGTAGTACGAGTCCCTTGATGATGCAGAATCGTCATCCATAGTTGAGCCTCCTGCCCGTAGTAACATCTGTAATTACTATTATTTGTAAAGATTTAAATATAACCTCTAGGCTCCACATCCGTTTGTTTTGATCAAAACATAAATTATTTATCTCTGAAGAATAATACGTCATTCTCTTCTCTGTTTTGTATTTAATGTAACTTTGTAAGCAATTTGGAAAGTTGTACAGTTTGTGTGTGGATGCGCTACCTGTCATTCTTTTTTGCTGCCCTCAATCCACACCTCTCCAAAATAGTATTGGCTTGGTAATTAACACATACAGTGATTGATTATGTCAATTAAATTATTGATGCAAGTCCCAATCTTGACTATAGACAGATTTGATTATATCAGTATCTCTTATCAATCTATTTTTCAACATTAATTGGGGAAAAATAAGGTTCCCTTAACAATCAACATTTTTGCATAAATTATGCAAATTATGGGATTTCAATATAAACTAATTATCTGTAGTTAAGCAGGTTTGATTATTACAATGTCTTGCATCATTTAATTAAAGTAAATACTTTAATTAAATGATGCAAGATGCATTGTAATAATCAAACCTGCTTAAGATAAATTTGAGAAAAATGAGTTTTCCCTTGAAAATTGACCGTTTTTGCATAAATTATTAATTTATTATGCAAATGAGGTATTTAAAATATAAATTAATTATCTGTCCTTGTACATATATTAATAACTGTTGTTTGTACCAACTTTGGGCCATCCAGGATAGAGTTGAGCAAAGATATATAACCAAAAGTATAAGCCACAGTGACCATTGTCGGTGCCAAATTAGAAATAAAGAAAAACATAGGATAACCTTTGACCTGCCGATGAATTTTTACCCTGTTTTCAATTATCCAAACCGACTGTAGCTTCGCAATGCAAAATCCGATTTGAAAAAAATAAACAGATTTCTTCTAGTCAATAACCACTCTTTCAATTGACACTGATTTTAAATCGATGTGGGCTTTAAAATAAAAGGGTTGAAACTGCCTAAAGAAATGTTTCCACACATGTGGACCTTTTGACTATACCATTGGTGACGTCATGACATGGACGGTGGTTACGTAATGTGGTGTCAAATTACGCAAATTTGGAGCCGAGATGTTTTAAAATGCTGTATCTTGAAAACTACAACAGATATTGGTATGATTCCTTCGCCACATTTAAGAACTTGATGTTCAACATATTGTTCAACAATTTGTGCACAAAATTGTGACGTCATGATGTCGTCACAGGTGTCACATTACAAGATTTCAAAGATTATTATTTCAACAATTCATATCTCAAAACGGTGCAAGCTATCAACCCCCAGCTATGGCGGATATGCAGGGAGGAGATATTAGTTACCGGATTACTGTATACAGCAGCCGATTTCACGAAACTTTACGCAATTGCGCAAGTCCACCTACGCCATAAGTTATTGCGCAAGTAATGGCGTAAGTGGACTTGCGCAATTGAGTAAAGTTTCGTGAAATCGGCTGCTGAACTTCCATTTTTGCCATTCCACAGGTGATAACAACGTCTGAAATTCATCACAAAATGTTCATTTACCCCGATCACCTGGCGTTTGTAACAACAAACGTCATACCTCTAGTTTTTTTTTTTTCTTTTTCCACTCAAACGTTTCCAGAGCTTTTCTTCAAAACGGTTCAAGCTATCAACTTGAAACTTTGTAGGAACATCAACCCCAATGTGAAGGTGTGCATACAAGGGTGACGTCATTGTGACGTCATTGGGTATCAAATTACAACCCAAAAATGACTAAAATATGCATGTTTTAAAATGCTTCCGTCTGGAAAACCACGTGACCCATGATTTTCGTATTTAGCAGGCTTATAGATAAGATCATGGCCTACGATTTTCTTCGTGTGGGCATTTTCATCTGACCCTTCCTTCTGGGGTCAATCTGAGGTCAAAGTTCAACGAAAACGAAAATCGCAATTTTTGCACTTATTGAGCAACAATGCCCATCAAACCAAGCTGAATCTTTAAGTAACTAGGTACAGGCATAGGTCCTATGGCAGACTTTCACCAGCGTGTATAATATTATGATGGCTTCAAGCGTGACGTCATCGTGACGTCATCAAGTATCAAATTACACCCCCCAAAAAAACAAAATATGCATATTTTAAAATGCTTCCGTCTTGAAAACCACGTGACCCAGGATCTTCGTATTTGGCAGGTTTACAGATGACATTCTGTGCTACAATTTTCTTTGTGTGGGCATTTTCATCTGACCCTTCCTTCTGGGGTCAATTGGAGGTCAAAGTTCAACGAAACTGAGAATCTCAGTTTTTACACTTACCAGCAACAATGCCTATCAAACCAAGCTGAATCGTTAGTAAATTAGATACAGACATAGGCCCTACGGCAGACTTTCACCAGAATGTATAGTATCACGATGGCATCAAGTGTGACGTAATCATGACGTCATCAGGTGTCAAATTACAAAAATTCAAAGGTTATTATTTCCAAAATTCATATCTCAAGAACCGTAATAGATACTTGAACAATTCTTTCACAACATGACAAGTCTAAATGAACTGAACAAATCATACGATGTCATGACCCCTGTGTGACGCCTACTTCCGGTCCAAACCGGAAGTTGTTCGAAAATGTGCATTTTGTAAGCGTTTTGAATGCAAATAGATTCAAAGTGGTAGTGAATTTGACCATATTTCTACGGAACGAAATGTTTCCACACATGTAGACTTTTTGACTATACCATTTGTGACGTCATCACATGGACGGTGGTTACGTAATGTGGCGTCAAAATACGCAAATTTGGAGCTGAATTGTTTTAAAATGCTGTATCTTGAGAACTACAGCAGATATTTGCCTGATTCCTTCGCCACATTTAAGAACTTGATGTTTATCAAATTGTTGAACAATTTGTGCACAACATTGTGACGTCATGATATCGTCACAGGTGTCAAATTACACAAATTCAAGAGTTATTAGGTGATCGGGCCAACAGCCCGATCACCTATTACTCTCGTACGATTTCTTTATTTTTTAGGTGATCGGGCCAACAGCCCGATCACCTATTACTCTCGTACGATTTCTTTTTTTTAGGTGATCGGGCCAACAGCCCGATCACCTATTACTCTCGTACGATTTCTTTATTTAGGTGATCGGGCCAACAGCCCGATCACCTATTACTCTCGTACGATTTCTTTATTTTTTTTTTAGGTGATCGGGCCAACAGCCCGATCACCTATTACTCTCGTACGATTTCTTTTTTTTTAGGTGATCGGAACTCATTCCGATCACCTATTACTATTGTACGATTTCTTTGTCTTTTTTTTTTCTTTTTAGGTGATCGGGCCAACAGCCCGATCACCTATTACTCTCGTACGATTTCTTTTTAGGTGATCGGGCCAACAGCCCGATCACCTATTACTCTCGTACGATTTCTTTTTTTTTTTTCTTTTTCTTTTTCCACTCAAACGTTTCCAGAGCTTTTCTTCAAAACGGTTCAAGCTATCAACCTAAAACTTGGTAGGAACATCAACCCCAATGTGAAGATGTGCATACAAGTGTGACGTCATTGTGACGTCATTAGGTATCAAATTACAAACCAAAAATGACCAAAATATGCATGTTTTAAAATGCTTCCGTCTGGAAAACCACGTGACCCATGATCTTCGTATTTGACAGGACTATATATCAGATCATGGCCTACAATTTTCTTCGTGTGGGCATTTTCATCTGACCCTTTCTTCTGGGGTCAATCTGAGGTCAAAGTTCAACGAAAACGAAAATCTCAATTTTTGCACTTATTGAGCAACAATGCCCATCAAACCAAGCTGGATCTTTAAGAAACTAAGTACAGGCATAGGTCCTATAGCAGACTTTCACCAGCGTGTTTAATATTATGATGGCATCAAGCGTGACGTCATCGTGACGTCATTAAGTATCAAATTACACCTCCCAAAAACCAAAATATGCATATTTTAAAATGCTTCCATCTCGAAAACCACGTGATCCAGGATCTTCGTATTTGGCAGGTTTATAGATGACATTCTGTGCTACAACTTTCTTTGTGTGGGCATTTTCATCTGACCCTTCCTTCTGGGGTCAATTGAAGGTCAAAGTTCAACGAAAACGGAAATCTCAGTTTTTACACTTACCAGTAACAATGCCCATCAAACCAAGCTGAATCGTTAGTAAATTAGATACAGACATAGGCCCTACGGCAGACTTTCACCAGCATGTATAGTATCATGACGTCATCAGGTGTCAAATTACAAAAATTCAAAGGTTATTTTTTTCAAAATTCATATCTCAAGAACCGTAATACTGTTCCACAGACGGACTACTTCTGTTATCGTAAACAGAGAGCCCCATATACTCCACACACAGCGCCCGTGGTTACTGCACATTCCTATGGGCACACACAACTTCCGGCGAGTTCGTGTCAGTGGTACACACTTCAACGCTAAAACGAATCGGGCTAAATAAGATCGGAACACTTCGGGTAAAGATTTGCGCGTTCTGATTGGCCGGTTGGCTTAGAAACGTCATCATCGGAAAAGAGTATGCTTCCAGCTAGCCTGGGATCCATTCGCGTACAAAATCGACCGCGGGTTGCAACTTTTGCGATCAAAAACATTTTTTCTCGTCCATAAAGCGATCCATAATCAACGTGAATCACCAAGCGACAAGGTATGTATACAAAAGTAGACATTAAACAATCCTACCATACTGACAAAAAGTCCGTAAGGCCTACCATTTGTCGCAAAAATGTACTTTTAGGAGGGCATGTTGAGCAGGAATCCGAGACTTCGCTCGCGTGCAATGTCCACACCGACGTACGACCGAGTTCCACGCCGTGTGTGGGGCCGGGACGTACGGCGGTGGTGTGCCCACTGCATACGCGATGATCTCGTAATTCCCGTGAAACAAGCAAAGATGCAGCGTTAGAAAACCTGCGTTTTACGTCAATCTGTGCAAAATTGTGTGCCAATTTTGTAACTGATATTGAATTTATTAACATTCAAAGACAATACGTGATATCAGATACACCAATTAAAGATATTTAGTTGTTACTTAACAAATGAAGGCAAAAAATTTGTTGAGTAATATTATTCTTTGTCAATTATTTTTGCAGCTTTTCTGTGGTCCTCGTCCTGTGACATACCACCAGTGAGCCTGAAGATGAAAAAGGGTAGTACGAGTCCCTTGATGATGCAGAATCGTCATCCATAGTTGAGCCTCCTGCCCGTAGTAACATCTGTAATTACTATTATTTGTAAAGATTTAAATATAACCTCTAGGCTCCACATCCGTTTGTTTTGATCAAAACATAAATTATTTATCTCTGAAGAATAATACGTCATTCTCTTCTCTGTTTTGTATTTAATGTAACTTTGTAAGCAATTTGGAAAGTTGTACAGTTTGTGTGTGGATGCGCTTCCTGTCATTCTTTTTTGCTGCCCTCAATCCACACCTCTCCAAAATAGTATTGGCTTGGTAATTAACACATACAGTGATTGATTATGTCAATTAAATTATTGATGCAAGTCCCAATCTTGACAATAGACAGATTTGATTATATCAGTATCTCTTATCAATCTATTTTTCAACATTAATTGGGGAAAAATAAGGTTCCCTTAACAATCAACATTTTTGCATAAATTATGCAAATTATGGGATTTCAATATAAACTAATTATCTGTAGTTAAGCAGGTTTGATTATTACAATGTCTTGCATCATTTAATTAAAGTAAATACTTTAAGTAAATGATGCAAGATGCATTGTAATAATCAAACCTGCTTAAGATAAATTTGAGAAAAATGAGTTTTCCCTTGAAAATTGATCGTTTTTGCATAAATTATTAATTTATTATGCAAATGAGGTATTTAAAATATAAATTAATTATCTGTCCTTGTACATATATTAATAACTGTTGTTTGTACCAACTTTGGGCCATCCAGGATAGAGTTGAGCAAAGATATATAACCAAAAGTATAAGCCACAGTGACCATTGTCGGTGCCAAATTAGAAATAAAGAAAAACATAGGATAACCTTTGACCTGCCGATGAATTTTCACCCTGTTTTCAATTATCCAAACCGACTGTAGCTTCGCAATGCAAAATCCGATTTGAAAAAAATAAACAGATTTCTTCTAGTCAATAACCACTCTTTCAATTGACACTGATTTTAAATCGATGTGGGCTTTAAAATAAAAGGGTTGAAACTGCCTAAATTATAATTATAGATACTTGAACAATTCTTTCACAACATGATAAGTCTAAATGAACTGAACAAATCATACGATGTCATGACCCCTGTGTGACGCCTACTTCCGGTCCAAACCGGAAGTTCTTCGAAAATGTGCAAATTTTTAGCATTTTTAATGCAAATAGATTCAAAGTGGTAGTGAATTTGACCATATTTCTACGGAACGAAATGTTTCCACACATGTGGACCTTTTGACTATACCATTGGTGACGTCATGACATGGACGGTGGTTACGTAATGTGGTGTCAAATTACGCAAATTTGGAGCTGAGATGTTTTAAAATGCTGTATCTTGAAAACTACAACAGATATTGGTATGATTCCTTCGCCACATTTAAGAACTTGATGTTCAACATATTGTTCAACAATTTGTGCACAAAATTGTGACGTCATGATGTCGTCACAGGTGTCACATTACAAGATTTCAAAGATTATTATTTCAACAATTCATATCTCAAAACGGTGCAAGCTATCAACCCCCCAGCTATGGCGGATATGCAGGGAGGAGATATTAGTTACCGGATTAGTGTATACAGCAGCCGATTTCACGAAACTTTACGCAATTGCGCAAGTCCACCTACGCCATAAGTTATTGCGCAAGTAATGGCGTAAGTGGACTTGCGCAATTGAGTAAAGTTTCGTGAAATCGGCTGCTGAACTTCCATTTTTTCCATTCCACAGGTGATAACAACGTCTGAAATTCATCACAAAATGTTCATTTACCCCGATCACCTGGCGTTTGTAACAACAAACGTCATACCTCTAGTTTTTTTTTCTTTTTCTTTTTCCACTCAAACGTTTCCAGAGCTTTTCTTCAAAACGGTTCAAGCTATCAACCTAAAACTTGGTAGGAACATCAACCCCAATGTGAAGATGTGCATACAAGTGTGACGTCATTGTGACGTCATTAGGTATCAAATTACAAACCAAAAATGACCAAAATATGCATGTTTTAAAATGCTTCCGTCTGGAAAACCACGTGACCCATGATCTTCGTATTTGACAGGACTATATATCAGATCATGGCCTACAATTTTCTTCGTGTGGGCATTTTCATCTGACCCTTTCTTCTGGGGTCAATCTGAGGTCAAAGTTCAACGAAAACGAAAATCTCAATTTTTGCACTTATTGAGCAACAATGCCCATCAAACCAAGCTGGATCTTTAAGAAACTAAGTACAGGCATAGGTCCTATAGCAGACTTTCACCAGCGTGTTTAATATTATGATGGCATCAAGCGTGACGTCATCGTGACGTCATTAAGTATCAAATTACACCTCCCAAAAACCAAAATATGCATATTTTAAAATGCTTCCATCTCGAAAACCACGTGATCCAGGATCTTCGTATTTGGCAGGTTTATAGATGACATTCTGTGCTACAACTTTCTTTGTGTGGGCATTTTCATCTGACCCTTCCTTCTGGGGTCAATTGAAGGTCAAAGTTCAACGAAAACGGAAATCTCAGTTTTTACACTTACCAGTAACAATGCCCATCAAACCAAGCTGAATCGTTAGTAAATTAGATACAGACATAGGCCCTACGGCAGACTTTCACCAGCATGTATAGTATCATGACGTCATCAGGTGTCAAATTACAAAAATTCAAAGGTTATTTTTTTCAAAATTCATATCTCAAGAACCGTAATACTGTTCCACAGACGGACTACTTCTGTTATCGTAAACAGAGAGCCCCATATACTCCACACACAGCGCCCGTGGTTACTGCACATTCCTATGGGCACACACAACTTCCGGCGAGTTCGTGTCAGTGGTACACACTTCAACGCTAAAACGAATCGGGCTAAATAAGATCGGAACACTTCGGGTAAAGATTTGCGCGTTCTGATTGGCCGGTTGGCTTAGAAACGTCATCATCGGAAAAGAGTATGCTTCCAGCTAGCCTGGGATCCATTCGCGTACAAAATCGACCGCGGGTTGCAACTTTTGCGATCAAAAACATTTTTTCTCGTCCATAAAGCGATCCATAATCAACGTGAATCACCAAGCGACAAGGTATGTATACAAAAGTAGACATTAAACAATCCTACCATACTGACAAAAAGTCCGTAAGGCCTACCATTTGTCGCAAAAATGTACTTTTAGGAGGGCATGTTGAGCAGGAATCCGAGACTTCGCTCGCGTGCAATGTCCACACCGACGTACGACCGAGTTCCACGCCGTGTGTGGGGCCGGGACGTACGGCGGTGGTGTGCCCACTGCATACGCGATGATCTCGTAATTCCCGTGAAACAAGCAAAGATGCAG
Organism: Henricia sp. BOLD:AAB3569; assembly: GCA_037783545.1. Lineage (NCBI taxonomy): Eukaryota > Metazoa > Echinodermata > Asteroidea > Spinulosida > Echinasteridae > Henricia > Henricia sp. BOLD:AAB3569. The sequence continues at coordinate 302,966 of JBBELK010001083.1, read as the reverse complement.
CGTTAGAAAACCTGCGTTTTACGTCAATCTGTGCAAAATTGTGTGCCAATTTTGTAACTGATATTGAATTTATTAACATTCAAAGACAATACGTGATATCAGATACACCAATTAAAGATATTTAGTTGTTACTTAACAAATGAAGGCAAAAAATTTGTTGAGTAATATTATTCTTTGTCAATTATTTTTGCAGCTTTTCTGTGGTCCTCGTCCTGTGACATACCACCAGTGAGCCTGAAGATGAAAAAGGGTAGTACGAGTCCCTTGATGATGCAGAATCGTCATCCATAGTTGAGCCTCCTGCCCGTAGTAACATCTGTAATTACTATTATTTGTAAAGATTTAAATATAACCTCTAGGCTCCACATCCGTTTGTTTTGATCAAAACATAAATTATTTATCTCTGAAGAATAATACGTCATTCTCTTCTCTGTTTTGTATTTAATGTAACTTTGTAAGCAATTTGGAAAGTTGTACAGTTTGTGTGTGGATGCGCTTCCTGTCATTCTTTTTTGCTGCCCTCAATCCACACCTCTCCAAAATAGTATTGGCTTGGTAATTAACACATACAGTGATTGATTATGTCAATTAAATTATTGATGCAAGTCCCAATCTTGACAATAGACAGATTTGATTATATCAGTATCTCTTATCAATCTATTTTTCAACATTAATTGGGGAAAAATAAGGTTCCCTTAACAATCAACATTTTTGCATAAATTATGCAAATTATGGGATTTCAATATAAACTAATTATCTGTAGTTAAGCAGGTTTGATTATTACAATGTCTTGCATCATTTAATTAAAGTAAATACTTTAAGTAAATGATGCAAGATGCATTGTAATAATCAAACCTGCTTAAGATAAATTTGAGAAAAATGAGTTTTCCCTTGAAAATTGATCGTTTTTGCATAAATTATTAATTTATTATGCAAATGAGGTATTTAAAATATAAATTAATTATCTGTCCTTGTACATATATTAATAACTGTTGTTTGTACCAACTTTGGGCCATCCAGGATAGAGTTGAGCAAAGATATATAACCAAAAGTATAAGCCACAGTGACCATTGTCGGTGCCAAATTAGAAATAAAGAAAAACATAGGATAACCTTTGACCTGCCGATGAATTTTCACCCTGTTTTCAATTATCCAAACCGACTGTAGCTTCGCAATGCAAAATCCGATTTGAAAAAAATAAACAGATTTCTTCTAGTCAATAACCACTCTTTCAATTGACACTGATTTTAAATCGATGTGGGCTTTAAAATAAAAGGGTTGAAACTGCCTAAATTATAATTATAGATACTTGAACAATTCTTTCACAACATGATAAGTCTAAATGAACTGAACAAATCATACGATGTCATGACCCCTGTGTGACGCCTACTTCCGGTCCAAACCGGAAGTTCTTCGAAAATGTGCAAATTTTTAGCATTTTTAATGCAAATAGATTCAAAGTGGTAGTGAATTTGACCATATTTCTACGGAACGAAATGTTTCCACACATGTGGACCTTTTGACTATACCATTGGTGACGTCATGACATGGACGGTGGTTACGTAATGTGGTGTCAAATTACGCAAATTTGGAGCTGAGATGTTTTAAAATGCTGTATCTTGAAAACTACAACAGATATTGGTATGATTCCTTCGCCACATTTAAGAACTTGATGTTCAACATATTGTTCAACAATTTGTGCACAAAATTGTGACGTCATGATGTCGTCACAGGTGTCACATTACAAGATTTCAAAGATTATTATTTCAACAATTCATATCTCAAAACGGTGCAAGCTATCAACCCCCCAGCTATGGCGGATATGCAGGGAGGAGATATTAGTTACCGGATTAGTGTATACAGCAGCCGATTTCACGAAACTTTACGCAATTGCGCAAGTCCACCTACGCCATAAGTTATTGCGCAAGTAATGGCGTAAGTGGACTTGCGCAATTGAGTAAAGTTTCGTGAAATCGGCTGCTGAACTTCCATTTTTTCCATTCCACAGGTGATAACAACGTCTGAAATTCATCACAAAATGTTCATTTACCCCGATCACCTGGCGTTTGTAACAACAAACGTCATACCTCTAGTTCTTTTTCTTCTTTTTCCACTCAAACGTTTCCAGAGCTTTTCTTCAAAACGGTTCAAGCTATCAACTTGAAACTTTGTAGGAACATCAACCCCAATGTGAAGGTGTGCATACAAGTGTGACGTCATTGTGACGTCATTGGGTATCAAATTACAACCCAAAAATGACTAAAATATGCATGTTTTAAAATGCTTCCGTCTGGAAAACCACGTGACCCATGATTTTCGTATTTAGCAGGCTTATAGATAAGATCATGGCCTATAATTTTCTTCGTGTGGGCATTTTCATCTGACCCTTCCTTCTGGGGTCAATCTGAGGTCAAAGTTCAACGAAAACGAAAATCTCAATTTTTGCACTTATTGAGCAACAATGCCCATCAAACCAAGCTGAATCTTTAAGTAACTAAGTACAGGCATAGGTCCTATGGCAGACTTTCACCAGCGTGTATAATATTATGATGGCATCAAGCGTGACGTCATCGTGACGTCATCAAGTATCAAATTACACCCCAAAAAAAACAAAATATGCATATTTTAAAATGCTTCCGTCTTGAAAACCACGTGACCCAGGATCTTCGTATTTGGCAGGTTTATAGATGACATTCCGTGCTACAATTTTCTTTGTGTGGTCATTTTCATCTGACCCTTCCTTCTGGGGTCAATTGGAGGTCAAAGTTCAACGAAACTGAGAATCTCAGTTTTTACACTTACCAGCAACAATGCCCATCAAACCCAGCTGAATCGTTAGTAAATTAGATACAGACATAGGCCCTACGGCAGACTTTCACCAGAATGTATAGTATCATGATGGCATCAAGTGTGACGTAATCATGACGTCATCAGGTGTCAAATTACAACAATTCAAAGGTTATTATTTCCAAAATTCATATCTCAAGAACCGTAATAGATACTTGAACAATTCTTTCACAACATGATAAGTCTAAATGAACTGAACAAATCATACAATGTCATGACCCCTGTGTGACGCCTACTTCCGGTCCAAACCGGAAGTTGTTCGAAAATGTGCATTTTTTAAGCGTTTTGAATGCAAATAGATTCAAAGTGGTAGTGAATTTGACCATATTTCTACGGAACGAAATGTTTCCACATATGTGGACTTTTTGACTATACCATTTGTGACGTCATCACATGGACGGTAGTTACGTAATGTGGTGTCAAAATACGCAAATTTGGAGCTGAATTGTTTAAAAATGCTGTATATTGGGAACTACAGCAGATATTTGCATGATTCTTTCGCCACATTTAAGAACTTGATGTTTATCAAATTGTTGAACAATTTGTGCACAACATTGTGACGTCATGATATCGTCACAGGTGTCAAATTACAAAAATTAAATGGTTATTATTTCAAAAATTTATATCTCAAGAATCGTAATAGATACTTGAACAATTCTTTCACAGCATGATAGGTCGCAATGAACTGAACAAATCATACAATGGCATGACCCCTGTGTGACCCAAACCTCCAGTCCAAACCGGAAGAGGTTCGAAAATGTACACTTTTTTAGCATTTTGAATGCAAATAGAGCTAAAGTGGTAGGAATTTGACCATAGTTCTACGGAACAAAATGTTCCCTCACATGTGGACTTGATGACTACATATATACCACTGATGACGTCATCACGTGCACGGTGGTTACGTAATGTGGAGAAATTATTTGTTGGGTCCCTTGATAATTAAGCTAACTCGGTCGTTTGAGGGCGCTATGCCAAGCCTCCACTAATCTGACGATTTGCGCCCATATATAGTGCTCGACTTCTAATAATAAAACTTGTATCTAGGCGGCCTGTCTCGGGTCAGAGGTCATAATGTATCTTTTTAGGGAGGATGTCTGGGCCACACGGCCAATGATATACACGTACGTGCGCGAGTAGTGAATAAGTCAGACAGACGAGACATAATAAGCAGGGCTTAATTTACAACCGAGAAAATTGGACTTTTGAAGATGTAAAACTGCTAGTTTCCGTGGCATCATCGCCAGGAAAGTTGAATGAACACTTGATAGCACAAGGACATTTACTTTTGGTGACTTAGCTGTTGTATCTTGGGTGTAATTATGTACGGCTAGCCTTAGTCGGCGGACCAGAGTAAATATGTATTCTCCCCGTAAACTGTGAATGTGACATGCTGGAAATCGTTGCTGTATTGGAAATAAAATGGACATGGTGGACCGCAACTCAAGTTGACTGGAGCGTCAGTTTATTCCAGATGCAATTGAACCCCAACTCCCCACACGGCGATATACTACAGTAATATGATCTCAAATGACAAAATCTTTAGAACTGTAATAGATATTGAAAAGATTCTTTCACCACATATAGGCCTAGGCCTACATGTCAAAACTTGTTCTTCAGTAGATACTTGAACAATCTGTGCACACAATAGTAACGTTATGATGAGATTGACAATTATGACGTCATCAGATACACAATTTTAGCGTTGAATAGTCAGTCATGTCTTGAGAATTCCAATACTTTTTCAACATCAAACAACTCAAGTTTTCAAACAATCTCAAAACTGTGTCGTCATCATCATTTCAATGTTTGTCACCCGATCACCTTGCGTTTGTAAAAAACACAAACGCGAAGCTCTAGTTTTTTTTGTTTTTTTTCTTTTTCTTTTTCCACTCAAACGTTTCCAGAGCTTTTCTTCAAAACGGTTCAAGCTATCAACTTGAAACTTTGTAGGAACATCAACCCCAATGTGAAGGTGTGCATACAAGTGTGACGTCATTGTGACGTCATTGGGTATCAAATTACAACCCAAAAATGACTAAAATATGCATGTTTTAAAATGCTTCCGTCTGGAAAACCACGTGACCCATGATTTACGTATTTAGCAGGCTTATAGATAAGATCATGGCCTACGATTTTCTTCGTGTGGGCATTTTCATCTGACCCTTCCTTCTGGGGTCAATCTGAGGTCAAAGTTCAACGAAAACGAAAATCGCAATTTTTGCACTTATTGAGCAACAATGCCCATCAAACCAAGCTGAATCTTTAAGTAACTAAGTACAGGCATAGGTCCTATGGCAGACTTTCACCAGCGTGTATAATATTATGATGGCATCAAGCGTGACGTCATCGTGACGTCATCAAGTATCAAATTACACCCCCAAAAAAAACAAAATATGCATATTTTAAAATGCTTCCGTCTTGAAAACCACGTGACCCAGGATCTTCGTATTTGGCAGGTTTACAGATGACATTCTGTGCTACAATTTTCTTTGTGTGGGCATTTTCATCTGACCCTTCCTTCTGGGGTCAATTGGAGGTCAAAGTTCAACGAAACTGAGAATCTCAGTTTTTACACTTACCAGCAACAATGCCCATCAAACCAAGCTGAATCGTTAGTAAATTAGATACAGACATAGGCCTACGGCAGACTTTCACCAGAATGTATAGTATCACGATGGCATCAAGTGTGACGTAATCATGACGTCATCAGGTGTCAAATTACAAAAATTGAAAGGTTATTATTTCCAAAATTCATATCTCAAGAACCGTAATAGATACTTGAACAATTCTTTCACAACATGATAAGTCTAAATGAACTGAACAAATCATACGATGTCATGACCCCTGTGTGACGCCTACTTCCGGTCCAAACCGGAAGTTGTTCGAAAATGTGCATTTTGTAAGCGTTTTGAATGCAAATAGATTCAAAGTGGTAGTGAATTTGACCATATTTCTACGGAACGAAATGTTTCCACACATGTGGACCTTTTGACTATACCATTGGTGCACAACATTGTGACGTCATGATATCGTCACAGGTGTCAAATTACAAAAATTCAAAGGTTATTATTTTTAAAATTCATATCTCAAGAACCGTAATAGATACTTGAACAATTCTTTCACAACATGATAAGTCTAAATGAACTGAACAAATCATACGATGTCATGACCCCTGTGTGACGCCTACTTCCGGTCCAAACCGGAAGAGGTTCGAAAATGTACACTTGTTTAGCACTTTGAATGCAAATAGAGCCAAAGTGGTAGGGAATTTGACCATAGTTCTACGGAACGAAATGTTTTCACACATGTGGACCTTTTGACTATACCATTGGTGACGTCATTACATGGACGGTGGTTACGTAATGTACGTCAAATTACGCAAATTTGGAGCTGAGATGTTTTAAAATGCTGTATCTTGAAAACTACAACAGATATTGGTATGATTCCTTCACCACATTTAAGAACTTGATGTTCAACATATTGTTCAACAATTTGTGCACAAGATTGTGACGTCATGATGTCGTCACAGGTGTCACATTACAAGATTTCAAAGGTTATTATTTCAACAATTCATATCTCAAAACGGTGCAAGCTATCAACCCCCAGCTATGGCGGATATGCAGGGAGGGGATATTAGTTACCGGATTAGTGTATACAGCAGCCGATTTCACGAAACTTTACGCAATTGCGCAAGTCCACTTACGCCATAAGTTATTGCGCAAGTAATGGCGTAAGTGCACTTGCGCAATTGCGTACAGTTTCGTGAAATCGGCTGCTGAACTTCCATTTTTGCCATTCCACAGGTGATACAACGTCTGAAATTCATCACAAAATGTTCATTTAACCCGATCACCTGGCGTTTGTAACAACAAACGTCATACCTCTAGTTTTTTTTTTTTTTTTTCTTTTTCTTTTTCCACTCAAACGTTTCCAGAGCTTTTCTTCAAAACGGTTCAAGCTATCAACTTGAAACTTTGTAGGAACATCAACCCCAATGTGAAGGTGTGCATACAAGGGTGACGTCATTGTGACGTCATTGGGTATCAAATTACAACCCAAAAATGACTAAAATATGCATGTTTTAAAATGCTTCCGTCTGGAAAACCACGTGACCCATGATTTTCGTATTTAGCAGGCTTATAGATAAGATCATGGCCTACGATTTTCTTCGTGTGGGCATTTTCATCTGACCCTTCCTTCTGGGGTCAATCTGAGGTCAAAGTTCAACGAAAACGAAAATCGCAATTTTTGCACTTATTGAGCAACAATGCCCATCAAACCAAGCTGAATCTTTAAGTAACTAAGTACAGGCATAGGTCCTATGGCAGACTTTCACCAGCGTGTATAATATTATGATGGCATCAAGCGTGACGTCATCGTGACGTCATCAAGTATCAAATTACACCCCCAAAAAAAACAAAATATGCATATTTTAAAATGCTTCCGTCTTGAAAACCACGTGACCCAGGATCTTCGTATTTGGCAGGTTTACAGATGACATTCTGTGCTACAATTTTCTTTGTGTGGGCATTTTCATCTGACCCTTCCTTCTGGGGTCAATTGGAGGTCAAAGTTCAACGAAACTGAGAATCTCAGTTTTTACACTTACCAGCAACAATGCCTATCAAACCAAGCTGAATCGTTAGTAAATTAGATACAGACATAGGCCCTACGGCAGACTTTCACCAGAATGTATAGTATCACGATGGCATCAAGTGTGACGTAATCATGACGTCATCAGGTGTCAAATTACAAAAATTCAAAGGTTATTATTTCCAAAATTAATATCTCAAGAACCGTAATAGATACTTGAACAATTCTTTCACAACATGATAAGTCTAAATGAACTGAACAAATCATACGATGTCATGACCCCTGTGTGACGCCTACTTCCGGTCCAAACCGGAAGTTGTTCGAAAATGTGCATTTTGTAAGCGTTTTGAATGCAAATAGATTCAAAGTGGTAGTGAATTTGACCATATTTCTACGGAACGAAATGTTTCCACACATGTAGACTTTTTGACTATACCATTTGTGACGTCATCACATGGACGGTGGTTACGTAATGTGGCGTCAAAATACGCAAATTTGGAGCTGAATTGTTTTAAAATGCTGTATCTTGAGAACTACAGCAGATATTTGCATGATTCTTTCGCCACATCTAAGAACTTGATGTTTATCAAATTGTTGAACAATTTGTGCACAACATTGTGACGTCATGATATCGTCACAGGTGTCAAATTACAAAAATTCAAAGGTTATTATTTTCAAAATTCATATCTCAAGAACCGTAATAGATACTTGAACAATTCTTTCACAACATGATAAGTCTAAATGAACTGAACAAATCATACGATGTCATGACCCCTGTGTGACGCCTACTTCCGGTCCAAACCGGAAGTTGTTCGAAAATGTGCAATTTTTTAGCATTTTGAATGCAAATAGATTCAAAGTGGTAGTGAATTTGACCATATTTCTACGGAACGAAATGTTTCCACACATGTGGACCTTTTGACTATACCATTGGTGACGTCATTACATGGACGGTGGTTACGTAATGTGGTGTCAAATCACGCAAATTTGGAGCTGAGATGTTTTAAAATGCTGTATCTTGAGAACTACAGCAGATATTTGCATGATTCTTTCGCCACATTTAAGAACTTGATGTTTATCAAATTGTTGAACAATTTGTGCACAAAATTGTGACGTCATGATGTCGTCACAGGTGTCACATTACAAGATTTCAAAGGTTATTATTTCAACAATTCATATCTCAAAACGGTGCAAGCTATCAACCCCCAGCTATGGCGGATATGCAGGGAGGAGATATCAGTTACCGGATTAGTGTATACAGCAGTCGATTTCACGAAACTTTACGCAATTGCGCAAGTCCACTTACGCCATAAGTTATTGCGCAAGTAATGGCGTAAGTGGACTTGCGCAATTGCGTAAAGTTTCGTGAAAAAGGCTGCTGAACTTCCATTTTTGCCATTCCACAGGTGATAACAACGTCTGAAATTCATCACAAAATGTTCATTTAACCCGATCACCTGGCGTTTGTAACAACAAACGTCATACCTCTAGTTTTTTTTTTTTCTTTTTTTTTTTTTTTTTCCACTCAAACGTTTCCAGAGCTTTTCTTCAAAACGGTTCAAGCTATCAATTTGAAACTTGGTAGGAACATCAACCCCAATGTGAAGGTGTGCATACAAGTGTGACGTCACTGTGACGTCATGGGGTATCAAATTACAACCCAAAAATTACCAAAATATGCATGTTTTAAAATGCTTCCGTCTGGAAAACCACGTGACCCATGATCTTCGTATTTGACAGGCTTATATATCAGATCATGGCCTACAATTTTCTTCGTGTGGGCATTTTCATCTGACCCTTCCTTCTGGGGTCAATCTGAGGTCAAAGTTCAACGAAAACGAAAATCTCAATTTTTGCACTTATTGAGCAACAATGCCCATCAAACCAAGCTGAATCTTTAAGAAACTAAGTACAGGCATAGGTCCTATAGCAGACTTTCACCAGCGTGTTTAATATTATGATGGCATCAAGCGTGACGTCATCGTGACGTCATCAAGTATCAAATTACACCTCCCAAAAAACCAAAATATGCATATTTTAAAATGCTTCCGTCTCGAAAACCACGTGACCCAGGATCTTCGTATTTAGCAGGTTTATAGATGACATTCTGTGCTACAACTTTCTTTGTGTGGGCATTTTCATCTGACCCTTCCTTCTTGGGTCAATTGGAGGTCAAAGTTCAACGAAAACGGAAATCTCAGTTTTTACACTTACCAGTAACAATGCCCATCAAACCAAGCTGAATCGTTAGTAAATTAGATACAGACAAAGGCCCTACGGCAGACTTTCACCAGCATGTATAGTATCATGACGTCATCAGGTGTCAAATTACAAAAATTCAAAGGTTATTATTTTCAAAATTCATATCTCAAGAACCGTAATACTGTTCCACAGACGGACTACTTCTGTTATCGTAAACAGAGAGCCCCATATACTCCACACACAGCGCCCGTGGTTACTGCACATTCCTATGGGCACACACAACTTCCGGCGAGTTCGTGTCAGTGGTACACACTTCAACGCTAAAACGAATCGGGCTAAATAAGATCGGAACACTTCGGGTAAAGATTTGCGCGTTCTGATTGGCCGGTTGGCTTAGAAACGTCATCATCGGAAAAGAGTATGCTTCCAGCTAGCCTGGGGTCCATTCGCGTACAAAATCGACCGCGGGTTGCAACTTTTGCGATCAAAAACATTTTTTCTCGTCCATTAAGCGATCCATAATCAACGTGAATCACCAAGCGACAAGGTATGTATACAAAAGTAGACATTAAACAATCCTACCATACTGACAAAAAGTCCGTAAGGCCTACCATTTGTCGCAAAAATGTACTTTTAGGAGGGCATGTTGAGCAGGAATCCGAGACTTCGCTCGCGTGCAATGTCCACACCGACGTACGACCGAGTTCCACGCCGTGTGTAGGGCCGGGACGTACGGCGGTGGTGTGCCCACTGCATACGCGATGATCTCGTAATTCCCGTGAAACAAGCAATGATGCAGCGTTAGAAAACCTGCGTTTTACGTCAATCTGTGCAAAATTGTGTGCCAATTTTGTAACTGATATTGAATTTATTAACATTCAAAGACAATACGTGATATCAGATACACCAATTAAAGATATTTAGTTGTTACTTAACAAATGAAGGCAAATAATTTGTTGAGTAATATTATTCTTTGTCAATTATTTTTGCAGCTTTTCTGTGGTCCTCGTCCTGTGACATACCACCAGTGAGCCTGAAGATGAAAAAGGGTAGTACGAGTCCCTTGATGATGCAGAATCGTCATCCATAGTTGAGCCTCCTGCCCGTAGTAACATCTGTAATTACTATTATTTGTAAAGATTTAAATATAACCTCTAGGCTCCACATCCGTTTGTTTTGATCAAAACATAAATTATTTATCTCTGAAGAATAATACGTCATTCTCTTCTCTGTTTTGTATTTAATGTAACTTTGTAAGCAATTTGGAAAGTTGTACAGTTTGTGTGTGGATGCGCTTCCTGTCATTATTTTTTGCTGCCCTCAATCCACACCTCTCCAAAATAGTATTGGCTTGGTAATTAACACATACAGTGATTGATTATGTCAATTAAATTATTGATGCAAGTCCCAATCTTGACAATAGACAGATTTGATTATATCAGTATCTCTTATCAATCTATTTTTCAACATTAATTGGGGAAAAATAAGGTTCCCTTAACAAACAACATTTTTGCATAAATTATGCAAATTATGGGATTCCAATATAAACTAATTATCTGTAGTTAAGCAGGTTTGATTATTACAATGTCTTGCATCATTTAATTAAAGTAAATACTTTAATTAAATGATGCAAGATGCATTGTAATAATCAAACCTGCTTAAGATAAATTTGAGAAAAATGAGTTTTCCCTTGAAAATTGACCGTTTTTGCATAAATTATTAATTTATTATGCAAATGAGGTATTTAAAATATAAATTAATTATCTGTCCTTGTACATATATTAATAACTGTTGTTTGTACCAACTTTGGGCCATCCAGGATAGAGTTGAGCAAAGATATATAACCAAAAGTATAAGCCACAGTGACCATTGTCGGTGCCAAATTAGAAATAAAGAAAAACATAGGATAACCTTTGACCTGCCGATGAATTTTTACCCTGTTTTCAATTATCCAAACCGACTGTAGCTTCGCAATGCAAAATCCGATTTGAAAAAAATAAACAGATTTCTTCTAGTCAATAACCACTCTTTCAATTGACACTGATTTTAAATCGATGTGGGCTTTAAAATAAAAGGGTTGAAACTGCCTAAATTATAATTATAGATACTTGAACAATTCTTTCACAACATGATAAGTCTAAATGAACTGAACAAATCATACGATGTCATGACCCCTGTGTGACGCCTACTTCCGGTCCAAACCGGAAGTTCTTCGAAAATGTGCTAATTTTTAGCATTTTTAATGCAAATAGATTCAAAGTGGTAGTGAATTTGACCATATTTCTACGGAACGAAATGTTTCCACACATGTGGACCTTTTGACTATACCATTGGTGACGTCATGACATGGACGGTGGTTACGTAATGTGGTGTCAAATTACGCAAATTTGGAGCTGAGATGTTTTAAAATGCTGTATTTTGAAAACTACAACAGATATTGGTATGATTCCTTCGCCACATTTAAGAACTTGACGTTCAACATATTGTTCACCAATTTGTGCACAAAATTGTGACGTCATGATGTCGTCACAGGTGTCACATTACAAGATTTCAAAGATTATTATTTCAACAATTCATATCTCAAAACGGTGCAAGCTATCAACCCCCAGCTATGGCGGATATGCAGGGAGGAGATATTAGTTACCGGATTAGTGTATACAGCAGCCGATTTCACGAAACTTTACGCAATTGCGCAAGTCCACCTACGCCATAAGTTATTGCGCAAGTAATGGCGTAAGTGGACTTGCGCAATTGAGTAAAGTTTCGTGAAATCGGCTGCTGAACTTCCATTTTTGCCATTCCACAGGTGATAACAACGTCTGAAATTCATCACAAAATGTTCATTTACCCCGATCACCTGGCGTTTGTAACAACAAACGTCATACCTCTAGTTTTTTTTTTTTTTTTTTTTTTCTTTTTCCACTCAAACGTTTCCAGAGGTTTTCTTCAAAACGGTTCAAGCTATCAACTTAAAACTTGGTAGGAACATCAACCCCAATGTGAAGATGTGCATACAAGTGTGACGTCATTGTGACGTCATTAGGTATCAAATTACAAACCAAAAATGACCAAAATATGCATGTTTTAAAATGCTTCCGTCTGGAAAACCACGTGACCCATGATCTTCGTATTTGACAGGCTTATATATCAGATCATGGCCTACAATTTTCTTCGTGTGGGCATTTTCATCTGACCCTTCCTTCTGGGGTCAATCTGAGGTCAAAGTTCAACGAAAACGAAAATCTCAATTTTTGCACTTATTGAGCAACAATGCCCATCAAACCAAGCTGAATCTTTAAGAAACTAAGTACAGGCATAGGTCCTATAGCAGACTTTCACCAGCGTGTTTAATATTATGATGGCATCAAGCGTGACGTCATCGTGACGTCATCAAGTATCAAATTACACCTCCCAAAAAACCAAAATATGCATATTTTAAAATGCTTCCGTCTCGAAAACCACGTGACCCAGGATCTTCGTATTTGGCAGGTTTATAGATGACATTCTGTGCTACAACTTTCTTTGTGTGGGCATTTTCATCTGACCCTTCCTTCTGGGGTCAATTGGAGGTCAAAGTTCAACGAAAACGGAAATCTCAGTTTTTACACTTACCAGTAACAATGCCCATCAAACCAAGCTGAATCGTTAGTAAATTAGATACAGACATAGGCCCTACGGCAGACTTTCACCAGCATGTATAGTATCATGACGTCATCAGGTGTCAAATTACAAAAATTCAAAGGTTATTATTTTCAAAATTCATATCTCAAGAACCGTAATACTGTTCCACAGACGGACTACTTCTGTTATCGTAAACAGAGAGCCCCATATACTCCACACACAGCGCCCGTGGTTACTGCACATTCCTATGGGCACACACAACTTCCGGCGAGTTCGTGTCAGTGGTACACACTTCAACGCTAAAACGAATCAGGCTAAATAAGATCGGAACACTTCGGGTAAAGATTTGCGCGTTCTGATTGGCCGGTTGGCTTAGAAACGTCATCATCGGAAAAGAGTATGTTTCCAGCTAGCCTGGGGTCCATTCGCGTACAAAATCGACCGCGGGTTGCAACATTTGCGATCAAAAACATTTTTTCTCGTCCATAAAGCGATCCATAATCAACGTGAATCACCAAGCGACAAGGTATGTATACAAAAGTAGACATTAAACAATCCTACCATACTGACAAAAAGTCCGTAAGGCCTACCATTTGTCGCAAAAATGTACTTTTAGGAGGGCATGTTGAGCAGGAATCCGAGACTTCGCTCGCGTGCAATGTCCACACCGACGTACGACCGAGTTCCACGCCGTGTGTAGGGCCGGGACGTACGGCGGTGGTGTGCCCACTGCATACGCGATGATCTCGTAATTCCCGTGAAACAAGCAATGATGCAGCGTTAGAAAACCTGCGTTTTACGTCAATCTGTGCAAAATTGTGTGCCAATTTTGTAACTGATATTGAATTTATTAACATTCAAAGACAATACGTGATATCAGATACACCAATTAAAGATATTTAGTTGTTACTTAACAAATGAAGGCAAATAATTTGTTGAGTAATATTATTCTTTGTCAATTATTTTTGCAGCTTTTCTGTGGTCCTCGTCCTGTGACATACCACCAGTGAGCCTGAAGATGAAAAAGGGTAGTACGAGTCCCTTGATGATGCAGAATCGTCATCCATAGTTGAGCCTCCTGCCCGTAGTAACATCTGTAATTACTATTATTTGTAAAGATTTAAATATAACCTCTAGGCTCCACATCCGTTTGTTTTGATCAAAACATAAATTATTTATCTCTGAAGAATAATACGTCATTCTCTTCTCTGTTTTGTATTTAATGTAACTTTGTAAGCAATTTGGAAAGTTGTACAGTTTGTGTGTGGATGCGCTACCTGTCATTCTTTTTTGCTGCCCTCAATCCACACCTCTCCAAAATAGTATTGGCTTGGTAATTAACACATACAGTGATTGATTATGTCAATTAAATTATTGATGCAAGTCCCAATCTTGACTATAGACAGATTTGATTATATCAGTATCTCTTATCAATCTATTTTTCAACATTAATTGGGGAAAAATAAGGTTCCCTTAACAATCAACATTTTTGCATAAATTATGCAAATTATGGGATTTCAATATAAATTAATTATCTGTAGTTAAGCAGGTTTGATTATTACAATGTCTTGCATCATTTAATTAAAGTAAATACTTTAATTAAATGATGCAAGATGCATTGTAATAATCAAACCTGCTTAAGATAAATTTGAGAAAAATGAGTTTTCCCTTGAAAATTGACCGTTTTTGCATAAATTATTAATTTATTATGCAAATGAGGTATTTAAAATATAAATTAATTATCTTTCCTTGTACATATATTAATAACTGTTGTTTGTACCAACTTTGGGCCATCCAGGATAGAGTTGAGCAAAGATATATAACCAAAAGTATAAGCCACAGTGACCATTGTCGGTGCCAAATTAGAAATAAAGAAAAACATAGGATAACCTTTGACCTGCCGATGAATTTTTACCCTGTTTTCAATTATCCAAACCGACTGTAGCTTCGCAATGCAAAATCCGATTTGAAAAAAATAAACAGATTTCTTCTAGTCAATAACCACTCTTTCAATTGACACTGATTTTAAATCGATGTGGGCTTTAAAATAAAAGGGTTGAAACTGCCTAAATTATAATTATAGATACTTGAACAATTCTTTCACAACATGATAAGTCTAAATGAACTGAACAAATCATACGATGTCATGACCCCTGTGTGACGCCTACTTCCGGTCCAAACCGAAAGTTCTTCGAAAATGTGCAAATTTTTAGGATTTTTAATGCAAATAGATTCAAAGTGGTAGTGAATTTGACCATATTTCTACGGAACGAAATGTTTCCACACATGTGGACCTTTTGACTATACCATTGGTGACGTCATGACATGGACGGTGGTTACGTAATGTGGTGTCAAATTACGCAAATTTGGAGCCGAGATGTTTTAAAATGCTGTATCTTGAAAACTACAACAGATATTGGTATGATTCCTTCGCCACATTTAAGAACTTGATGTTCAACATATTGTTCAACAATTTGTGCACAAAATTGTGACGTCATGATGTCGTCACAGGTGTCACATTACAAGATTTCAAAGATTATTATTTCAACAATTCATATCTCAAAACGGTGCAAGCTATCAACCCCCAGCTATGGCGGATATGCAGGGAGGAGATATTAGTTACCGGATTAGTGTATACAGCAGCCGATTTCACGAAACTTTACGCAATTGCGCAAGTCCACCTACGCCATAAGTTATTGCGCAAGTAATGGCGTAAGTGGACTTGCGCAATTGAGTAAAGTTTCGTGAAATCGGCTGCTGAACTTCCATTTTTGCCATTCCACAGGTGATAACAACGTCTGAAATTCATCACAAAATGTTCATTTACCCCGATCACCTGGCGTTTGTAACAACAAACGTCATACCTCTAGTTTATAAGTGCAATTTTACTAGAAACACGCATTTCGAAAATCTCTTGATTTTTGTCATCCATAGCTTGAACTTTAAAGGCATTAAAAATACCAAAGTTTTTGAAGCCACAGTGTGCATTTAATTGTAACAAAAGTCCTCTATTTGACAAAACCACAGTTTGATAAATGTATTGTTAATATTGTGACTTGGCATTGGAAAATTTAACAGCAGTCGTCTATTTTGCCGATTATCAGTCTTGGAAATAAAGGAAAATAAAGGCTCGGGATAAACGTTTCCTTGTTATAAGTATTGCTATTACTGGTGGTTTAATTATACTATCAGTACTCGGCTGTTTTAAAGAAAAAGTCTTTATAACTTGCCAAAGATAATTATTTCCAAATACGCATGTAAAGCCGTTTTTACTCCTTAATGATCAATTAATAACATGATGAATTAGTTTGGAGGTCAATGTTGAAAATGTGAAATCCTTGATAGGCTATACATGTAGGCTACGTACCACACATACTAAATGTTTGATTTTGCGTGTTTCACTTGTCTTGGGACAAAATATACTCATACATTATTCTGAAGCGCCTTCGAGAGTAAATTAGATATATCCTTAAAAGACGCCGTCAAATTTGGCAGTTTTTTCGCACTTTTGAAAAAAATCAAGGTCACGTGACTTTTCGGAACCAAATTCTGGTTCCGAAAAGTCACGTGGTCTTGTGAGTTAGTTGTATTTCCAGCCGTATAAATGTTTGTTACTGCAGAACTGCACCAAATTCAACTCTGATTTCCCCCCAATATTTATAAGTAATTGACAAAAGAGAGACTATTTATACAGGTATGAAACAAAGTTAAACATAAGTATGAAAATTCGAACATAATTGTTTGTTTCGAGAGTCCGGAGAACGGGAGCGAGCGCGTGCTACGGCAGGCTATACCGTGGAGTGTAGGATATTTGCCCCGCGCAGCACGGCAAATAGCCTGAGTGCACACACACACAAGGGCGTATTGCTTCGGTGTACGTTCGTGAAGAAAAAACATGATGCCAACTCCTCAAAAGAAAACGGAAATTCCTACTCGGTCGTCAAGCTGTCCAGTAAAATCGTGAACAGAAAATTTGAGATATCCTGAGCAGGAGAAGAGCGAATCGTTTGTGACAAAGTCGTGAGGTACGCGCGTAGTTGCAACGGCTGGTAAAGCGTATAACCCGTCTTTTGACCGTTTTTGTTAATTTTGCACTTCTTTAGTAAATTACGGGATATTTTGATGATCTTTTTTCACAACGACCACCAAAAAAGTATTGTCAATGCTGCTACATCACTAAATCATGTAAACAGTAGGCCGGTGTGTACCTTTAACCGGATATGAATTTGAATGAATCAAGTTTTTAACCTATGCTTACCCAAAGCGACAAGCAGCAAAGACATTGCATACTTGGTTGTTGATCAGAATGTGTTGAACAGTGTGTAAATGTGAGGATTCTTATAGCTGTTTATAGTTCTAAACGACTCTTCAAGCAGCGATCTACAGACGGCAACGACAAGCTAATTCTGGACCGATTTTTATTATTCCTGGTGGATACTAGCCAAGTTGTTACGGTCCGGAAAGTTCCAGACTATAACAAGAAAAAAAAATTGAAACTCGCCAAACGCAACAAAGGAGTCAAACAAGATCACACTATGATGTAAGAACAAAGAAACAATGATTTATGTTATGATCCGAGAATCAAAAATAAACGCACAGTGATTAAGTAAGGTTAATTTGTTGTGAGCACTTAAAGAAAGATCTTATACGAAATATAAAGACAAGATCTTACGAAAACTAAGGTGAGGACTTGACGGCTTAGAAGAACGGCGGCTGCACGCACAAAATTTGGCGATCACAATTCTTGGCGCTGCAATATGCTGAGAAACGTTCCCGGCCACGACGAGACGACAACAAGACAAACTGCTCTTTAAGTCTCTGTCCCGAGAAATCCAGCGATGAGCACTCCTTAGCCAATGAAGATTAACACGGTCTCTTTCTCTCAAGAAACAACGGATCGCACGAAGAAACAATGCACGGGTAACGTCCGGCACACGTGGACAGAAAATCCTTTCGTTGAAGACTCAATCAAAACGCCGTCGAAAAATCCCGCGTCGATAATAATCACAACAACGTCCTCCTTCTAAACTTTAAGTGCTGACAATACTATTTAAGTGCCCACTTTACATACTCTTGAAAGATTATGTAATTTTCCAAAGAAAAATCTAGAAACTCCGAGTCTTAACTCTTCTCAGAAAAAAAGCAATACAAGGGAATTTCCCCAGCTACCAAAAATAGACTGTACTACCATTACATCATACCGCAACAATAAGCTCTCGTGCTATTGGCTGCTTTCCAATGACATAGTCTCATGAATATTCAAATTAGCTTCTAAGCAGGTTTTCTAAGAAATGTATATAGTAAACACAAGTCTATAGAATTAGGTCAGTCGGAATTGCTTCGGGCGTATTGCTTTGGTGTACGTTCGTGAAGAAAAAACATAATGCCAACTCCTCAAAAGAAAACGGAAATTCCGATTCGGTCGTCAAGCTGTCCAGTAAAATCGTGAGCAGAAAATTTGAGATATCCTGAGCAGGAGAAGAGCGAATCGTTTGTGACAAAGTCGTGAGGTACGCGCGTAGTTGCAACGGCTGGTAAAGCATATAACCCGTCTTTTTACCGTTTTTGTTAATTTGGCAATTCTTTAGTAAATTACGGGATATTTTGATGATCTTTTATTCACAACGACCATCAAAAAAGTTTTGTCAATGCTGCTACATCACTAAATCATGTAAACAGTAGGCCGGTGTGTACCTTTAACCAGATATGAATTTGAATGAATCAAGTTTTTAACCTATGCTTACCCAAAGCGACAAGCAGCAAAGACATTAGCCTTTTTTAAGTATGGCGGACACAATAGGAGGGCGCACTTTGCAGTGAGTATAAAATCGACTAAAATGCAAAATAACTCAGTTTTTCACTTTACACTTATTCATTTTATTTATAATTCTGTCTATGTATTATAATTACAACATGTAAATCAAGTTTTTGGAAAGAAATACAATTGATAAAAAAATTCATACCCAAATGAAATTGCGCCCTCTCCTTTTGTTCCGCCATACTTCTAAAAGGCTAATTGCATAATTGCATACGTTGATCAGAATGTGTTGAACAGTGTGTAAAGGTGAGGATTCTTATAGCTGTTTATAGTTCTAAACGACTCTTCAAGCAGCGATCTACAGACGGCAACGACAAGCTAATTCTGGACCGATTTTTATTAGTTCCTGGTGGATAGTAGCCAAGTTGTTACGGTCCGGAAAGTTCCAGACTATAACAAGAACAAAAATTGAAACTCGCCAAACGCAACAAAGGAGTCAAACAAGATCACACTATGATGTAAGAACAAAGAAACAATGATTTATGTTATGATCTGAGAATCAAAAATAAATGCACAGTGATTAAGTAAGGTTAATTTGTTGTGAGCACTTAAAGAAAGATCTTATACGAAATATAAAGACAAGATCTTACGAAAACTAAGGTGAGGACTTGACGGCTTAGAAGAACGGCGGCTCCACGCACAAAAGTTGGCGATCACGATTCTTGGCGCTGCAATTGCTGAGAAAACTTCCCGGCCACGACGAGACGACAACAAGACGAACTGCTCTCTAAGTCTCTGTCCCGAGAAAATCCAGCGATGAGCACTCCTTAGCCAAGTTGAACACGGTCTCTTTCTCCCAAGAAAATCCTTTCGTTGAAGGCTCAACCAAAACGCCGTCGACAAATCCCGCGTCGATAATTATTATTATTATTATTATTATTGTCATTTCTTTCTGGTATTCATACCAAGGATTTCTCAATAGTGCTCATTGCACTGTCACTCGTAAACGTGAGGAAACCCGTGAAGAATTGGAATTAGAAATGGCCAGAGACACCGGGGAACCCCCTTGCTCTTCACGAAAGAATGCTCTGGGATCTTTAGAGTGCGTTACCATTAACTAACACACTGGACCAACGGCTTTACATCCCTTCCGAAGGATGGAGCAAGTGTGGTTAAGTGCCTTTCCCAAGGGCACAGGTACCGCAGCCGGATTCGAACCCGCAACCCCAAGTTTTCACCCATGATTGCGAGTCAATGTCCCTGTACCCCATCACCAAAATAATAATCACAACAACGTCCTCCTTCCAAACATTAAGTGCTGACAATACTACTCAAGTGCCCACTTTACATACTATTGAAAGATTATGTAATTTTCCAAAGAAAAAGATAAATCTAGAAACTCCGAGTCTTAACTCTTCTCAGAAAAAAAGCAATACAAGGGGATTGGAATCTATAGAATGTCATCTACAAGTCTATGGAATGTCATGGACAATTTCGGCAAACTCCAGAGCAAAGAAGTAAACAAATTTTAGTCACTATGGAAGTTACTAGAATAATCTCGCTTATTCTTTGTGTACATAACAAACTGTTGAGGAACGTGAAGATAATGGATGGAGACATTGCCGCGACATGGTCGACAAGGTTTGACAGCTCATGTTTTGTGTTACATTCCAGATATATTAATTGCAACCCACTCCATTATTGCCACGTGGCGACGATCGAGTTACTGTATGTAGTTTATAGACTGTCTCGCAAACTTTGAGGGAGGCGAGGGGAGGGGGCGCGTCTTCGGCTGTGGTCTTCAGACTGCTGCTAGTACTTGCGCTATTGCGCAAAGTGCGTAACTAAACTTGCTCCGTTCTTCCGATGGGATTTAAAGCTGTAGGTCCAGTATGTTGTGCAGCGCACTTAAAAATCACAGAGCACTTATTCGAAAGAGAAAGGACTTCAACTCGCTGTTGCCTGTTGCTTTGTAAATATAAGCGCATACAAAATGTTACACGCAGATGTTGGATTAGTATTTTAGATAAGTAGGCCTACATGTACTTAAAAATGGCCTATTATGTTGTTCCAATACATTGCTGGTGATTTTTGTTTTTAATAAAATTTTATAAAGTGATTATATTTTTTGGGATTACAACCCAGGGACCGCCGAGGTGAATTAATTACAAATGTGGACACAATAATGTCCATGGTCGAGTTTGGGAAATCTGGATGCAGTGAAAAGCAACTTAGCTCCACCGGAATTCGAACCGCGGATCTTCTGCTTAACGTACGTCTGTAATACCAATTGAGCTATGAAGCCAACTGGTGGTCTCGAATCACGGTAGTGCAGTTGTTCCTCACTGATTGTTCCTAACTGACTGTATAGTTTTATCAGGAAAACTTTGCCCAATGGACCGACAGCTTGTATTTCTTCTAAAATCTATTTCATACGGTTTTTTCAGGGTGGATATTGTTGTCTTGTCAAATCTATCTCACGACCTCAAACTGTTTTCCATTTCGTGTTGGACTCCCGACTTCTTCTCGTTCTGAACATCTTTGATTTAGGTTTTTCGGCCTTCCTCTCGAGTGTTTTGAACAGTTCAAGACACTGCTGAACGGCTCCTTGTCCTGCTATGGGCTTAATATTATATCTCCCCGTTTAGTGGGGATCGGAGTAGACTTGAGGTCAAGTCTCTAGACAGTCGTATTTGGTCCGTCCGACGCCTATAATCCCCACACGCAACAGTCGTTATGAATAGTACCTGTCTAGAGACTTGAGAAACCTGTATTCGCGCCAATATTAATGTTTCATGGCGCGTAATATACAGGGTGTATCAAAAAAAAGGAAACCCAACTTAAAATAGTCACTGTGGCAAAACTATACACTTTACAGCAGAAACTATGGTATCATCTAAAAGTAGACTACAAATGCTTTCCGACGATACTTCATTCATTAATTTTCGGTTACGCATCGCTGAGCAGCAGTGTGTTGGAATTTGGGTCAATTATTGGAGGTGGCTCACTCTGATATGCAACAAAATTAACACCGACTCGTGTTTTTTTCTCTGAAATTTTATTCAAGAAATTCCCAAACACGTTTAACTTGTTTCACTGTCCAATGCCCTCCACATGCCCCCCTCCCCTCTCAATTGCTGTCGTACGGCTGCAATGTTTTCTTCAGTTCTTGCGGTCCTCCGTCTCCCTGAGTGCTCCCTGTTACGGTTAAGGCTTGTTCCGTGGTCTTGATACCTTTTTACGTTTGACCAGATGGTTTTCTTTGTGGGTGGTTCTCGATCAGGGAAAGTTTCTGCGAACGCATTCTGAGTGGCCTGAAAACTTCTGGTTTCGTGGTAAGTCTTCACCACAAAGATTCTCTGTTCTGGTGTAAAAATGTAAGCTGAACCATTGTGATCTCAGGTACACACACTGTCTGAAGGCCTGTCAGAGCTCTTATAGGCTCATCCACAAGTGGTTGCACAATCAGCAAAGACATTTCCAGTTATGCACCTATCAATTGTTTCCCCCACCCCTCCCCCCGGGCTACCCCACCTAAGAGGTGGGGATTGTCACTTTTTGCGTGACAAAATTCCCACCCCTGGGGCAACATTTAGGTGACAAAAATCCCCACCCTCGGGTGCAAAACATGCGCAAAAATGCACAAAAATGCACAGATAATGGGCCAAATGTCCCACCCTGGGGCATGAAAAATGTGACCAAACCCCCACCTATGGGGTGGGGTAGCGCGGGGGTTAGGGGTGGGGGAAACGATTGATAGGTGCATTACACCCAAATAAATTATGAAAGGAGCCACGTTGATTTCATTGACTTGGAAAGTGAGCCACGTCGAATAATTGACCTAAATTTCAAAACGCTGGTGCTCAGTGATGCGTAATCGTAAATTAATGTGTGAGGTATCACCGGAAAGCATTTGTTGTCTACTTTTGGATGGTAACATGGTTATTGCTAGAAAATGTATATCTTTGCCACAGTAGCTAGTTAAAGTTGGGTTTCCTTTTTTTCGATACACCCTGTATAATCACGCTGTTGCCATAGAACCAGCCAATAACACTTCGGCTATCGTGTCGTGGTAACGTCCACTTCTACCAGAGGGGATGTAATGTTATCTGATTCGGTTAATGCGTGTTTTAAAACTTCAATATTGTTATTTAGAGAAACTGTGTTAAGCGTTTAGTGAAATGTAGTATGTTAAGTTACAGTCAAGAGCATTTATGATGTACAAATAAATGTACAACAATATTCATTAAAAAGATCTCCCCTATAATGATTATGGGAGATCTTGTATCAGCTTCTTTTGACGAATGTGTTCTAATGAATGTGTATCATATTCAAGTATTAACTCGGTATCAGTCCCTTTAGATGTGATTGCGCCAATTACTTGTGTCAAGGGCTAAATACATCGATAAATTAAACTGCACAGCCCTTTATCACGTCGCAGAAAACAAATGAAGCTGAGCAGAATGTATTAAAACTATTTTTACGTTCTGTTGCTTTATCGTTTTCCAACTTTCGTGGCACTGCAGTCAAGTTAACGCACCACGGACTAAGATGCGCTCTATGTCAAATTGAAAGGGATCTAGAGCGCACTGCCAACTTTCCAAACTCAAGCTAGCGGGTCAGTAATTTTGCCCGGTGTTTGTTTTTTTTTACTACAAAGTGGATTTTGGTTTTTGTTTGTAACATTCTTCTTCGACTATTTGATTTTCAAAACGTGTTGCTGGTGGCTAAAATGGCAAGCATTAATACCCACAAGTGACGTGCGTGTTTGTAACACGACTTTACTAGCTGTCCTGCAAGAAATATTACAGTCTTGATAAATCAGATCTTCGCTCCAGATTAGAAAAAAGTCCTGCAAACAAATCTTTCCTCACCATCGAAGATCTGCGTCCTTGTCATACAAAACTGGCAAATGTTGAGAAGGTGACAGATTTGACCGAAAGCTTGAAAAACACATTAAAACTGCCCATTTGCTTATAGCGACTTGGAAAAAAATTCAAAATTTATATTTTGAGTTAAAACCATTTTCACACAACAGACAAGTTGCAACAGATATCAAAAATACTTTTGTTGCAAAAATTCATCAAGCGGTTCCTATTTTATGCTTGTTAAAACGTGTCAAATTTACGTGCGGAATCGTCAATGAAAATGAATAGACAGCAACTTCAAAAATTGTGATGTGATGCAAAGTGCCCTCCTTGGCACGAAGCACGTACGTTAGTTTTTTCTTGGTTAGTTTTAAATTCAAGCGTTTTATATCTATCTTGTCCTTCAAACAGAGCGCCATCAATTTAACTGACAATAAACAGCGGTGCCAAGTAGAGCATGATGAGGACACTATATAGGCGCGGGCTTTGTTATGCCTGTAGTCATGCCTGTATTGGTGTCTTCAATCAAGACTATAGGTAGTTGACGGCGCCCGCCAACTGCCGATTTTTGTGATATTTTAGGGCGCAAAATCTCACCACTGCACAGGTTGAATTGCGTAATATTTGGCACAAATACAAAGAAAACCAGCCCCAATAGGCCTGTACCAAAAAGAAATCCGCCTGGCAAATTAAATAACAGAAACTAAAGGCAGCATGATTTACAGTGCAATTTCACGCAGCGGTCTATCAAGCTTGCAAACTTCGGTTTACGGATTTGACCAATAAATAGTGTCACGACTGCGTGGCTGACGATGTCACAGATTTCCAAATCCCTAGCTTCGGTTTCAACGAGGCCGACAACCCCATTCTTTGGCGCCCATGCTTGACAGCACTGTTCAAAATTTCAGCTCTATCTTTCTCCAAAACCACGATCTGACAATCATGCAATCATCAGCGTTTGCGATTATATTTTAAACAAAAACCATCGATCGCAAATTCGCATAAACTGATCAAGTCGAATAGGCTTACAAACAATTTGCACTTCAAGCTTGCTGCATGCGTTATTACGATGGAGATGAAACCCAATTCAAAATTCACAAAAACACATCCATTTAGAGGAGTACCATGAATATTAATGTCGTCCTGCGTTTCAACCAATCAGCTCTCTACGTCCAATTCTGGTAGCAATCTCCATAGACCGTGTACAAAACGGAAACAGGTTTCTCAAGTCTGTAACTAGAGGTCGATTAGACTTGTTCCCAGTCCATTCGCGACTACGCTGCTGCCGTTTACGAAACAACCGGTCTAGTTACAGACTTGACATAAAGTCTAGGATCGGAGTGGATGAGGAACACTCGAGAACACTCGAGAACGGCTGGCAAAGTATGGATGGCTACAGCTGGACGTGATTTAGCCGGCTACCAGTAATTTACTTTAGTAAGTTAACTGCATGTTTTTGACAGTACAAGAGAAAAACAACGGTCTGAAACATGATAGGATCTTCTATTTGCTGCGTTGGAGCTAATTTTCTCTACAGCCAGAGCTACGCCAACTTCCAACTATTTTGAAGAACAAAAAAAGATTCAACCCATGCACTCTCTCACGTATGCTCTTTCACGTAACTGTCACCCCGAGAACGCCGTTCTACTCGGGAGTTTCGATTACCATTCCCATTGGTTCAAACGAGCACAATGATCCTGTTGTAAACATGCCATTTGGCCTGCAGTAAAGTGCCGAGGTAATCATATCTGACAACTACTCAAACATCTGTGTATGACAATTTCAGTTTCAGATAAAGTGAAAACATTGTTGAGGCGCGAGATAGATCGTATTTTGACAAGACACTGGAATACAAGTCATCGGTCCATATGTTACGGCATTTTCTTTCTGTCTGCAATAAATATAATTAAACAAAGTTGGCCTGATGAAACTGTATTGTGTTGTCTGTCACAGCTAAAAACATCAGAGGCTGTTTCCGAGCACACATATACGCATATATTTTGTGTAAAGTGCTTATAGCTTCTTGGGGCCGTCCATAAAGTACGTACGCACGGAGAGGGGCGGGGGGAGGGGGAGTGGTTTTTTTTACCAATGCTGAGGTATATATGGAATGCGTATGCGTACAGGGGGGAGAGGGGAGGGGGGGGGGGGGGGGGGGGGGTTGGAGCCACTGCGTACGCCATGCGTACAGGGGGGAGGGCGGGGTCTAAAAAGTCGGCATTTCATGCGTACGTACTTTATGGACGAACCTTGCGAAAACGTGCTCTGTGATTTTTAAGTGTGTTATGCACAACATAGTGGAACTACAGCCTTAAATCCTATCCGATGAACGGAGCAAATTTAGTTAAGCCCGGTTTCCATATAGACGTAACAAACGTAGAGATAGTCCGGTAAATTCACGGGTGCCTGAACTAGAACTAATTGCAATATATTGCATTCCAACACTGGCTGGTGTATAACAAAATCACTCATTAACATACTGAAAATCTAATATTTTCGATTGAGTGAAAATGTGATTTTTGTTTTCGCGGTAACTTTAATCATTACATTGAGGGCGTTATTTCGTCCGTTACCTATCAGGAATCCGTGCATATTATGTTATAATCTTCGGGAAACACGACTACTCGTAGCAGACGAAATATTTCTCGTCGTCTGCTAAAAATGAGGCATTATAAACGAAACAGACATGTTTTTTTTCACATTTCGGGGATCTTGTTTATAGTTAGTGGTCAAACAACTGCACTATCTGTTATTCCTCCTTGTAAATTGGTTTGTAATAATTGTTATTTTTGCTTGTGTGGATAAAAACAATTATATAATATGGAGATGGTAATAAGGTCCATGCCAAAAACAACAAAGGAAAAAATATCTTAGATTTTTCCACTTTTTCAAATTTGTTTTTACACATGTACTTTTTGTATTGTCAATGTGTTTATTACAAAAAGAAATCCCAAAATTCGACCATCCGCATAGAAATAAGAGCGTTTTTTAGACACTGCCGTGTGCTCGCAATTAGTCGTGATTAACATGCACCTATACTATTTCGAAACATGCAGGTTGAAGTACGTTACCAGACAAGTTTCTGAGACGCCGTCGTCTGCTCGCAAGTGGTCGTATTACTACGCATCCACTATTACGAAACATACAGACTGAGGAACGTTACCAGACCAACTATTATTTCTTAATTTGTGTCTTCAAAAACTGCTTCAAAAACACCTTTCCACTTAAAAGAAACAGTTAGATTGTTCATATGTTGTGACCTAGATTAATGTTAAAGCGGGCCTCCCACGAATTTCCTACGAATTGTACGATTTGGTACGATTACCAGAGACTGTCTATAGACTCTACACACAATCGTAGCTAATCGTAGAAAATTCGTGGCAAAAATCGCACAGTGGGAGGCCCGCCTTAGAATGATTTCTATTGCAATTAGTTCTAGGTAAAACGTAAATTGACTGGACAAGGAGTACCGCAAACTAGCAACGTAAACAGTAAAGCGGGCCTCCTACTGTGCGATTTTTGCCACGAAATTCCTACGATTGGGTACGATTTGGTACGAGTGTGTGTATAGAGTCTATAGACAGTCTCTGGTAATCGAACCAAATCGTACCAATTCGTGGGAAATTCGTGTCAAAAATCGCACAGTGGGAGGCCCGCTTAACGCAGACAGTCGGCAAAGTTGACTGAACCAAGGTTAACTTTGCCGATTGTTTCTGTCAGTGTTTGCCTTGCAGTTGTTTGCGTCTCGTCTGCGTGTGCGCGTTACGATTATATGGAAACTAGGCTTTACGCACTTTGCGCAATAGCGCAAGTACCATTTGGATCGAGCCCACACGGTAGATGCCCTCCACCACTCCGCCTCTCCCTACCCCCAAGTTTGCGAGACAGTAACATATAAATCATGTTGCCACGTGGCAATATGGAGTGGGTTGTAGTCATGTCACCTCCTATCTGGAATGTAACAGAGGACACGAGTTGTCAAACCTTGCTAACCATGTCGCGCCAATGTATGGAGCGTCAAAGTGACAACCCAAATTTCTCATTTGATGCTAGTAGATTTTCAGGTTTTTTGGTTTCGCAATGAGTATTTTCAAAACAAACACATTTTCTGCTATAGCAGAAATTTTAATTTTACTTTGATGACTTTCGCGGCGCGCCAAAGATAAACAACGCCCCTATATTTAAAATGGAATGGTCTTTTGTGGACCCGCCCTACATTCCGCGCCACCAGGTTGGCTGCGCCAGAGAGTCGGAAGTGAGCCGCACATCAAAGGACCACCCAATTAGCTATTTAGAAGTATGGCGGAACAAAAGGAGAGGGCGCAATTTCATTTATGTATGAATTTTTTTATCAGTTTTATTTCTTTCAAAAACTTGATTTACATGTTGTAATTATAATACATAGACAGAATTATAAATAAAATTAATAAGTGTAAAGTGAAAAACTGAGTTATTTTGCATTTTAGTCGATTTTATACCCACTGCAAAGTGCGCCCTCCTATTGTGTCCGCCATACTTCAAAAAGGCTAATGGAGTGAGTGTCATGTCGGACCGATCGTTTTTGCAAGCACGACCAGAAGCATGTTTGAAGTATAAAGCGGGCCTCCCATTGTGCGATTTTTGCCACGAATTTCCAACGATTAGCTACGATTTGGTACGATTGTGTACAGAGTCTATACACAATCGTAACAAATAGTACCTAATCCCACCTAATTCGTGGCAAAAATTCGGCTGTGGTCTTCAGACTGCTGCTATAGTGCTTGCGCTATTGCGCAAAGTGCATAACTAAACTTGCTCCGTTCTTCAGATGGGATTTAAAGCTGTAGGTCCAGTATGTTGTGCAGCGCACTTAAAAATCACTGAGCACTTATTCGAAAGAGAAAGGAACTCAACTCGCTGTTGCCTGTTGCTGTGTAAATATGAGCGCATACAAAATGTTACACACAGATGTTGGATAAGTATCTTAGATAGACCTAAGTAGGCCTACATGTACTTAAAACAGCCTATTATGTTGTTCTTCAAGCCCAATACATTGCAGTTACCCAAACAAAACCCGACCATTTTGAATGAGGTGGGGGCGTGCTGTTACATGGTGTGCGTGTGAGCGCCCTTCAATTTTAGTCACAGTGATTTTTTTTAACTGTGAAAATAAAATTTTAAATAAGTGATTATAACCCGCCGAGGTGAATTAATTCGATACAAATGTCCATGATCGCGTTTGGGAAATCTGGATGCGGTGAAAAGCAAATTGGCACCACCGGGATTCGAACCGCGGACCTTCTGCTTAACGTACAGACGCCCTACCAAATTATTGAGCTATGAAGCCAACTGGTGGTCTCGAATCACGGTAGTGCAGTTGTTCCTCACTGATTGTTTCTAACTGACTGTATAGTTTTATCAGGAAAACTTTGCCCAATGGACCGACAGCTTGTATTTCTTGTAAAATGCATTTCATACGTTTCTTTCAGGGTGGATATTGTTGTCTTGTTAAACTACGATCTATCTCACGATCTATCAAACTGTTTTCCATTTCGTGTTGGACTACTGACTTCTTATCGTTCTGAGCATCTTTGATCTACGTTTTTCGGCCTTCCTCCCGAGTGTTTTGAACAGTTCAAAACACTCGGCTCCCATCCGTCCTTTCCAGAACACGGCAGAGTTGCTTACGAGCTGATCCAGCGTAGTCCAGAGTGGTCCCGTTCAGACCTCACGAGAGAGGACGGCAGCTGAACGGCTTCTCGTCCGACCTGGACTCAAGATTCTATCTCCCCGTTTAGTGGGGAGTGGATGAAGAACACTCGTGAACAAAGATGGCTGGCAAAGAATGGATGGCTCCAGTTGGACGTGATTTAGCTGGCTACCAGTAATTTACTCGCAACTTTAGTAAGTTAACTGCATGTTTTTGACAGTACCGGAGAAAAACAACGGCCTAAAACATGATAGGATTACTATATGCTGGAGCTCATTTTCACTGAAATTATGAGGCAATATTTTCTCAACAGCCAGAGCTACGCCAACTTCCAACTATTTTAAAGAAAAACAAAGATTCAACCCATACACTCGTATGCTCTTTCACGTAACTGTCACCCCGAGAACGCAGTTCTACTCGGGAGTTTCGATTACGCCCAATGGTTCAAACGGCCACAATGATCCTGTTGTAAACATGCCATTTGGCCTGCAGTAAAGTGCCGAGGTAATCATATCTGACAACTGTTAAGGAGTCAAGCTACTGAAACATCTGTGTATGACCATTTCAGTTTCAGATAAAGTGAAAAAAAATTGAGGCGCGAGATAGATCGTATTTTGACAAGACACTGGAATACAAGCCATCGTACCATATGTTACAGGTTTTTCTTTCTGTCTGCAATAAATATAACTAGACCTGTGTTCGTTCTTGACAACGAACACATGGCTGTTCCCTTCCCTTTTATGAACATGTCTGGTGTTCGAGACGACCTATTACATGTATCACCTATGTTGTTATATTTAACTATTTAATCATCTTGTCCCTAGAGAGCGCTATTTTATACGATGACGTCATCACTCACATTTTGAAAAGTTTGAGGGCCTCTGACATTAACACCCTTGACCCCGTATTTATACCCTCTATCATTTTCACACTAATGGCCACTTCCCGTTTCGACCGGAAGTGATCAAGGTCAAAAGTCATCGCCATATTATTTGGATTATTATTTATACCTTAGTTGAAGTGTAATACAGTTGACCACATGCAGATATCTTGTACCACTTTCAAATGACAAGGCAAAATCTGTTAGACCAATAGGAAACGAGGTCAAAGGTCACGACCATATTTTTTGGATACACCACTCTAGGTCCAAGTGTAATACAGTTGACCACATGCAGATATGTTGTACCACTTTCAAATGGCAAGGCAAAATCTGTTATACCAATAGGAAACGAGGTTGGCCTGATGAAACTGTATAGTGTTGTCTGTCACAG
Organism: Henricia sp. BOLD:AAB3569; assembly: GCA_037783545.1. NCBI lineage: Eukaryota > Metazoa > Echinodermata > Asteroidea > Spinulosida > Echinasteridae > Henricia > Henricia sp. BOLD:AAB3569. Next base: position 272,114 of record JBBELK010001083.1, on the reverse strand, counting down.
CTAAGAACATCAGAGGCTGTTTCTGAGCTCACATATACGCATCTAATATTTTGTGTAAAGTGCTTATAGCTTCTTTACCTTGCGAAAACGTCCTCTGTGATTTTTAAGTGTGTTATGCACAACATAGTGGAACTACAGCCTTAAATCCTATCCGATGAACGGAGCAAATTTAGTTAAGCCCGGTTTCCATATAGACGTAACAAACGCAGAGATAGTCCGGTCAATTTAACGCTAAATGTGCCTGAACTTCTGTCCTCTTTACAGTGTGTCTAACTATAAATTGACAGCCAGCCAAACTCCTTTCAAGAACGACTTGGGAGTCAGGAATTAGCGTCTAAGCTCCGTTTTAATTCAAATAGACTCGTGGACACTCCGTCAATGAAATGGTGTGAAAAGACAATGCGTACACAGGCGCTAAACAAAGTTGGCAGTTCCTAATTTCGTCATAAAAAGGTTGCAAAGTGTGAGGAAAAACGAACGTGATTGTAAACAAATCGACTTCTTGTGTGTGGAATAAAACTGTACACAAACAGCCGACAGAGGGCGGTAAACCGCACAGACGGTGCAGAACACTCCCCGTCTGGCATCTTTAAGATAGCACTAACTCTTAAAAAACATATACACATAGCGTTCAGTCCTCGTTGGGTAGCAGGAGAACAAGCTCGGTGACTGGCCTCACAAATTTCTTGACGCCTCCCTGAGCAGCAACCTTGACTTCTACGATGCGGACCTTCTCGTCATCACCTGGAAGGACTGAAGAAACCAGCGCTAAGGGCCACTCATTACGGACGACTTGTTTATCTTTCAAGAGGACAAGATCTCCCTCCTGGAGGTTGCGCTGTGTTTGCGTCCACTTTCGTCTGCTTTGTAGGGTTGCTAGGTACTCCCGACTCCAACGAGACCAGAACTTGGTAGCGAGACTCTGCACTTGTCTCCATTGACTCTTGAAGAGGTTCTTCTCGGTGAAATTCCCTGGAGGTGATGGGGTGCCGGACTTCTGGGTGAGCAGCATTGCGGGTGTCAGAATGAATGGTGACTCTGGATCCGTTGAGACTGGAACAAGGGGTCTTGCATTGATGATAGCTGCTGCTTCGGCTAAGAAGGTGCACAGGGTCTCGTGCGTCAGAGGGGATTTGTTGTGGAACAGCATAGAGTCTAGGATCCTACGCGTCACTCCAATCATGCGTTCCCAGGAACCTCCCATGTGTGATGAGTGAGGTGGGTTGAATACCCAAGTGCATCCGTGACTGCCGAGGTAGCGGTGGACGTCGGTGTCTTCTGGGTGCTTCTTACCAAACTGGAGTTCGTTGCAGGCTCCAATGAAATTAGTTCCACAATCTGACCTCAGTTGTATTGCTGGTCCTCGGATTGCAAAGAATCTTCTCAGCGCGTTGATACAGCTGGAAGCGTCCATGGACTCTAGAACTTCAAAGTGCACTGCCCTGGTGCTCATGCAAGTTAACAGTACAGCCCAACGCTTGCTCTGTGCGTGGCCTCCTCTGGTTCGACGTGCGGCAACTGTCCATGGACCAAAGACATCTAGACCCACATACGAGAAGGATGGGGTCGTACTGAGTCGCTCAGGTGGTAGATCCGCCATCTGTTGGTTTTCCATTTTTCCACGTAGCTTTCTGCAGGTTACACACTTGTGTATAGCGGAGCTGATGAGCCTCTTGGCGCCAACAATCCAAAAGCCTGCTGATCTAATGGCTCCTTCGGTAAAATGGCGACCTTGATGTTCCACCTGCTCATGGTAGTGTCGTATCAGAAGCGTGGCAATGTGACTGTGCTTTGGAATGAAGATGGGATGATTTTCGTGGCTTTCCAATTGGGCATGCTTCAGACGACCGCCTACTATCAGGAGCTCATTTTCCACATTGGGATTCAGCTTGAGGATCGAACTTGTTTGGGGTACGTCTCTCTTCTGGTCGAGAGCGGCAAGCTCGTCAGAGTAGGCTTCTCCTTGAATTGTCTTGAGAATGACTTGTTTGGCCTGGTCCAACTCATCTGGAGTGCGTGGCTTATGGCATACGTGCCAACCTCTGCATTCGGTAGACTTATTTTCTGAGTTCTGGTAGGAACGAGCGACATGGATGAGGAATGCAACACCCCTTAAGAGAGAGTTCCATGTCGAGAAGTGCTCAAATCGCTCCGACGTAAGCCGTCTCTTGTCAGTCTGAGTGACAAAACTTCTCACTTCTGGCCGAATATCTGCATCCATCTCTGGACTGATCAAGTCGAAAGGATTCTCTTCCTTCTTGGCATCGTCTGCTTTGAGCAAGAAGGTCGGTCCTGTGAACCATGATGTATCCGTGAGCTGAGATGCCGAGACTGCTCTAGAAGCGTGGTCGGCCGGGTTGTGCTCTGTTGGTACGTAGTGCCATTGTTCTGGGTTGGTTGACTGCCTGATCCGCTGAACTCTGTTGTGTACGTACACGTAGAAACGCTTGTTTCATTGCAAATGTACCCGAGAACAACCTTGCTGTCACAATAGAACTTCACTGCTTCTGGTTTGAAGTCAATCTCGTCCAGGATGAAGTCTGCCATCTCCATGGCCAGCACTGCAGCACACAGTTCTAGACGTGGTATTGTTGGTTGTAGCAAGGGAGCCAGCTTGGATTTTCTTAAAACAAATCCCATTTCAACCTTCCCAGATTCGTCTATGGTTCTGAGATAGGCCACTGCGCCGATGGCTCGAGTCGATGCATCTGAGAATAGACACAAGTCGGTCTTCTGTACTCTTAATTGTGAGGGATTTTGAGGCATAGGTGCGAGGGATATGGAGCTGTTCCAAACACTGAAGGGAATCTTTCCATGCCTCCCATTCATTCATCCGAACTTCAGGGAGTGGCGTGTCCCAGCCTGAACTGTCTATGGTGAGCTCTCTCAGCATGGCTCTACCTTGTATGGTTACCGGAGCAACCAAGCCTAGAGGGTCGAAAAGGCTGTTCAATGGTGACAGGATACCTCGGCGTGTGAATGGCTTATCCTTTGTTGAAACCTTGAATGTGAATGTGTCAGGTGCCGTCTCCCAGCATAATCCCAAACTGCGCTGGACCGGTCCTGTCTCATCTCCAAGACCAAAGTCTTTCATACCTTTGGCATGTTCTTCTTGGGGGAATGCTTGCATCACAGATATGCTGTTTGAAGCAACCTTGTGCAGCCGCAAATTTGACTCTGACAATGATGATTGGGTTCTCTGCAGGAGGTCTATAGCTTGCTCATCTGTGGGGACTGAAGTGAGTCCATCATCGACGTAAAAATGCCTCTCAACAAATTCTCGGGTGTCTGAGCCATGGGCAGGTTCACCTTCTTGGGCGGCTCTTCTCGGACCATATATGGCTACTGCGGGGGATGGGCTGTTTCCAAAGACATGGACCTTCATTCTGTACTCGATGACGTCCTTTGTCAAGTTGTTATCTCTGTACCACAGGAATCTCAGGTAATTTCTGTGATCCTCTCGTACGGCAAAACAGTAGAACATCGGTTGGATGTCTGCGATCACTGCGACTGGTTCCTTCCTGAAACGAATTAGAACTCCCATGAGACTGTTATTAAGATCAGGGCTGGAGAGTAGGACATCGTTGAGGGAGATGCCATCATGCTTGGCACTCGAGTCAAATACTACCCTGATTTGGTCTGGCTTCTGCGGATGATACACACCAAATGTTGGCAGGTACCAGCACTCTTCTCCCGCTTGAAGTTGGGGCGCTACCTCTGCGTGATCGTTTTCCAACAGCTTATTCATGAAAGCCAAGTACTGCTCTTTCATCACAGGTTTCGTGTCTAGACTGCGTCGCAGTGAGGTGAGTCGGCTAACGGCTTATTCACGATTGTTAGGAAGAGGACGTCTTGGCACTCTAAATGGAAAAGAAGCTACCCAACTGTTGGCCTCGTCTTTATAGAATTCCTTTTCCATAGTCTTGAGGAAGATCGTATCTTCAATGGACAAAGCTGGCTTGTTGTCATCGGGTGTTCCTTGGAATACGTCACTCCCGAGTTTATCTGCAGATTTTTTTACGGGACCTGCGTTGAACGCTTGGGGTGCGATTTCGTGAGGCTCCCTGCTGTAACTCATCATTTCTGTCAGATGGATCCGGCTTGGGCACGGAGTGAAAAGTGACGGACGTCCATTTTCTAAGATGTGGGTTTTGAAGCTGTTGATGGTAGGCTTGTGTGCATTTCCTATGCAAACGTCGCCGACTAAAACCCAGCCCAAGTCAAGTCGTTGAGCAAAGGGAGCGTCATGCGGGCCATTGACTTGCTCTCTTACTTTGTGAGCTCTCAGAATGTCTCTTCCAAGTAACAGAAGAATTTCAGCATTCTGATCCAATTCTGGGACGAGAGACGCCACAGGCTTCAGGTGAGAGTGATGAAGAGCTGCTTCTGGCGTCGGTATTTCAGCTCTGTTGTTGGGGATCTCATTGCATTCGATGAGTGGAGGTAGGATTAGACTAACTCCTCCATTTGCTGCTTCAATCTGGAAGCCATCTGCTTTCCTTCCAGTCATCTCAGTAACTCCGGCACATGTTCTGAGGGAATGGAGCGATGAACTGGACTGTATGTTGAAGAGATCGAAAAACTCCGACCTTGCCAAAGACTTGTTACTCTGATCGTCGATTATGGCGTACATTTTGGCTGCACTTTCGGACTTATTTTGGGGATACACTTTCACCAAGCATATTTTGGAGCATGATCGTGCTGGTAGGCCTTCGCCACAAACTTCAGTGCACTTGGATGTGACTGCAGAAGGGATGGTAGACCCAGATTCCTCCTCCCCGCCATGATGTGGAGCAGGGACAGGGGCATTTAGTGTCCAAGGAGCAGGGCCTGGGTGCATTACTGCGATGTGGCGATCACTCTCACTTTCGTTGCATTTTGTAGCAATTCCGCAATCTTTGGCGAGGTGAGATGATGATGCGCAGCACTTGAAGCAGATTCCCTTTTCCCGTAGAAAGGTCTTGCGTTCATCTATTAGAGAATGGAGGAAAGGAGAATGGAGGAAAGTGTTCATCATTTTGGTTTTTGTACCTGGAGCCCTTGCTGATCCATTTTTCTTGCAGACCATGTGGCAGTTTTTCCACGATGGGGTCGATTCCACGTGCGGTGTCAAGATATGCCAGACCGGGAAAATACCCATCTTCCTTGGCACTTTCTACTTCTCTCAGCACGTCGCCAAGTTGTCTTAGCTTGAGATGATCCCTGCTTGCTGTTCGAGGAAAAGAGTCCAACTTGTGGAAAAGAATGCTTTCTATGACCTCTAGTGCTGCATGGTGTTCTTTCAGTCTTTCCCATGATTTTCTGAGAGCCGTTTCTGGATCGTAAACATGTACAGCACGGATTCTCCTGACATGTTCAGATGATTCTTTCCCCAACCATTTTAGTAGCAGATCCAATTCCTCCTTCGCCGTGAGCCCTAGATCATTGGTAGCACTGCGGAATGATGACTGCCATGCCCTGAAACTTCCAGGTTGGTCGTCAAAATGTGACAAACCTGTGGTAATAAGTTCGCGTTTTGCGAGGTATTTCGCAAAGTTGTTCATATCCTCTGGTTTGTTAGTGCTGTCTTGGTCTCGGGCGGTGCATTGGTGTATGCAGGTCGTTGGTTGCTAGGCGTTGACACCATTTGTGTCTTGATGGGGAAAAGCGATGGCAACACTACCGGTTTTGAGTCCTGTTGCAGGTTTTGATTGGTTGATGGAAAAACCGATGAAAATGGTTGCATAACTTGCGAGCTGTAAAAGGTGGGCGGGAAGTTGATTATCGGCTGCAAAACTGGCATGTGTCGTTCAACATACTCTTCAGTACGCTGCATGACGTCTTTCTGCGATAGCGGCAAACTTGACTTAATGCCACCAAGTATATTGTCTCCCTCTAGAGCCACCTCCAATGCATCAGCTTCGGCAACTGCTGCTGCTGCCTCTTTCTGATGAGTGAGTATACAAATCTCTGCATCCAATTTAGCCTTCTCTAATGCCAGTTTTGCCTCTTGCCCTGAAAATTCTGCACGAACGCGTGCTGCTTCAGCCCGTCCTCGTGCCCTGGCAGCTTCACTCAGTGCTGCAGATGACCCCGTCACTCCTCGTGACATTAGAATACGTCTGCGATGATCTGTCGGCTTCCATGATGCAGTATGTTGTAATGTTACAGCATGTGACTGATGACTTCACAATCGCCAAAACTGACTGCCGTAGCTGTTGTAACACCAGTTGATTCCTGTCTTTTCACTGTACTGTCCTCTTTACAGTGTGTCTAACTGTAAATTGACAACCAGCCAAACTCCTTTCAAGAACGACTTTGGAGTCAGGAATTAGCGTCTAAGCTCCGTTTTAATTCAAATAGACTCGTGGGCACTCCGTCAATGAAATGGTGTGAAAAGACAATGCGTACACAGGCGCTAAACAAAGTTGGCAGTTCCTAATTTCGTCATAAAAAGGTTGTATTGCAAAGTGTGAGGAAAAACGAACGTGATTGTTAACAAATCGACTACTTGTGTGTGGAATAAAACTGTACACAAACAGCCGACAGAGGGCGGCAAACCGCACAGACGGTGCAGAACAGCAATATAATGCATTCCAACACTGGCTGGTGTATAAAAAATCACTCATTAACATACTAATAATCTAATATTTTCGAATGAAAAGTTTTTTAATCATTACATTGAGGGCGTTATTTCGTCTGTTACCTATCAGGAATCCGTGCATATTATGTTATAATCTTCGGGAAACACGACTACTCGTAGCAGACGAAAAATGAGGCATTACAAACGAAACAGACATTTTTTTTGCACATTTTGGGGATTTGGTTATAGTTAGTGGTCAAACCACTGCCCTACTGTTATTCCTTCTTGTAAATTGGTTTGTAATAATTTTTATTTTTTGCTTGTGTTGATAAATAAAGTATATAATATGGAGATGGTAATAAGGTCCATGCCAAAAACAACAAAGGACAAAATATCTTAGATTTTTCCACTTTTTCTATTTTGTTTTTACACATGTACTTCTTGTATTGTCAATGTGCTTATTACAAAAAGAAATCCCAAAATTCGACCATCCTCATAGAAATAAGAGCGTTTTCCTTAAGCGAGCACCTGATTTAGACACTGCCGTGTGCTCGCAATTAGTCGTGATTACCATGCACCTACTATTTCGAAACATGTAGGTTGAAGTACGTTACCAGACTGGTTTCTGAGACGCCGTGTCTGCTTGCAAGTGGTCGTATTACTACGCATCCACTATTACGAAACATACAGACTGAGAAACATTACCAGACCAACTATTAATTCTTAAATTTTGTCTTCAAAAACTGCTTAAAAACATATTTTCACTCAAAAGAAACAGTTAGATTTTTCATATGTTGTGACCTAGATTCATGTCGTGATTACCATGCACCGACTATTTCGAAACATGTAGGTTGAAGTACGTTACCAGACTAGTTTCTGAGACGCCGTGTCTGCTTGCAAGTGGTCGTATTACTACGCATCCACTATTACGAAACATACAGACTGAGAAACTTTACCAGACCAACTATTAATTCTTAAATTTTGTCTTCAAAAACTGCTTTAAAAACATCTTTTCACTCAAATAAAACAGTTAGATTTTTCAAATGTTGTGACCTAGATTCATGTCAAGCGGGCCTCCCACTCTGCGATTTTTGCCACGAATTTACAACCATTAGCTACGATTTGGTACGATTGTGTATAGAGTCTATACACAATCGTAACAAATCGTACCTAATCGTTGGAAATTCGTGGCAAAAATCGTACAGTGGGAGGCCCGCTTAACGCAGACAGTCGGCAAAGTTGACTGATCCAAGTTTAACTTATCTGTGAACATTTCTGATTTTCAAAATACCAATCATGAATCCTGGGATGCGTCTCAAGACGAGAAAACAGACTGGAAATGTGAGAAGAAAAGTGTGCAGCTCGACTGTCTCTATAGTTAATGTGCATGTCACGTCGGTCTGAAATGTGTTTTGGCGAATGATAAATTTATAGCAAACCTATTTTACGAATTCAGAAGTTGACCATTACTAATTTTGGGCAAATGTTACAAGTTTATAACCGCAATAAAAAGGAGTGAAAAGGTGAAAATTATACTAGAACAAAATTTCGCTGGCAGTTTTGTACACACAAATTCAGTAATGGTCAACTGCTGATAATTTTTCGTTTAGTAAATTATCAGCATTATCATTGAGATGTACATATTTATTCTCATGCTCAGGTTTTCCAAAATGCTTCAGTTACTGCATCAAGATCAAGATCAAGCCATTTCACAGGACATCTGTAAAAATAGCACTCTGCAGCTACACAGAAATTGGCCTGAGCTTGCGTTCATTGCCTAGAGGTTGGTCAACTTGCTCCACCCTACTCTTCCAAAACACAATCATTAAGAACAAATTTATTCATCTTCACCAAAATCTGCTTTGGAGTTTAGATTTTCATCTATGTGATTGCCAGAATAAAAATATTAATTATTTGAAATGACTGGATTGATTCAAGGTGGTCTTCTTTCAAAATTGCTTCCTTCCTTTTTGTTTACACTTGCAGCTTTAAAGTAAATTTCTGGATTTATCATATTTTGATAGTCTGTGTCATGTTTTCGAAATAATCGTTTGACACAGTTTACATACATTGTAGATCTAAATACATTGGCAATTTAGGCACTTATGTGGTAGAAAGTTTTAGAAACATATGTATGTTAAATATCTGCATGCATACAAAATATAACAAATGAGTATTGTAAAATGCTCATATCTTAACTATATGGTTTGGGTCTAGAGCTTCAGTTGGTTCCTATATTATTTAAACGAAAATTTTGATCGAAACTAATTGCTTGTTAAAAAAAAAGTATGTAACAATGCTATTTTCAAGGTTTGATTGTATCATTAGGTTTGATTGTTAGGCTATACAGTAGCTTTTCCAGTCATAAAATCGAGGTTCACTTTATCATATATCAATTATTATAAGCTATACATTTTGGTTACTGTCTAAATACATATTTGGTTACCATCATTCAAACTAAAATCACAAACCATCAGCAAAATATAAGCAGTCTGATGTTTTTTTTATTTTAAGTGCAATTTTACTAGAAACACGCATTTCGGAAATCACTTGATTTTTGTCATCTATATAGCTTGAACTTTAAAGGCATTAAAAATACCAAAGTTTTTGAAGCCTCAGTGTGCATTTAATTGTGACAAAAGTCCTCTATTTGACAAAACCACAGTTAGATAAATGTATTGTTAATATTGTGCCTTGGCATTGGAAAATCTAACAGCAGTCGTCTATTTTGTCGATTATCAGTCTTGGAAATAAAGTAAAATAAAGGCTCGAGATAAACCTTTCCTTGTTATAAGCATTGTTATTACTTGTGGTTTAATTATACTATCAGTACTCGGCTGTATTAAAGAAAAATGTATTTATAACTTGCCAAAGTTACTAGTTTATGGAATGTCATGGAAAATTTCGGCAAACTCTAGAGCAAAGAAGTAAACAAATTTTATTCACTATGGAAATTAATAGAAAAATCTCGCTTATTCTTTGTGTACATAACAAACTGTTGAGGAACGTGAAGATAATGGATGGAGACATTGCCGCGACATGGTTGACAATGTTTGACAGCTCATGTCTTTTGTTACATTCCAGATATAGGGTATGCGTAGTCTTATTACATGATATTGATTGCAACCCACTCCATTATTGCCACGTGGCAACGATCGAGTTACTGTATGTAGTTTATGGGCTGTCTCGCAAACTTTGAGGGGGTGGGCGTCTTCGGCTGTGGTCTTCAGACTCCTGCTAGTACCTGCGCTATTGCGCAAAGTGCGTAACTAAACTTGTTCCGTTCTTCGGATGGGATTTAAAGCTGTAGTCCAGTATGTTGAAGAAAAACAAAGATTCAACCCATGCACTCTCTCACGTATGCTCTTTCACGTAACTGTCACCCCGAGAACGCCGTTCTACTCGGGAGTTTCGATTACCATGCCCATTGGTTCAAACGAGCACAATGATTCTGTTGTAAACATGCCATTTGGCCTGCAGTAAAGTGCCGAGGTAATCATATCTGACAACTACTCAAACATCTGTGTATGATTTCAGTTTCAGATAAAGTGAAAACATTGTTGAGGCACGAGATAGATCGTATTTTGACAAGACACTGGAATACAAGCCATCGTACCATATGTCACGGCATTTTCTTTCTGTCTGCAATAAATATAATTAAACAAAGTTGGCCTGATGAAACTGTGTAGTGCTGTCTGTCACAGCTAAAAACATCAGAGGCTGTTTCCGAGCACACATATACGCATGTAATATTTTGTGTAAAGTGCTTATAGCTTCTTGGGGCCGTCCATAAAGTACGTACGCACGGAGGGGGGGTGGGGGGGGAGGGAGGGAGGGAGGGAGGGAGGGAGGGAGGGAGGGAGGGAGGGAGGGGGGAGGGGGGAGGGAGGGAGGGAGGGGAGGGGGGGGAGGGGGAGGGGGAAGGGGGGTGTTGACATTGCGTACACCATGCGTACAGGGGGGATGGGGGTCCAAGCGAAAATGTCTTTTTAGTAAATCGGGAAAGGATGGACAAGTTGACCATGGCTTCAGACCTTATGTACGAAATATATTAGATAGGCCACACATTTTTCACACACATCTCACATTTTTCTCACTCCTCAAATTAGGTTTTCCCATTAAATCCACAGTTGAATGATGCTTGATGTGTCATTTTAAGTAAACAAAAGAAATCTATACATTTTGTCATTTATTTCAGGTGGCGACATGCGAATCGTACTACACGTAGTAGTATATAGCACTATACATGTAGTACTGAACCATTTTTACCAATGCTGAGGTATATATGGAATGCGTATCCGTACAGGGGGCGGGGGGGGGGGAGGGGGTTGGAGCCACTGCGTACGCCATGCGTACAGGGGGAGGGGAGGGTCTAAAAAGTCGGCATTTCATGCGTACGTACTGTATGGACGAACCTTGCGAAAACGTGCTCTGTGATTTTTAAGTGTGTTATGCACAACATAGTGGAACTACAGCCTTACATCCAATCCGATGAACGGAGCAAATTTAGTTAAGCCCGGTCTCCATATAGACGTAACAGACGCAGAGATAGTCCGGTCAATTTACCGCTAAATGTGCCTAACTAGAACTAATTGCAATATATTGCATTCCAACACTGGCTGGTGTATAACAAAATCACTCATTAACATACTTAAAATCTAATATTTTCGAATGAGTGAAAATGTGATTTTTTTTTCGCGGTAACTTTAATCATTACATTGAGGGCGTTATTTCGTCCGTTACCTATCAGGAATCCGTGCATATTATGTTATAATCTTCGGGAACCACGACTACTCGTAGCAGACGAAAAATTTCTCGTCGTCTGCTAAAAATGAGGCATTATAAACGAAACAGACATGTTTTTTTAACATTTCGGGGATCTTGTTGATAGTTAGTGGTCAAACAACTGCACTACCTGTTATTCCTTCTTGTAAATTGGTTTGTAATAATTGTTATTTTTGCTTGTGTGGATAAAAACAATTATATAATATGGAGATGGTAATAAGGTCCATGCCAAAAACAACAAAGTAAAAAATATCTTAGATTTTTCCACTTTTTCAAATTTGTTTTTACACATGTATACTTTTTGTATTGTCAATGTGTTTATTACAAAAAGAATTCCCAAAATTCGAACATCCGCATAGAAATAAGAGCGTTTTTTAGACACTGCCGTGTGCTCGCAATCAGTCGTGATTACCATGCACCTACTATTTCGAAACATGTAGGTTGAAGTACGTTACCAGACTAGTTTCTGAGACGCCGTCGTCTGCTCGCAAGTGGTCGTATTACTACGCATCCACTATTACGAAACATACAGACTGAGGAACGTTACCAGACCAACTATTATTTCTTAATTTGTGTCTTCAAAAACTGCTTCAAAAACACCTTTCCACTTAAAAGAAACAGTTAGATTGTTCATATGTTGTGACCTAGATTAATGTTAAAGCGGGCCTCCCACGAATTTCCTACGAATTGTACGATTACCAGAGACTGTCTATAGACTCTACACACAATCGTAGCTAATCGTAGAAAATTCGTGGCAAAAATCGCACGTGGGAGGCCCGCCTTAGAACGATTTCTATTGCAATTAGTTCTATGTAAAACGTAAATTGATAAGGTATGATACGTAGGTACAATTTCGTAGCGTCTCGCAGGTTGTCACAAGACTTTTGTATAGTTTTTCGTCGCCCACTGCATGATTTGCCACAATTTGTTGCGACTGCGACATGTGCAATAGTAGGAATTAGTTGTATGGTTTCGTAAGGATTCTCAGCCACTTCACGACATATTTTATAATTTGCAAATTCTAACGCTTATGATATGGTTACAATGTGCAATTTATTCCGAAAACATACAAATTTAGTTAAGCCCGGTCTCCATATAGACGTAACAGACGCAGAGATAGTCCGGTCAATTTACCGCTAAATGTGCCTAACTAGAACTAATTGCAATATATAATGCATTCCAACACTGACTGGTGTATACAAAATCACTCATTAACATACTGAAAATCTAAAATTTTCGAATGAAACGTTTTTTAATCATTACATTGAGGGCGTTATTTCGTCTGTATATACCTATCAGGAATCCGTGCATATTATGTTATAATCTTCGGGAAACACGACTACTCGTATAGCAGACGAAATATTTCTCGTTTTTTTCACATTTCGGGGATTTTGTTTATAGTTAGTGGTCAAACAACTGCCCTACTGTTATTCCTTCTTGTAAATTGGTTTGTAATAATTGTTATTTTTTGCTTGTGTTGATAAATAAATTATATAATATGGAGATGATAAGGTCTATGCCAAAAACAACAAATGAAAAAATTTCTTAAATTTTTCCACTTTTTAAATTATTTTTTTACACATGTATACGGCCTACTTCTTGTATTGTCAATGTGCTTATTACAAAATTCGACCATCCTCATAGAAATAAGAGCGTTTTCCTCAAGCGAGCACCTGATGTAGACACTGCCGTGTGCTCGCAATTAGTCGTGATTACCATGCACCTACTATTTCGAAACATGTAGGTTACCAGACTAGTTTCTAAGACGCCGTGTCTGCTTGCAAGTGGTCGTATTACTACGCATCCACTATTACGAAACATACAAACTGAGGAACGTTACCAGACCAACTATTATTTCTTAATTTTTATCTTCAGAAAATGCTTTAAATACATCTTTTCACTCAAAAGAAACAGTTAGATTTTTCATATGTTGTGACCTAAATTCATGTTAAGCGGGCCTCCCACTGTGTAGCCTTTAGTCAAGGCTGCCGTGGCGAGTTATATATATGCGCGCAGTCAGTTACCAACGCTTGAGGATCGAGCCCACACGGTAGATGTCCTCCACCACTCCGCCTCTCCCTACCCCAAGTTTGCGAGACAGTAACATATAAATCATGTTGCCACGTGGCAATATGGAGTAGGTTGTAGTCATGTTACCTCCTATATATATCTAGAATGTAACAGAAGACACGAGTTGTCAAACATTGCTAACTATGTCGCACCAATGTATGGAGCGTCAAAAGTGACAACCCAAATTTCTTATTTTATGCTAGTAGATTTTCAGGTTTTTTGGTTTCGCAAACAGTACTTTCAAAACAAACAAATGGAACGGCATGTAGGGCGGCTTCAAAAAAGACCATTCTATTTTGAATATAGGGGTGTTGTTTACTCTTTGGGGCGTTGTTTACTCTTTGGGGCGCCGCGAGCTAATTTATTAGTCGTTCACTTTTGGGGCGCCGCGAGAGTCGTAACATTTTGTTTTTTGAAAATACTCCTTGCGAAACCAAAAAACCTGAAAATCTACTTACAGAAAATGAGAAATTTGGGTTGTCAACTTTTGACGCTCCATAGCTAATGTCTGCTTATCTCCACCTTCCTCGATAGTTGGCATATAAACTATCCACCATGAACGAATAAAAATCGCTCAAGAGTTAGCTTGGTTGTCATTGTCATCTGTAGATCGCCGCTTGAAGAGTCGTTCAGAACGCGACAGAATCCTCACATTTACGCACTGTTTAACACATTGTGATCAACAACCATGTATGCAATCGTTTTGCTGCTTGTCGCTTTGGGTAAGTAATATTGAATTATAAAACACGCTTGCCACAGTAGCTCATTCGCATGAAAAACAGTTTTACTCTAATTAATGACTCGATGAACACAAGACATTTGATTCAGATTTTAATTTATTTACAGCTTGGGAGTTGGCCGGGACTCTGAAAAAAGACAAAGTTTATGGGGGTTATAGGAAATCTTTGCACTTTACCTCGAAAAGCATACGCCCATCAAAACCAAGTGTGGTAATGGGGCTCGTTCCCGGCTGCCGAACGATGGCTACACTCCCCGTCTGTGCGGTCCCGTTTCACACTGATCAGCATAACATGTTGTTCTTGTATTCCCACAGTGGGGGCATTCGTGCATGGGGGCATTGTGCGAACATTCCTACGCACAATACAAACAACCGCACAAAGCCATCTTGATCATTCAAGCGAACAAAACTACATACCACAGACCCGCCCGCGAAATAGTCCGGCAGCCAAACCCAGATGTTGGGCCTAACCTTGTTTTGGGGTCTATAGTTTTTTTTTCAACGGATTATGATAGTCTAAACCCTCGGTTTGAAAAATCTGAAAACTGTTACTCTGTCAGCATTGAGCAATTTTTATTTCGGCCAAAAACAAATTGGCCGCCAAATTGTGTTTTTTTGCTAATAAAAGCACCAATTGCTCTGTTATAGTGTGGCTGTAATGCTTTAGAATTGTTCAAAAGGTCACAGAATGACAACATTTCATACAGAGGTATCCAATAGCCTCACAAGAAATATGGATTATACCAATATCAAATTTTAATACAGTTGACATGGCAACCATTTGTCAACTGCCACCCATCCCATTAAAATTATATCAAAGTGGCCTGTATTTAGATCAAATTTACAAGATAGGTATAAGAATAGTTGTAGAGTAATCTACTTCAAATTCTAGAGGAACATCCACTCTGTTCTTTTCAGAATGGCTGCCTTTTCCATGGTTTATGTTAATCCTACATCTAAAACAACAAAGAAAAATACTCTTCAAAAAATGCATCTATGAAATGCCTGAACGACCAAACTAGAGAAGCAAACAATGTAAATCAGTCTCAGGAAGACGTGGATACGTGATCCCATATGTGACCCGCTCTGCGAAAAAGGGTATTAAGTCATACTGGCTAGTATTCTTTTTACGACCACAAAAAGAAATCCGCGGCAAATCCACGCTCAATAAAATACCAAAACACAATGGAAATTACTGGCGTTGCCCAGATACCGCCTGGAATATCTGTGTTCCCCCTGGAATGTCTGTGTTCCCCCTGGAATGTCTGTGTTCCCCCTGGAATGGCTGTGTTCCCACTGGAATGGCTGTGTTCCCCCTGGAATTTCTTTTGTGTTAATGAGCGTTGAAATGCCACAGATTTCTTCTTATACCTTACACTTTCGCGCTGCGCTCACCGCATTACATGAGTTCCTAATCGCCGATTATTCCAAAATAGATAATTCCACTCTGGTAACTTGGGGCTTCTCTGATACCTCACTGGCTGCGCGTTGGAAAGGTCAGCGCACCGCGGTCAAAGTTCAACAAATTTGAACTTTGACCCAGCTGAAAACGTTTTGCGCATCGCGATAGGCCGCGCACAAGCGGCAAACCAGTTTGTGTACAAACCAATGGAACAGTGTGATTTTTCCGCGATAGTGTGATGAACGCGCCTTAAGTCACAATTAAAGCGGAGGCCGGGCGGCGTGTAGAGGTCGGCGAACGATCGCGCGATTGGGAGTCACAATTAAAAGTGCGGCGAGCAGCGTCTGGGCGGCGCCTGGCCGATATATGGATTGTCTGAGTTGTCAAAAATTTGGCCCGGAGCCCGCCCGATGTCTGCGATGCCCTGCCGGACATCGGTCAGGCATCGATCAGTTTGCGATGCGAAACGCCGCACCAGGTTTTAAGTCCGAGTTAAAAGTAACTCGATGCCCGTCCGATGCCCAAAAATTACCCGGCAGCCGCAAGGAGTCCCGTGGGGCCCCGGCCGAAAATGCCTAGAGATCCGTCGCAAACTACTCGCAAACATATCGCAAGCTTATTGTGACTGGGGTATTATGGTCGCAAAAAGAATACTATAGCCAGCGCGACTAGATACCCTTTTTCGCAGAGCGGGTCACATATCAGCAAACATAAAGAACTGTCGCAGTGTCAATTACAAATGGTACCAGCAGATATTTTTTTTTAGTTTCATCCATTTAAGTTTTCCAAGTAATATCGTTAACATTTCATGTTGTAAAGCCAAAGTGCGTTGTTAGCATGTGATATGAAGTATCACACATTATCAAGTTAATAAAAACCTATTTGTTCTATGAAAATATATACATTAGAAAAAATCCTGGAAACTAACACATTGAGGGAAATAATAACGAAATGAGTCAAAAGAAAACGGGTAAAGAGACTAGTTTACCATTAATAACATAACAATAATATTGTATTCATTATTTAAGAACCAAGGCACTAGCAATATAACCTACTTTACTGAAAAACTTTCATCCTTGCCTGTGGGACTCGGAGATTTTATTTTTTATTATTCTTTATAGAGAAGAGAGTATTGCACTACAATGGTTAGAAAATTATATTTATGGCACTTCAGATCCCTCTGATAAATGACTATTAATGCCTCCATATTAATGCCTCATTATGCAAATTAAGCTCAAATAGACAATGCTGGCGCCATATTGAATATGCAAATTAAGTTATCTGAGATTGTGTATAACATCAGGTTTGTTTTAGACATTTGCCTTTGAGAAATAAATGCAAATTATTTGGCTATCATACGCAAATGTACTCTTAAAATGATTATTTTCTGTCAAAAACCAGGTTTTTGGCGGCCATTTTGTTTTTTGCCTATATCTAAAATTGCTCAATACCAACAGAGTAACAGTTTTATGTTTGGTCAATTTGGGTATCTCAGGAACCATAATCCATTATAAAAAAAACTATAGACCCCAAAACAAGGTTGAGCCTGGTGGCCGCCGGACAAGGGGCAGACTCGTGTAACACGTGATGGCTAAAAGAACGCTCCGGTGTAAGTTGATGTTACCCGGTGTCAGCATCTCGAACGCCCCTTATAGGGATCGGGAACTAATCTAAACGCAGCCTAGATTGGTTCCCGATCCCTATAGATTGGTTCGCTTATATGTGGACGGAAACCAGTCTAAACGCAGCCCTGTTGTTTCCAACAGCCTCTTTCAGCAGCGGCTCATTTAATCCCGGACGCGCCGCCGGACAGTCATGCCGAATGGAAAACGAATCAGGGGATATCCAATCCCACCCCGACGGATCTACATGGTCGTTGAGTTTATTAGAAGATTTGTGTTGGCAATGCAGATGTGACGATTCGTTCACCGTCTGCAAGACTGCTACTAGCTGTCCTGGGTAGTTCTACAACCCACAGATTTTGTGCAACATAGTCATTGGTTAGTTCCATTGCTATTGTTATTTTTTGACATCTTTTATGTCATCATGATATTAGCAAACTGTACTTTATTATCAACTTGAGGTGACGAAGAAGGAGATGCAATTTTAAAAGTGAGTTGAAAACCCACGGAGAAATCTAAAGGGGCGATCCCCACGTTGTCAAGTAGAGACTGCAAACCCAATGCTTTGTTCCGAGTTTGCCGAATTAACTCCGCCCCCTTGAATATTGTTGCTATGCTATCACACGCTATCCCTCAAAATGTCCACACACACTGCACAAACCAATGGGACTTTCAACGGAAAACACAGTTTCATTGGAGAAAACTCAAAGGTATTCATGTTTCAGGGTTAACCGTAGACTTGGTCCCAAGTCCGAGATCCTGGTTTGTTTTCCGTTTCCGATTTGTGAAATGTATGGACAGGGAACTAGTCTATTTCGGTCTGAACCTAAATAGACTAGTTCCCTGTCCATAGATTTCACAAATCAACAGAAGGCGCTACGCATACGGAAAACAAAACAGGATCTCGGACTTGGAACCAAGTCTAGGTCAACCGAGATCCTGGTTTGTTTTCCGTTTCCGATTTGTGAAATGTATGGACAGGGAACTAGTCTATTTCGGTCTGAACCTAAATAGACTAGTTCCCTGTCCATAGATTTCACAAATCAACAGAGGGCGCTACGCATACGGAAAACAAAACAGGATCTCGGACTTGGAACCAAGTCTAGGTCAACCGAGATCCTGGTTTGTTTTCCGTTTCCGATTTGTGAAATGTATGGACAGGGAACTAGTCTATTTCGGTCTGAACCTAAATAGACTAGTTCCCTGTCCATAGATTTCACAAATCAACAGAGGGCGCTACGCATACGGAAAACAAAACAGGATCTCGGACTTGGAACCAAGTCTAGGTCAACCGAGATCCTGGTTTGTTTTCCGTTTCCGATTTGTGAAATGTATGGACAAGGAACTAGTCTATTTCTGTCTGAACCTAAATAGACTAGTTCCCTGTCCATAATTTCCACAAATCAACAGAGGGCGCTACGCATACGGAAAACAAAACAGGATCTCGGACTTGGAACCAAGTCTAGGTCAACCGTTATCTTAGAACACACTGAGTAAAGGGCAGTAACCTATACAGGGATGTCATATATCATCATGAAATACACTCGACCAAAAACGTTCTGTCACCAGTATTAAATTAAAGACATTTATAGATATTTATTATTAAATTGGATTTAATGTAGGAAAATAATATATCAAATTTTAGCTGAACATATCCCTCAAAGGAATAAAGTTCAAGAGAGATCATGGTGGCAAGGCTTCACTGAACTAGCTAAGATAATCTCAGCTCTTGTTTTATAATTTTTCATTGGGATGTCGTCTTTTAACCAGTAGAGCTGAGAATGTTTAAGAACATGAACAGGTTACCACAAAACAGGACAAAACAAATGTGTCATTTTCTCACCATGACACACTAATTCCCCCCCTGGAACTCACCCAAACCTCGTCAGGCATGAACGTGATTGTAAACAAATCGACTACTTGTGTGTGGAATAAAACTGTACACAAACAGCCGACAGAGGGCGGCAAACCGCACAGACGGTGCAGAACAGCAATATAATGCATTCCAACACTGGCTGGTGTATAAAAAAATCACTCATTAACATACTAATAATCTAATATTTTCGAGTGAAAAGTTTTATAATCATTACATTGAGGGCGTTTTTTCGTATGTTACCTATCAGGAATCCGTGCATATTATGTTATAATCTTCGGGAAACACGACTACTTGTAGCAGACGAAATATTTCTCGTCGTCTGCTAAAAATGAGGCATTACAAACGAAACAGACATTTTGTTTGCACATTTCGGGGATTTGGTTATAGTTAGTGGTCAAACAACTGCCCTACTGTTTTTCCTTCTTGTAAATTGGTTTGTAATAATTTTTATTTTTTGCTTGTGTTGATAAATAAAGTATATAATATGGAGATGGTAATAAGGTCCATGCCAAAAACAACAAAGGACAAAATATCTTAGATTTTTCCACTTTTTCTATTTTTTTTTTACACATGTACTTTTTGTATTGTCAATGTGCTTATTACAAAAAGAAATCCCAAAATTCGACCATCCTCATAGAAATAAGAGCGTTTTCCTTAAGCTAACACCTGATTTAGACACTGCCGTGTGCTCGTAATTAGTCGTGATTACCATGCACCTACTATTTCGAAACATGTAGGTTGAAGTACGTTACCAGACTAGTTTTTGAGACGCCGTGTCTGCTTGCAAGTGGTCGTATTACTACGCATTCACTATTAC
The DNA here is from genome assembly GCA_037783545.1 of Henricia sp. BOLD:AAB3569. NCBI lineage: Eukaryota > Metazoa > Echinodermata > Asteroidea > Spinulosida > Echinasteridae > Henricia > Henricia sp. BOLD:AAB3569. The sequence goes on along the minus strand of JBBELK010001083.1, from coordinate 252,241 downwards.
GAAACATACAGACTCAGAAACATTTCCAGACCAACTATTAATTCTTAAATGTTGTCTTCAAAACTGCTTAAAAACATATTTTCACTCAAAAGAAACAGTTAGATTTTTCATATGTTGTGACCTAGATTCATGTCGTGATTACCATGCACCTACTTTACCTATTTTACGAATTCAGAGGTCGAGAACCATTTTTATTGGGACTGGAGCTGTTTCTCTTCGGTCTGGAAGCATCTCCGGAAGCTTTGGGTAAAAAAATAAGGTGTCATTTTGAGTGACTCTTGCCGAAATGTTGATGGTCCCCGGGGAGAGTCTTCCCGAAATGTCGCCCTATTGCGGCATTCAGCGTTGTTCAAATTATCAGCATTATCATTGAGATGTACATATTTATTCTCATGCTCAGGTTTTCCAAAATGCTTCAGTTACTGATCAAGATCAAGCCATTTCACAGGACATCTGTAAAAATAGCACTCTGCAGCTACACAGAAATTGGCCTGAGCTTGCGTTCATTGCCTAGAGGGTGATCAACTTGCTCCACCCTACTCTTCCAAAACACAATCATTAAGAACAAATTTATTCATCTTCACCAAAATCTGCTTTGGAGTTTAGATTTTCATCTGTGCGATTGCCAGAATAAAAATATTAATTATTTGAAATGACTGGATTGATTCAAAGTGGTCTTCTTTCAAAATTGCTTCTAGCCTTTTTGTTTACACTTGCAGCTTTAAAGTAAATTTCTGGATTTATCATCTTTTGATAGTCCGTGTCATGTTTTCGAAATAATTGTTTGACACAGTTAGATCTAAATACATTGGCAATTTAGGCACTTATGTGGTAGAAAGTTTTAGAAACGTGTATGTTAAATATCTGCATGCATACAAAATAAAACAAATGGGTTTAAATTGTAAAATGCTCATATCTTAACTATGCATGTATTGGGTTTGGGTCTTGGGTTTCAGTTGGTTCCTATATTATTTAAACGAAAATTTGGATCGAATCTAATTGCTTGTTAAAGAAAAAGTATGTAACAATGCTATTTTCAAGGTTTGATTGTATCATGAGGTTTGATTGTTACAGTAGCTTTAAAATCGAGGTTCATTTTATCATATAATATCACTTAAGCTATACATTTTGGTTACTGTCTAAATACATATTTGGTTACCATCATTCAAACTAAAATCACAAACCATCAGCAAAATATAAGCAGTCTGATGTTTTTTTATAAGTGCAATTTTACTAGAAACACGCATTTCGAAAATCTCTTGATTTTTGTCATCCATGTAGCTTGAACTTTAAAGGCATTAAAAATACCAAAGTTTTTGAAGCCACAGTGTGCATTTAATTGTGACAAAAGTCCTCTATTTGACAAAACCACAGTTAGATAAATGTATTGTTAATATTGTGACTTGGCATTGGAAAATGTAACAGCAGTCGTCTATTTTGCCGATTATCAGTCTTGGAAATAAAGGAAAATAAAGGCTCGGGATAAACGTTTCCTTGTTATAAGTATTGCTATTACTGGTGGTTTAATTATACTACCAGTACTCGGCTGTTTTTAAAAAAAGTCTTTATAACTTGCCAAAGATAATTATTTCCAAATACGCATGTAAAGCCGTTTTTACTCCTTAATGATGAATTAATAACATGATGAATTAGTTTGGAGGTCAATGTTGAAAATGTGAAATCCTTGATATACAAGTATACGTACCACACATACTAAATGTTTGATTTTGCGCGTTTCACCCATACATTATTCTGAAGCGCCTTCGAGAGTAAATTAGATATATCCTGAAAAGACGCCGTCACATTTGGCCGTTTTTTCGCACTTTTGAAAAATGCAAGGTCACGTGACTTTTCGGAACCAAATTCTTGCTTTCGATGACGTAGAACATCCGGGAATGTGTGGTGGGCAACAGCCACGCGCGTACACGCGCGCGCCAATAGACGCACATGAACACGCGTAAAAAATACTCACAAGCGTATTTTCATTCGAAGATGGCGCACGCGGGCGTTGTGATATACGTTCAAATTATTGAGCATGCACTCGGCTTGTAAAAACGAAAGTGCGTTTAAAAAAAAAAAAATCGCGATTTAGCCTAAAGAAATGCGTTTTTATCTTTCTCGATACAACAGCCATGGCGCAACAACATAAAGCAAGGTCAAGCAACAGAGGTAAGTGCAACCAATGCGCTTTTCTTGCTTTTTTTGCCGGTTATTACTCGAGCCACGTGGGTCATAAAAATGCCCACCAAAATGGTGGCTGGAAGGCGTGACGTCACCGGAAAGCAATCATTTAATGCTTCATGGCGCGTAATATATAATCACGCTGTTGCCATAGAACCAGCCAATAACATTTCGTCCATCGTGCCGTGGTAACGTCCACTTCTACCAGAGGGGATGTAATGTTATCTTATTCGGTTAATGCGTGTTTTAAAACTCCAATATTGTTATTTAGAGAAACTGTGTTGCGTTTAGTGAAATATAGTACGTTAAGTTACAGTCAAGAGCATTTATGATGTACAAATAAATGTACAACAATATTTATAAAAAAGATCTCCCCTATAATGATTATGGGAGATCTTGTATCAGCTTCTTTTGATGAATGTGTTCTAACAGTATATTCAAGTATTAAATCGGTATCAGTCCCTTTATATGTGATTGCGCCAATTACTTGTGTCAAGGGCTAAATACATCGATAAATTAAACTGCACAGCCCTTTATCACGTCGCAGAAAACAAATGAAGCTGAGCAGAATGTATTTAAAATACTTTTACGTTCTTTTGCCTTATCGTTTTCTAACTTTCGTGGCACTGCAGTCCAGTTAACGCACCACGGACTAAGATTCGCTTTATGTAAAATTGAAAGGGATCGAGCGCACTGCCAACTTTCCAAACTCGACGAACGCGTGAACGATTTTGCCCGTTTTGAAAAGCACATTAAAACTGCCCCATTTGCTTAGCGACTTGGAAAATAAATTATAAATCTATATTTTGAGTTAAAACCATTTTCACACAACAGACGAGTTGCAACAGATATCAAAAATACTTTTGTTGCAAAAATTCATCAACCGGTTCCTATTTTATGCTTGTTAAAATGTGTCAAATTTACGTGCGGAATTGTCAATGAAAATGAATAGACAGCAACTTCAAAAATTGTGATGTGATACAAAGTGCCCTCCTTGGCACGAAGCACGTTATTTTTTCTTGGTTAATTAGTTTTAATTTCAAGCGTTATATATTTATCTTGTCCTTCAAGAGCAGACTGTAAACAGGGCGCCATTAACTGACAATAAACATCGGTGCCAAGTAGAGCATGATGAGGGCACTATAGGCGCGGGCTTGGTTATGCATGTAGTCATGCCTGTACTGGAGTCTTCAATCAATTACTATATAGTTGACGGCGCCCGCCAACTGCCGATTTTGGTGATATTTTGGGGCGTAAAATCTCACCACTGCACAGGTTGATTTGCGTGATATTTGGCACAAATACAAAGAAAACCAGCCCCAATAGGCCTGTACCAAAAAGCCTGGCAGATTAAATAACAGAAACTAAAGGCAGCATGATTTACAGTGCAATTTCACGCAGCGGTCTATCAAGCTTGCAAACTTCGGTTACGGATTTGACCAATAATACTTGTCACGACTGCGTGGCTGATGATGTCACATATTTCCAAGTCCCTAGCTTCGGCTTCAACGATCGAGGCCGACAACCCTATTCTTTGGCGCCCATGCTCGACAGCACTGTTCAAAATTTAAGCTCTATCTTTCTCCATAACCACGATCTGACAATCATGCAATCATCATCGATTATATTTTAAAGAAAAAACATCGATAATCGCAAATTCGCATAAATAAATCAAGTCGAATAGGCTTACGTACATGTACATGTATGATATGTAGCCTAGCCTAAACAAATTTGCACTTCAAGCTTGCTGATGCGTTTGATGGAGATGAAACCCAATTCAAAATTCACAAAAAACACATCCTTTTAAAGGAGTAACATGAATATTAATGTCGTCCTGCGTTTCAACCAATCAGCTCTCTACGTCCAATTCTGGTAGCAATGTCCATAGACCGTGTAACTAGAGGTCGATTAGACTTGTTCCCAATCCCAGTCCATTCACGACTACGCTGCTGCCGTTTACGAAACAACCGGTCTAGTTACAGACTTGACATCAAGTCTAAAGGGCGTATTGCTTAGGTGTACGTTCGTGAAGAAAAAACATGATGCCAACTCCTCAAAAGAAAACGGAAATTCCTACTCGGTCGTCAAGCTGTCCAGTAAAATCGTGAACAGAAAATTTGAGATATCCTGAGCAGGAGAAGAGCGAATCGTTTGTGACAAAGTCGTGAGGTACGCGCGTAGTTGCAACGGCTGGTAAAGCGTATAACCCGTCTTTTGACCGTTTTTGTTAATTTTGCACTTCTTTAGTAAATTACGGGATATTTTGATGATCTTTTTTCACAACGACCACCAAAAAAGTATTGTCAATGCTGCTACATCACTAAATCATGTAAACAGTAGGCCGGTGTGTACCTTTAACCGGATATGAATTTGAATGAATCAAGTTTTTAACCTATGCTTACCCAAAGCGACAAGCAGCAAAGACATTGCATACTTGGTTGTTGATCAGAATGTGTTGAACAGTGTGTAAATGTGAGGATTCTTATAGCTGTTTATAGTTCTAAACGACTCTTCAAGCAGCGATCTACAGACGGCAACGACAAGCTAATTCTGGACCGATTTTTATTAGTTCCTGGTGGATACTAGCCAAGTTGTTACGGTCCGGAAAGTTCCAGACTATAACAAGAAAAACAAATTGAAACTCGCCAAACGCAACAAAGGAGTCAAACAAGATCACACTATGATGTAAGAACAAAGAAACAATGATTTATGTTATGATCCGAGAATCAAAAATAAATGCACAGTGATTAAGTAAGGTTAATTTGTTGTGAGCACTTAAAGAAAGATCTTATACGAAATGTAAAGACAAGATCTTACGAAAACTAAGGTGAGGACTTGACGGCTTAGAAGAACGGCGGCTCCACTCACAAAATTTGGCGATCACGATTCTTGGCGCTGCAATATGCTGAGAAAAGTTCCCGGCCACGACGAGACGACAACAAGACGAACTGCTCTTTAAGTCTCTGTCCCGAGAAATCCAGCGATGAGCACTCATCACTGTGCAATTTTTGCCACGAATTTCCCACGATTGAGTACGATTTGGTACGATTGTGTGTGGAGTCTATAGGCAGTCTCCGATAATCGTACCAATTCGTAGGAAATTCGTGGCAAAAATCGCACAGTGGGAGGCCCGCTTTAGCCAAGATTAACACGGTCTCTTTCTCTCAAGAAACAACGGATCGCACGAAGAAACAATGCACGGGTAACGTCCGGCACACGTGGACAGAAAATCCTTTCGTTGAAGGCTCAATCAAAACGCCGTCGACAAATCCCGCGTCGATAATAATCACAACAACGTCCTCCTTCTAAACATTAAGTGCTGACAATACTATTTAAGTGCCCACTTTACATACTCTTGAAAGATTATGTAATTTTCCAAAGAAAAATCTAGAAACTCCGAGTCTTAACTCTTCTCAGAAAAAAAGCAATACAAGGGAATTTCCCCAGCTACCAACAATAGACTGTACTACCATTACATCATACCGCAACAATAAGCTCTTGTGATATTGGCTGCTTTCCAATGACATAGTCTCATGAATATTCAAATTAGCTTCTAAGCAGGTTTTCTGAGAAATGTATATAGTAAACACAAGTCTATAGAATTAGGTCAGTCGGAATTTCCTCGTCCGTGTAACACCCAAAATACTTAACCAGAGCTACACAGTAAGAATCCTTATTGATTGGTAAAAACATATATCGATGTTAAAAAGAAAATGTAAGGGTCTTTTTTACGTTTTTTTCTGGTTTTGTATATATCTTTAAACTACTTTCTTCTTATCGGATTAGCAATGAGTGCTTCGCCGCGCGCCCAGTTGACAAGGCTCTCGAGTGTCATTGCGCGACGGATCGTACCATTATTTGTAGGGTATGCAGGGATTTTATGAACGTTCAAGTACGCCGCCAATATTAAAATGCATCATATACCCATTGAAACTGCATTTGAATGTTTTACAACCGTGTTGGGAAAGGAATAAATTCTTCCTGTTTGAAAATATTAATATTTGTTGCGTTTGTTCGTAGTGTGTAATCCCTGCTAAAATCGGCCGCCCCCGTCCATATATTACGTGATCCGTCCTTTCGAATACGGCGCTAGACTGGTTCCCGCTCCACATCTAAAAAAAAGTCAATCGGAACGGACGTGCCACTGAATGGGAAAGCCCATGGATTTTATTTGCTTTATTTCCACAAACCGAAAATTAAATCAGTAAATCGAAACATTCTGAACCTCAAAATTTACAATTTATGAAACAATTTGGGACGTTTTGTGAGGTTAAAGTACCTGGATACAAGTCAATCGTAAAGGCGGATACACACTATCGCGGAAAAATCACACTTTCGCGCTGCGCTCACCGCATTGCATGAGCTCCCAATCGCCGATTATTCCCGAAATAGAAAATTCCACTCTGGTAACTTGGGGCTTCTCTGATACCTCATTGGCTGCGCGTTGGAAAGGTCAGCGCACCGCGGTCAAAGTTCAACAAATTTGAACTTTGACCCAGCTCAAAACGTTTTGCGCGTCGCGATAGGCCGCGCACAAGCGGCAAACCAGTTTGTGTACAAACCAATGGAACAGTGTGATTTTTCCGCGATAGTGTGAATTACTCCCCTTTATACAAAATCACACATGGATTTGGCTGGAAAAAAATTTGAAAAGTAAATAAACTTTGTGTTGAGCACATTTCTGTACTGGAAAGCTCCATGAACTTTGTACCTGGCGCTGTTTAGCACAAATTTGCCGAGCACAGATTTTATTAATGAATTACTTTGTAAGATGAGGAACCAGCTACATTTGTATTTTCAAATTGTGCTTAAAAACAGTATCAACATTTTAGTGCACATGTAAATACATATCACAATATTTTGTCAGGCAACCAACTTTTGCAATATAAAGCAGATAAATCATGTGCTAAGTAATGTTTCGTGCCAATAGCGCCATGAAATTGGCCCCTGGAGTTCAGAAAGTTTTTCCCTTTTTTTCAATACTTCATTGCACCATCACTGCTGTCCTCATCTTTTGCAATGTCAGTCGTCATCAAAGTCTTCATTATCTTTAAAGCCCAAAAATTTTACTTCACGAACAGACAATAAAAAAGGAAACTAAAAGTGTTGATAGCAAGGTAACAATCACATGATATGGTATCTTTGTGGAAGAAAACTGCTAACTTAAGGTGTTTTAAGTTTGGAAAATATTTTTTTACCTTTCATGCATCATCAACATATTACTACGACTGTAATTGTGGGGAAATAAAACATGTTCCAAATTATTTAACACTTTATTAAACAGCTTCAACCCGCAAAGCATTGTTATGACAATTCAGTGATTTCTTTAGAACGTATTGTACCTGTAGGTGATTGCACAACACATACAATGGAGAAATGAACTGATTGCATAATACACACAATGAAGGAATGGAATGACAAGAATGCGAGTCAAGTAGTGTAGATAACAAGGAAATACAATTAATTACTTGTACTGTAACACTTATGTAATGCTGCTGTTCCTTATTTTAAAAGTTTCCAGTCACGTAATGTCTTGAAGTTGCTGCTGGTGGGTATCACCTTCATGCCATTTGGAAACGACTTTCACCTTCGCGGGTCCATCTCCTATTGAGAATGAGTAGACATGGGTTGGCTGCTCTCTTCCAAATGCCAAATACACCTCTTCGAGAGAATGATCTAGGAAGAAAAAAAATTTACTAACAAAAAAAAGTTGCGGTCATTATTTAATATCCATATCTACATTCTTCAAAATCGATGCTTAGAATACAGACGTTAAAAAAATTTAGACGTTAAAACAAGTGTTGTAGATCACTTGATGAATACCTGGTTGGCATTTGACGCTTGCTCATACGTTTGTGTTCACCGGCGATGTCATCCTGTTTATCCTCAAGCCTCAAATGTAGGTACAGGTTGGGACAATATGTGCTGCATCTGAAGTCTTCGCTCCTTGACAGTTTTGATCCAATCACTGTTCAGGTAAGTGAAATCTTCACTTCCTGACCCCTAATGCACCTGGTGGTTGGTGCCTTGTCCCCATCACTGTTGAACTGAAAAATGAATAACAAGTTAACATTAATAATAAATGGTACTGAGGGTTGAGAAGTTGATCAGAATGTTTTTCTTTTTTTGAAATGACTCATCAAGCATCGGTAAGTGCAAATTTGATGGAGATACCCACATTTTCGAGTGAGAAAAAAATATGTTTAGTCTCATATGTTTTGTGCAAAAGGTCGTAAAACATGATGAACGGTATAAATACCGTACACGTTTGCCACTAATTCTTCATAATAAAAGTTTCCGGCAAACTGCAGAGCAAAGAAGTAGGCCTATAAACAAATTTTAGTCACTATAGAAATTACTAAAATAATCTCGCTTATTCTTCGTGGACATAACAAACTGTTGAGGAACGTGAAGATAATGGATGGAGGCATTGCCGCGACATGGTTGACAAGGTTTGACAGCTCATGTCTTCTGTTACATTCCAGATATAGGGTATGCGTAGTCTTATTATACATGATATTGATTGCAACCCACTCCATTATTGCCACATGGCAACGATCGAGTTACTGTATGTGGTTTATGGGCTGTCTCGCAAACTTTGAGGGGGTGGGCGTCTTCGGCTGTGGTCTTCAGACTCCTGCTAGTACCTGCGCTATTGCGCAAAGTGCGTAACTAAACTTGTTCCGTTCTTCGGATGGGATTTAAAGCTGTAGTCCAGTATGTTGAAGAGAAAAAAAAGATTAAACCCATGCACTCTCTCACGTATGCTCTTTCACGTAACTGTCACCCCGAGAACGCCGTTCTACTCGGGAGTTTTGATTACCATGCCCATTGGTTCAAACGAGCACAATGATCCTGTTGTAAACATGCCATTTGGCCTGCAGTAAAGTGCCGAGGTAATCATATCTGACAACTACTCAAACATCTGTGTATGATTTCAGTTTCAGATAAAGTGAAAACATTGTTGAGGCGCGAAATAGATCGTATTTTGACAAGACACTGGAATACAAACCATCGTACGGCATTTTCTTTCTGTCTGCAATAAATATAATTAAACAAAGTTGGCCTGATGAAACTGTGTAGTGTTGTCTGTCACAGCTAAAAACATCAGAGGCCGTTTCCGAGCACACATATACGCATCTAATATTTTGTGTAAAGTGCTTATAGCTTCTTGGGGCCGTCTATAAAGTACGTACGCACGGAGGGGGGTGGGGGGTTGTTGACATTGCGTACACCATGCGTACAGGGGGAGGGGGGTCCAAGCCAATGCGTATGTACGCAAACCGAAAATGTCTTTTTAGTAAATCGGGAAAGGATGGACAAGTTGACCATGGATTCAGAAATGTACGAAATATATTAGATAGGCCACACATTTTGTCATTTATTTCAGACTTAGGTGGCGACATGCGAATCGTACTACACGTAGTAGTATATAGCACTATACATGTAGTACTGAACCATTTTTACCAATGCTGAGGTATATATGGAATGCGTATGCGTACAGGGGGGTGGGGGGGGGGGGGGGGGGGTTGGAGCCACTGCGTACGCCATGCGTACAGGGGGGGGGGGGGGTGTCTAAAAAGTCGGCATCTCATGCGTACGTACTTTATGGACGAACCTTGCGAAAACGTGCTCTGTGATTTTTAAGTGTGTTATGCACAACATAGTGGAACTACAGCCTTAAATCCTATCCGATGAACGGAGCAAATTTAGTTAAGCCCGGTTTCCATATAGACGTAACAAACGCAGAGATAGTCCGGTAAATTCACGGGTAAATTGTGCCTGAACTAGAACTAATTGCAATATATTGCATTCCAACACTGGCTGGTGTATAAAAAATCACTCATTAACATACTGAAAATCTAATATTTTCGAATGAGTTAAAATGTGATTTTTTTTTCGCGGTAACTTTAATCATTACATTGAGGGCGTTATTTCGTCCGTTACCTATCAGGAATCCGTGCATATTATGTTATAATCTTCGGGAAACACGACTACTCGTAGCAGACGAAATATTTCTCGTCGTCTGCTAAAATTGAGGCATTATAAACGAAACAGACATGTTTTTTCACATTTCGGGGATCTTGTTTATAGTTAGTGGTCAAACAACTGCCCTACCTGTTATTCCTTCTTGTAAATTGGTTTGTAATAATTGTTATTTTTTGCTTGTGTGGATACAAAAATTATATAATATGGAGATGGTAATAAGGTCCATGCCAAAAACAACAAAGGGAAAAATATCTTAGATTTTTCCACTTTTTTCAATTTTTTTCTTACACTTCTTGTATTGTCAATGTACTTATTACAAAAAGAAATCCCCAAATTCGACCATCCTCATTGAAACAAGAGCGTTTTTGTTAAGCGAGCACCTGATTTAGACACTGCCGTGTGCACGCAATTAGTCGTGATTACCATGCACCTACTAGGCCTATTTCGAAACATGTAGCTTGAAGTACGTTACTAGACTAGTTTCTGAGACGCCATCGTCTGCTCGGAAGTGGTCGTATTACTACGCATCCACTGTTACGAAACATACAGACTGAGGAACGTTTCAAAAACACCTTTCCACTTAAAAGAAACAGTAGGAGGCCCGCTTAACGTAGACAGTCGGCAAAGTTGAACCAAGTTTAACTTTGCCGACTGTTTCCGTCAGTGTTTGCGTTGCGGTTGTTTGCGTCTAGTCTGCGTGCCCGCGTTACGATCATATGGAAACCAGGCTTAACAGAAGACACGAGTTGTCAAACCTTGCTAACTATGTCGCGCCAATGTATGGAGCGTCAAAGTGACAACCCTAATTTCTCATTTTATGCTAGTAGATTCTCAGGTTTTTTGGTATCGCAAAGAGTATTTTCAAAAACCCCAATTTTCTGCTAGCAGAAATTTGGAATTTACTTTGACGACATGCGGCGCGCCAAAAGTGGACAACTAAATTAACTTATCTCGCGGCGCCCCAAAGAGTAAACAACGCCCCTATATTCAAAATGGAATGGTCTTTTGTGGAACCGCCCTACATTCCGCGCCACCAGGTTGGCTGCGCGAGAGAGTCGGAAGTGAGCCGCACATCAAAGGACCATGCACCCAATGGAGTGAGTGTCATGTCGGACCGATCGTTTTCGCAAGCACGACCAGAAGCATGTTTGATGTATAAATCGGGCCTCCCACTGTGCGATTTTTTGTCACGAATTTCCAACGATTAGCTACGATTTGGTACGATTGTCTACAGAGTCTATACACAATCGTAACAAATAGTACCTAATCGCACCTAATTCGTGGCAAAAATCGCACAGTGGGAGGCCCGCTTAACATTGACTCAAGCAATGGCCATCTGTATGATTGAGGGGGTGGGGGTTCGGGGGGCGGGCGGCGTCTTCGGCTGTGGTCTTCAGACTGCTGCTAGTGCTTGCGCTATTGCGCAAAGTGCGTAACTAAACTTGCTCCGTTCTTCGGATGGGATTTAAAGCTGTAGGTCCAGTATGTTGTGCAGGGCACTTAAATATCACTGAGCACTTATTCGAAAGAGAAAGGAACTCAACTCGCTGTTGCCTGTTGCTGTGTAAATATGAGCGCATACAAAATGTTACACACAGATGTTGGATAAGTATCTTAGATAGGCCTAAGTAGGCCTACGTGTACTTAAAAACGGCCTATTATGTTGTTCTTAAAGCCCAATACATTGCAGTTACCCAAACAAAACCCGACCATTTTGAATGAGGTGGGGGCGGGGGCGGGGGCGGGGGCGGGGGCGGGGGTGGGGGCGGGGGTGGGGGCGGGGGCGGGGGTGGGGGCGGGGGCGGTCGGGTTGGCGTACGGGTTCTTTCCTCGCCTTTCACCTCTGGGGTCCCGGGTTCGAATCCGGGGCGTGTATGTGGATTGGGTTTGCAGTCCCTACTTGACCGCGTGGGTTTTCCCCTGGGGCATTTCTCTGGGGTTTTTCCTCCCACTTCTAAAACTGCAACTCCTTCTTCGTCATCTCAAGTTGATAATATAGTATAGTTAAAGCTAAAACCGTATAGTTGATGGCATAAAGGGCCTTAGTTGCCGAAGATGCCAGAAAATATACAACAACAACAACGAGGTGGGGGCGTGCTGTTACATGGTGAGCGTGTGAGCGCCCTTAAATTTTAGTCACAGTGATTTTTTTTAACTGTGAAAAAAAAAATTTAAATAAGTGATTATAACCCGCCGAGGTGAATTAATTTGATACAAATGTGAACAAATGTACATGATCGAGTTTGGGAAATCTGGATGAGGTGAAAAGCAAATTGGCTCCACCGGGATTCGAACCGCGGACCTTCTGCTTAACGTACAGACGGCCTACCAAATTATTGAGCTATGAAGCCAACTGGTGGTCTCGAATCACGGTAGTGCAGTTGTTCCTCACTGATTGTTCCTAACTGACTGTATAGTTTTATCAGGAAAACTTTGCCCAATGGACCGACAGCTTGTATTTCTTGTAAAATGCATTTCATACGTTTCTTTCATGGTGGATATTTTTGTCTTGTTAAACTACGATCTATCTCACGATCTATCAAACTGTTTTCCATTTCGTGTTGGACTACTGACTTCTTATCGTTCTGAGCATCTTTGATTCACGTTTTTCGGCCTTCCTCCCGAGTGTTTTGAACAGTTCAAAACACTCGGCTCCCATCCGTCCTTTCCAGAACACGGCAGAGTTGCTTACCAGCTGATCCAGCCTAGTCCAGAGTGGTCCCGTTCAGACCTCACGAGAGAGGACGGCAGCTGAACGGCTTCTCGTCCGACCTGGACTTAAGATTCTATCTTCCCGTTTAGTGGGGAGTGGATGAAGAACACTCGTGAACAAAGATGGCTGGCAAAGAATGGATGGCTCCAGTTGGACGTGATCTAGCTGGCTACCAGTAATTTACTCGCAACTTTAGTAATTTAACTGCATGTTTTTGACAGTACCGGAGAAAAACAACGGCCTAAAACATGATAGGATTATTGAGCGGTCTAGTGCGTCGAACTTAAGTTCCTGTGCTAGTACTAAAATGTAGGTTCGATTCCGGGCCGCGACAAGGTGTGGCACCTGTGCCCTTGAGCAAGGCACTCAACCACACTTGCTCCCATTCCTGTAATTGGCGGTCTCTCCGCTGTTGGATGTGGTAAATAAATAAATAAATAAATAAATAAATAAATATATCATTTTCACTGAAATTTTGAGGCAATATTTTCTCAACAGCCAGAGCTACGCCAACTTCCAACTATTTTAAAGAAAAACAAAGATTCAACCCATACACTCGTAATTGCTCTTTCACGTAACTGTCACCCCGAGAACGCAGTTCTACTCGGAGTTTCGATTACGCCTAATGGTTCAAACGTGCACAATGATCCTGTTGTAAACATGCCATTTGGCCTGCAGTAAAGTGCCGAGGTAATCATATCTGACAACTGTTAAGGAGTCAAGCTACTCAAACATCTGTGTATGACCATTTTAGTTTCAGATAAAGTGAAAAAATTTTGAGGCGCGAGATAGATCGTATTTTGACAAGACACTGGAATACAAGCCATCGTACCATATGTTACGGGTTTTTCTTTCTGTCTGCAATAAATATAATTAAACAAAGTTGGCCTGATGAAACTGTATAGTGTTGTCTGGCACAGCTAAGAACATCAGAGGCTGTTTCTGAGCTCACATATACGCATCTAATATTTTGTGTAAAGTGCTTATAGCTTCTTTACCTTGCGAAAACGTGCTCTGTGATTTAAGTGTGTAATGCACAACATAGTGCGAACTACAGCCTTAAATCCTATCCGATGAACGGAGCAAATTTAGTTAAGCCCGGTCTCCATATAGACGTAACAGACGCAGAGATAGTCCGGTCAATTTACCGCTAAATGTGCCTAACTAGAACTAATTGCAATATAATGCATTCCAACACTGGATGGTGTATACAAAACCACTCATTAACATACTGAAAATCTAATATTTTCGAATGAAACGTTTTTTAATCATTACATTGAGGGCGTTATTTCGTCTGTATATACCTGTATAGCAGACGAAATATTTCTCGTCGTCTGCTAAAAATTAGGCATTATAAACGAAACAGACATGTTTTTTTCACATTTCGGGGATTTTGTTTATAGTTAGTGGTCAAACAACTGCCCTACTGTTATTCCTTCTTGTAAATTGGTTTGTAATAATTGTTATTTTTTGCTTGTGTTGATAAATAAATTATATAATATGGAGATGATAATAAGGTCTATGCCAAAAACAACAAATGAAAAAATATCTTAAATTTTTCCACTTTTTAAATTATTTTTTTACACATGTATACTTCTTGTATTGTCAATGTGCTTATTACAAAATTCGACCATCCTCATAGAAATAAGAGCGTTTTCCTCAAGCGAGCACCTGATTTAGACACTTCCGTGTGCTCGCAATTAGTCGTGATTACCATGCACCTACTATTTCGAAACATGTAGGTTACCAGACTAGTTTCTGAGACGCCGTGTCTGCTTGCAAGTGGTCGTAATACTACGCATCCACTATTACGAAACATACAAACTGAGGAACGTTACCAGACCAACTATTATTTCTTAATTTTTATCTTCAAAAACTGCTTTAAATACATCTTTTCACTTAAAAGAAACAGTTAGATTTTTCATATGTTGTGACCTAGATTCATGTTAAACGGGCCTCCCACTGTGTAGCCTTTAGTCAAGGCTGCCGTGGCGAGTTATATATATGCGCGCAGTCAGTTTTACCAACGCTTGAGGAAAGACTACCACGCACGGACTGTCCGCCCAGACAACAGTCTGCATTATGAATGTTAGTCTTTTCTCAAGCGCTATAGCAAAACAGTGCACAAAACAAACCTCGCCACGGACGCCTTGACTAAAGGCTACCCACTGTGCGATTTTTGCCACGAAATTCGAACCATTAGCTACGATTTTGTACGATTGTGTATAGAGTCTATACACAATCGTAACAAATCGTAGGCTATACATATTCGTTGGAAATTCGTGGCAAAAATCGTACAGTGGGAGGCCCGCTTAACGCAGACTGTCGCCAAAGTTGACTGAACCAAGTTTAACTTTGCCGATTGTTTCCGTCAGTGTTTGCGTTGCAATTGTTTGCGTCTCGTCTGCGTGCGCGCGTTACGATTATATGGAAACTAGGCTTTACGCACTTTGCGCAATAGCGCAAGTACCATTTGGATCGAGCCCACACGGTAGATGCCCTCCACCACTCGCCTCTCCCTACCCCCAAGTTTGCGAGACAGTAACATATAAATCATGTTGCCACGTGGCAATATGGAGTGGGTTGTAGTCATGTTACCTCCTATATGTATCTGGAATGTAACAGAAGACACGAGTTGTCAAACCCTGCTAACTATGTCGCACCAATGTATGGAGCGTCAAAAGTGACAACCCAAATTTCTTATTTTATGCTAGTAGATTTTCAGGTTTTTTGGTTTCGCAAAGAGTATTTTCAAAACAAACAAATAGAACGGCATGTAGGGCGGCTTCAAAAAAGACCATTCTATTTTGAATATAGGGGCGTTGTTTACTCTTTGGGGCGCCGCGAGCTAATTTATTAGTCGTTCACTTTTGGGGCGCCGCGAGAGTCGTAAAATTGTGTTTTTTGAAAATACTCCTTGCGAAACCAAAAAACCTGAAAATCTACTAGCGGAAAATGAGAAATTTGGGTTGTCAACTTTTGACGCTCCATAGCTAATGTCTACTTATCTCCACCGTCATCGATAGTTGGCATATAAACTATCCACCATGAACGAATAAAAATCGCTCAAGAGTTAGCTTGGTTGTCATTGTCATCTGTAGATCGCCACTTGAAGAGTCGTTCAGAACGCGACAGAATCCTCACATTTACGCACTGTTCAACACATTGTGATCAACAACCATGTATGCAATCGTTTTGCTGCTTGTCGCTTTGGGTAAGTAATATTATATTATAAAACACGTTTGCTATAATATTATATCTCCAGTAGCCACAGATCGCCGCCTTGTGAAGTTTATTTTTTTGACAATATTATAATTTTGTTCTGCAAAATTAATTTTCGTCGGCGACTTTTCCTTTTTTTCCTGTACATAATATGTAATAAATGCTCTGGTATGAAAGTAACACATTAAATGCCCTAGACTACATTTGCATTCCAAACACGCAAACATTGCAAACGTGTGCATCGTTCGCCAACAACTGGTACCCGGCTTTCCACAGACGAGTGCACAAAAACACTGTAATACCTAAGTCACAATTAAAGCGGAGGCCGGGCGGCGTGTGCGATTTATAGGCATCGGTCGGCGTGTAGAGGTCGGCGAAAGATCGCGCGATAGGGCGGTCACAGTCACAATTAAAAGTGCCCCGCACGCTGCCATGACGGAATGGGGTCGAATTCTTGGCCCGTTTATCGGCCGGTGTCCGGCAGGCACTCGTCCGATGTCCTGCCTATGTCCCTGCGATACCCCTGCCGATGTCTTGCCGATTTCCAGCCGGGCGCCGCCAAGTCGGCCGGCGTCTAAGCGGCGTCTGGGCGGCGCCTGGCCGATATATGGATTGTCTGGGTTGTCCAAAATTTTGGCCCGGCGCCCGCTTGATGTGTGCGATGCCCTGCCGAACATCGGCCAGGTATCGACCGATTTATTGGCGATCAGTTTGCGATACGAAACGCCGCACCAGGTTTTAAGTCCGAGTTAAAAGTAACTCGATGCCCGCCCGATGCAGGGCCTTTTTCCAAATCTCGACTTGGGCTTAGGATCAGGCTCCGGCTTCATGTAAACCCTATAAAGACGGAGACGGAGACGAAGCCGAGATTTGGAAAAGCCCCCTAGTCTTTCGGCAAGACTGCCTTTTGGCGCGCGATATACGACGTAAATAGACTTCTCACCATTGGCCGCCAGAGGGCGCACCTGAAATACAGTCCAAAAGACAGTCTTTACTTAGACTGGTTCCCGTCCACATATTCCACACAGGAGAATATAAGGACAGGTAAAGGGCGCTTCATCTTGATCTGTAATTGGTCGTCTTTGCGCGTGCGCATTGTGTTTTTTATATTTAAAAATTGGCCAAGCCCTTTGCTTTAGGCAATGTACTTTATTTACATAATTGGATATGTTCGACACGCACGGCCAAGTTATAAATGTCAATGCAAAATCTGCGCACTTACTAAAACAACAAAAATAATAATAGACCACGTGACGGGCAGAATTCTGCCCATCATGGCTGCCCTTTACCGATCCCTATATTCTCGCAATAAGCGAACCAATCTATAGGGATCGGGAACCAATCTAAGTCTTTAATGTTCCGTATAAATCGCTCGCAAAATACCGAACGAATTCCTGGCATACCTTTTTTCGACACGGTGAAATGCGTGACGTCATCTAATTTCCATAATTCACTGCAGCTCTGTGTCGGTCTGGTATACCCAGAGTACATACACACACTGGACCGACAGTGCATGTCGCTGCGTTGCTAGCACTTAAGCCTACCCGATACCTGCTGATCGATCGCTCAGCAGGCAAACACACATTGTCCACGGACAAAGCTATCTTCCTCGTTGCACTGGCTCGCCCGGCCGTCCGCCGCGGCCTGCAGTACAGTGTTGCTCGCTAAACTTGAGCAACGCAGTACGGTCGGGACCCGTGAACGGGTCTATATATATACGGTCGGGTGTGATGATCGGGCAGCCAGTGAAGACGTAGCCTTTCGTTCTAAGTTGGGAATCGAAAAGTTCAAAGGCCATCGAAGACTGGCATTTACAGATTTTCTTACGACATTTTCTGCATGGTCACGATTTTTTTCATCGCTTGACGCATGGAGAAAAAAAACGACTGGGAAAATGTTTTTCTTCCTCTACACTATGGCATGCTTTTCATATTATTGGCTTCGGTTAAAAAAGTGCAAAACGATTTCAGAGAAGTTTTTTTCCTAAAACGACTTGCAACCATCAGTAATTTAAGATATGATAGAAAAACACCGAACTTTAGAAGTGAATCTGAGTGGAGAACTATACCCTTCCTTAAAAACTACTAATTTCACTCAGTATCACATGCCTTGTACACAATGTTTGAAGTAATAAATTGTTGGGCAGATTCAACAAAATTTCAAAATGCCCTTTTAAGTTATTAAATTTTTGTAAATTTCATGTTGAAAGGCACGAGGAGTCTCTCAATGCCACATGGTTTTACTACTGTACATTTTCTTCAGCATATTTGAAACAACACTTTTTTTTCTGATTCTTGGTGCATGTTTTTGTTTTTACAGCAATCAGAAAATTAATTTGAGCAACTTGCTTGCATAAGCCTCCGAAAATATACTGGAATAATGTTAAATGGAACAAATTTAAAATTGATGTCTATTAGTTTACTGAATGTTTACAATTTCACCCTTTTGAGAGCTTTGAGGAGGATGCTTTGAGAAGGCCCATAAAGTTTGTGGATATGAAGCTGTTTGTACGAATTCCAGGAACAGCAGCAAAATACCTTGTAGATAGGATAGAAGCCCTTGAAGGAAATTTGCACAGTTTTGTTAACTAAGAAAAAAAGAAATGTTCGTCAACATTGTCTAATTTATTAGTTCAATATTTGACTTCAAGTGCGGAAATAATTTGAATTTTTAGGTTGAATTCCATATCCGACCACTATAAACGTCTTTATTTTGTATTAAATGAAAAATAAACAATGCATGTTAGAACAGCAAGTTTGATGATAAAAATGAAAAATAAAATTCTGACATGTCTGATTTTGAGCCCCAAGCCTGGATTTCCATCGTTATAAATAATGTAAAATTCTAGTTTGGTAATTGTAAAAACCATGGTGTAAAAACTAAGAGAGAAATTTTCATAATTTTTAGATTTTGTTCCCACTGTCGTCCAACGTTTTGGCCATGGCATTGGGTCTTAATCTACACGGACAGGCACCCTAGGGACATGAAGTCACCAGGCTGGGCTGGGCGCGCACTCGCGTGAAAATCACATGCACCGTACCGAGAAAATGCCGCTTTTCGGCAGGGCATGCACCACGGTAGACTGGTTCCCGTCCACATATTCCACACAGGAGAATATAAGGACAGGTAAAGGGCGCTTCATCTTGTTCTGTAATTGGTCGTTTTTTGCGCGTGCGCATTGTGTTTTTTATATTTAAAAATTGGCCAAGCCCTTTGCTTTAGGCAATGTACTTTATTTACATAATCGGATATGTTCGACACGCACGGCCAAGTTACAAATGTTAATGCAAAATCTGCGCACTTACTAAAACAACAAAAATAATAATAACCACGTGACGGGCAGAATTCTGCCCGTCATGGCTGCCCTTTACCAATCCCTATATTTTCGCAATAAGCGAACCAATCTATAGGGATCGGGAACCAATCTAGGTCGAACCTAGACTGGTTCCCGCTCCACATATTCCACATACAACGACTGAATATGAGGACCGGCTACTGTGGTGTTTAAAATAGCACTTTAAGCATTACGTCATGCATTTATTTTTAGAAGCACATAACCGTTAATTTTCAAAGCGCGCTGCGCGCTATATGGCATGAGTGTACAACAATTTGAAAGGGGTTATTACATATTTGACCAATACAAATTTAATATATTAACCTTAAAATATTAAATATGCCCATTTTAATATACATGTAGGCTAGCATCAAAACGAAAATTCAAACCTTGTCTGCATCACCCAGTGATCGAGCTCCATAATGTACTAGTACATTACTTTTAATCTGCTGTTGCAATCCCGTAACTATAGCGACTGACAGCCACTGCGTAGTTTTAAATCCGTGGCATCACCATAATTATACACACGCAGCGGCACGCACGTACGTACGTGCACGCGACGTCAATTCAAATTCTCAAACAATGACGAAGTGTACCCGACGATTAACGGTAACGTCCGGACGACCGGACGTGCATTCGGGTAACTTCGGGAACCATCGGAAAAAGGAGGAATTCCTCCTGTTTGAAAATGGCGGCTGCCGGACCAAGGAACACGTTGCCTTCAGATTTCACGAAATCTCACGTTTGAGGGTGTTCCTTATACTTATTAAGAGTTGTTCTTGCAATAAAACACATTTAATGTGTTATAATTAGTGAATGGTAATTAAAAAAAAAAACACTGACCTCTGACCCCCACTACATGTCCCGCGAAATGTATACGTATTTCAAGCCGTCAATACGATCGTCCGGGTAGTGGGCAAAATGCAGCGACGAACAGGAGTTAGGCTGGCGCTGTAGCCAGTGGTCAGGTAAACCTATCAGATGAACGCAAGGTACCATACCATTCTCCGCCTCCCGAGACATGTGTGAAATGTAAACACACACACACACACACCCCGACTGGCTGTCAAAAAATGGATCGTCAAGAGAACACAGCAGACGCGTCAAAAAAGAAAAAAACGAAAACCTCGCCAATCAGGGTAAGAATATTGTCATGGGACAAACCGATAGAAAGGACTTGGATGATTTATACCCAATGGTTATTGTAGACACGAATTAAAAAAACAGGCACATCACACGCAACGGCGGAAGGAAAAATAATTTCTTTCTCCAGGCTGGAAATAAGACTAATATAAATTCTCCGCCATTTATGGGAGTCAAGATTTTGACTCCCATAAATGGCGGAGCGTGCTGCTTCGAGAAATTACGCAAAATTGAAGCATTTCTAAGGCACGTTTGTGTGGATCATTATATTCTACTTTCTTACTTCGTAAGAAAATACATTTCTTTTCTCTATTTACCTCATTAAAGGAACAAAATACAAAACTTCCAAATAATGCAAAATAGGAAACCAACAACTTTGTTGAACAAGTTGGATTCGGTTGTGAGCACCAACTCGCTTTATTTCCGAAAAACATGTAACTCTTACAATTAATTATTAACATAATAGACGTTCAGTTCACCTGTTCCGAACATTAACAAAAGTTAACGCATTAAATCAAACGATGGCTTCCAATTTCACGTTTAAATATTTCAAAAATAACTCGGTCAAATTCCAAAACTCAAAACATTTGGTTTGACATAGGCACTCCTTGCCTTGTCTGTGTTCCATCCACCATGATGTGCAACTAGCCACGATGGTACCGTGGAGCATTGCTTATATGCGCCACCTGCTCTCAGACTGTAAAGGCCATACTTGCCAATGTCTGGGACAAACGTTTTTGTGCATATATATATATATATATATATGGCTTCGAGTATAGTCTTACGAGTTCTGATATAACTCAAGGCGCGAGAAGTAGCAACTAGCCCTTTTTTAGAAGTAGTTAACCTACGAAATGAGGGGCAAATCGCAATCTGGCGAATCTTCGAGAGCTTTGGAATTGGAAAATGGACATGTACTTGTGTGCATTCTAGCAATTTCAAAGTAGCTTCGTTGACGAAATTGATCAGTTTTAGATTTCGATAAATAAATTGTCATACGATCCGCATAAAACGTACAATCCTTGCACCTATGATGGTGTCAATTTCATTAAATTTTAAAAATCCAGCATAGCTCAAAAAAGAAATGAACATAATTCTAAGGTCTGCTAAATAGGTCATCGGTAGGTGAAGACAAACCGGCCAGTGAATGCATCCATTTTGCGGCTGATGCAAACGCGTTCGCAGTTGTCTTCAATCCCGATGACTGACCGCGAGATGGGGTAAATAAAGGCCCAACTCTCCCACCTGCTCCAATAAGTGAATACTTGGTGACGGTGGATGAATCTTTAGGTGATGTTAGGAGAACCAGAAGCGTCTCCGCTAGCGGTAGTAAATACAGGTTGTCCAAAACCGACATACGGAAGTCCCATATCCCTGGTAAAAGGGGAAAAGAAAACGGCAAACAGGAAACTGTTCGTATTGAAAATAGGCATAAAGCCGCTACAAAAATGTACCAGAATGTACTTTTTTACCAAAATGTACTAAATGAACACAAAATACGTGAGACCAAACGTCACATGGCATAAAATTGCCTTGCTGCACATTCTCTATAAAATAGAGAACAACTATCTGCCAAATTGGCTCTGTAATAAATGCTACGCACATGTATCGTTACTTTATTAGGTGGTCGCATGGCGCCCGGCACCGCGGTCCAATAACGCGAGGTTAATGGAACTCGGAGGCCACGAAAAACCCCTAACTTGTAGGGGAAACGTGGTTGCGTCCAAGGATGCCGAGCGGGGGCGCACTCCCCTGTTCCAGGATACCGTAAGTGAAGAGGTGGGTCAAAGGGTGGGTTTAAAGGCGAGGTACTGAATGCTCAACCGAGAAGGAACAAGCATTGTAAAATGCACTCTTATATACCCTGAAAGGAATGAGTAACGCTATGCGTTACTTAATGGCTCAATGAGCATGCATGTCGTACAATGACGAAAAGAAATTCCACTTTTTAAACATCTTTCAGATCGTGCTCATTAGGCCTATACTTCAAACGCTTGTAATAGCCCAAAAACGCCCAATAAAGCGCAACCCGAAGGCAACGTGTTCCTTTAAATTCAGTCTAGTCAAAAGATTTTTGGTCCGGGTACCAGACTAGGTCGAACCCACGAAAACGGCCCGATATCATTTTCGCGCGGCACGCACGGTGAATCACTGCACACGTACAAATGTACACGGCAAGTTACTGTTGTTGTTGTTGTTGTTGTATATTTTATGGCATCTTCGGCAACTAAGGCCCTTTATGCTATCAACTATACGGTTTTAGCTTTAACTATACTATATTATCAACTTGAGATGACGAAGAAGGAGTTGCAGTTTTAGAAGTGGGAGGAAACCCCCAGAGAAATGCCCCAGGGGAAAACCCACGCGGTCAAGTAGGGACTGCAAACCCAATCCACATACACGCCCCGGATTCGAACCTGGGTAGCCAGAGGTGAAAGGCGAGGAAAGAACCCGTACGCCAACCCGACCGCCCCCACGGCAAGTTACCATCCTACTAGACTGGTTCCCGTCCACATATTCCACACAGGAGAATATAAGGACAGGTAAAGGGCGCTTCATCTTGATCTGTAATTGGTCGTCTTAGCGCGTGCGCATTGTATTTTTTATATTTAAAAATTGGCCAAGCCCTTTGCTTTAGGCAATGTACTTTATTTACATAATTGGATATGTTCGACACGCACGGCCAAGTTACAAATGTCAATGCAAAATCTGCGCACTTACTAAAAAAATACAAATAATAATAACCACGTGACGGGCAGAATTCTGCCCGTCATGGCTGCCCTTTACCGATCCCTATATTTTCGCAATAAGCGAACCAATCTATAGGGATCGGGAACCAATCTACCATCCTACATGACCTATTTATGGAGGCACCGCTTTCTCTTCTACGCAGGCGCCCATAATTTTTAACCTTGCTGTTTAATTATTCATGTCTTCCATAAAGGTTATCGAACTTTGTTTCTTACGGAGTAATCAAGACCAAGTTTTCGAGTTCACGTCGCGAGTGTTAGCCTTGTCCAAGGCTTTGAAATTGTGTGAATCCGTGAAGAATTTGCCTGTATGCTAAGCAGCGAAAGTGCGCCACCACGCGGTGAATTGTAGCCAACTGCAAAATAGTCTGGTTACCAAAATATCTTGGTCTGAATCCCGACTTCACGCGCGAGGCTGGATCATAGCCTTGTTCTTTATGTACTCATGTGTTTTATGGACGGGACTCTTTATGCTAATTTTTCAAAGAGAGCACTGAGACGTTAAAGCTCATTGGTTAACGGTTGTTTTGACAGAACAATACGGTGCCGTTTGAAAAATAGCAGGTTTTCCGTACGTAGCCTATACCCAGTTGGTAAGTTCACAAACACGTCATACCTTTACAGAAAATATGCGAGGGATATCTTCTGGTCTTCGTGAAAGTCATCAATTCGCAATTTGAAGGCTGCATAATTCAAACTACCGTTGATTTCCTCAGTTGTAACACTACGTGTGATGTCGCCATAATTGCATCAGACAGGCCTACATACATGACATACTGTACACTACACATGTACGACGTACAAACGTTTATGCTTGCAAACCGGTCACGTACGCACCATTTTACCCGAGTAGTGAGCTCTGATTAGATGTTATGTAAGATATGAATATTTATAAGCACTCTGGTTTCGCATAAGTAATTGCGTCGGATTTCCAATGCAGTTTAAAGAAACACATAAGAAATCGAGTACATAAAGAACAAGGCTATGATCTAGCCTCGTCCGTGAAGTCAGGATTCAGACCAAGATATTACAGTAACCAGACTATTTGGCAGTTTGCTACAATTCTCCGCGTGGTTGCGCACTTTCGCTGCATAGCACACAGGCAAATTCTTCACGGATTCACACAATTTCATAGCCTTGGACAAGGCTGCGCACGCGGGTGTAGGTACAGACCTGTACGCCCTCTGGCGGCTGGAATGAACAGTGCGTATGTAGGAATCGCGAACTCCAACAGTAAATTCGGTCTTGCATCAAGACTAGCCCGATGCCCAAAGATGACCCGGCAGCCGCAAGGAGTCCCTACGTGTGGCCCCGGCCGAAAATACCTATAAATTATTATTATTATTATTATTTCTTTCTGCTATACCAAGGATTCCTCAATAGTGCTCATTGCACTGTCACTCGTAAGCGTGAGGAAACCCATGAAGAATTAGAATTATAAATGGCCAGAGACACCGGGGATTCCCCTTGCTCTTCACGAAAGAATGCTCTGGGATCTTTTATAGAGTGCGTTACCATTACCTAACACACTGGACCAACGGCTTTACATCCCTTCCGAATGATGGAGCAAGTGTGGTTGAGTGCCTTGCCCAAGGGCATAGGTACTGCAGCCGGATTCGAACCCGGATTCGAACCCGCAACCCCAAGTTTTCACCCATGATTGCGAGTCAATGGCCCTAACCACTCGCAAAAAAACATCGCAAGCTAATTGTGACTGGGGTATTACCAGTGGCGAACGTTGGAAACGTTTTGCGTATAAAAAGTGGAACGCAGCCTACACTGGTTCCCGTCCACATATTCCACACAGGAGAATATAATAAGGACAGGTAAAGGGCGCTTCATCTTGATCTGTAATTGGTCGTCTTTGCGCGTGCGCATTGTGTTTTTTATATTTAAAAATTGGCCAAGCCCTTTGCTTTAGGCAATGTACTTTATTTACATAATTGTATATGTTCGACACGCACGGCCAAGTTACAAATGTCAATGCAAAATCTGCGCACTTACTTTAACAAAATTAATAATATTAACCACGTGACGGGCAGAATTCTGCCCGTCATGGCTGCCCTTTGCCGATCCCTATATTTTCGCAATAAACGAACCAATCTATAGGGATCGGGAACTAATCTAAACGCAGCCCTGTTGTTTCCAACAGCCTCTTTCAGCAGCTCAGTTGATGCCGGACGGTCATGCCCAATATCACGCCTTGATATAATCGACCCAGTGTACTTCTTTTCGCAGCCCGACGGATCTACATGGTTGCTCAAATTAGATAATGGTTTGTGCAGGCAATGCAGATGTGACAATCTGCTCGTCACCTGCGAATTGTTTCCTACTAACTGTTGGTAGTTTTACGACCCAACTACAGATTTCGTGCAACATAGTCATTGGTTAGTTCCATTGCTATTGTTATTTTTTTGACATCTTTATGTCATCATAATATTAGCCAACTGTACTTTATTATCAACTTGAGGTGACGAAGAAGGAGATGCAATTTCAAAAGTGAGTTGAAAACCCACGGAGAAATTTAAAGGGGGGATCCCCACGTTGTCAAGTAGAGACTGCAAACCCAATGCATTGTTCCCAGTTTGCCGAATTAACTCCGCCCCTTGAATATTGTTGCTATGCTATCACACGCTATCCCTCAAAATGTCCACACACACTGCACAAACCAATGGGACTTTCAACGGAAAACACATATTCATTGGAGAAAACTCAAAGGTATTCATGTTTCAGGGTTAACCGTAGACTTGGTTCCAAGTCCGAGATCCTGGTTTGTTTTCCGTTTCCGATTTGTGAAATGTATGGACAGGGAACTAGTCTATTTCGGTCTGAACCTAAATAGACTAGTTCCCTGTCCATAAATTTCACAAATCAACAGAGGGCGCTACGCATACGGAAAACAAAACAGGATCTCGGACTTGGAACCAAGTCTAGGTCAACCGTTATCTTAGAACACACTGAGTAAAGGGCCAGTAACCTATACAGGGATGTCATATATCATCATGAAATACACTCGACCAAAAAAGTTCTGTCACCAGTTTTAAATTAAAGACATTTATATATATTTATTATTCAATTGGATTTAATGTAGGAAAATAATATATCAAATTTTAGCTGAACATATCCCTCAAAGGAATAAAGCTCAAGAGAGATCATGATGGCAAGGCTTCACTGAACTAGCTAAGATAATCTCAGCTCTTGCTTTATCATTTTTCATTAGGATGTGGTCTTTTCACCAGTAGAGCTGAGAATGTTTAAGAACATGAACAGGTTACCACAAAACAGGACAAAACAAATGTGTCATTTTCTCACCATGACACACTAATTCCCCCCCTGGAACTCACCCAAACCTTGTCAGGCATGAACGTGATTGTAAACAAATCGACTACTTGTGTGTGGAATAAAACTGTACACAAACAGCCGACAGAGGGCGGCAAACCGCACAGACGGTGCAGAACAGCAATATAATGCATTCCAACACTGGCTGGTGTATAAAAAAATCACTCATTAACATACTAATAATCTAATATTTTCGAATGAAATTTTTGTTAATCATTACATTGAGGGCGTTATTTCGTCTGTTACCTATCAGGAATCCGTGCATATTATGTTATAGTCTTCGGGAAACACGACTACTCGTAGCAGACGAAATATTTCTCGTCGTCTGCTAAAAATGAGGCATTACAAACGAAACATACATTTTTTTTGCACATTTCGGAGATTTGGTTATAGTTAGTGGTCAAACAACTGCCCTACTGTTATTCCTTCTTGTAAATTGGTTTGTAATAATTTTTATTTTTTGCTTGTGTTGATAAATAAAGTATATAATATGGAGAGGGTAATAAAGTCCATGCCAAAAACAACAAAGGACAACATATCTTAGATTTTTCCACTTTTTCTATTTTTTTTTTACACATGTACTTCTTGTATTGTCAATGTGCTTATTACAAAAAGAAATCCCAAAATTCGACCATCCTCATAGAAATAAGAGCGTTTTCCTTAAGCTAACACCTGATTTAGACACTGCCGTGTGCTCGCAATTAGTCGTGATTACCATGCACCTACTATTTCGAAACATGTAGGTTGAAGTACGTTACCAGACTAGTTTCTGAGACGCCGTGTCTGCTTGCAAGTGGTCGTATTACTACGCATCCACTATTACGAAACATACAGACTCAGAAACATTTCCAGACCAACTATTAATTCTTAAATTTTGTCTTCAAAACTGCTTAAATACATATTTTCACTCAAAAGAAACAGTTAGATTTTTCATATGTTGTGACCTAGATTCATGTCGTGATTACCATGCACCTACTTTACCTATTTTACGAATTCAGAAGTTGACCATTACTAATTTTGGGCAAATGTTACAAGTTTATAACCGCAATAAAAAGGAGTGAAAAGGTGAAAATTATACTAGAACAAAATTTCGCTGGCAGTTTTGTACACACAAATTCAGTAAAAGTCAACTGCTGATAATTTTTCGTTTAGTAAATTACTATCAATGCTAAAATAGGGCGACAAATCGTGTGTAAAAAAGCTATATTAGGGCGACCTGGTCAATAGGGCGACATTTTGGTGTCGCCCTAATATTTTTGAGTTTAAAAATCTTTTTTTTTAGGTCAAAAACCATTTTTTTTTTAGGTCGAGAACCATTTGTATTGGGACTGGAGCTGTTTCTCTTCGGTCTGGAAGCATCTCCGGAAGCTTTGGGTAAAAAAATAAGGTGTCATTTTGAGTGACTCTTGCCGAAATTTCGGTGGTCCCCGGGGAGAGTCTTCCCGAAATGTCGCCCTATTGCGGCATTCAGCGTTGTTCAAATTATCAGCATTATCATTGAGATGTACATATTTATTCTCATGCTCAGGTTTTCCAAAATGCTTCAGTTACTGATCAAGATCAAGCCATTTCACAGGACATCTGTAAAAATAGCACTCTGCAGCTACACAGAAATTGGCCTGAGCTTGCGTTCATTGCCTAGAGGGTGATCAACTTGCTCCACCCTACTCTTCCAAAACACAATCATTAAGAACAAATTTATTCATCTTCACCAAAATCTGCTTTGGAGTTTAGATTTTCATCTATGTGATTGCCAGAATAAAAATATTAATTATTTGAAATGACTGGATTGATTCAAAGTGGTCTTCTTTCAAAATTGCTTCTAGCCTTTTTGTTTACACTTGCAGCTTTAAAGTAAATTTCTGGATTTATTATCTTTTGATAGTCCGTGTCATGTTTTCGAAATAATTGTTTGACACAGTTAGATCTAAATACATTGGCAATTTAGGCACTTATGTGGTAGAAAGTTTTAGAAACGTGTATGTTAAATATCTGCATGCATACAAAATAAAACAAATGGGTTTAAATTGTAAAATGCTCATATCTTAACTATGCATGTATTGGGTTTGGGTCTTGGGTTTCAGTTGGTTCCTATATTATTTAAACGAAAATTTGGATCGAATATAATTGCTTGTTAAAGAAAAAGTATGTAACAAT
This sequence comes from Henricia sp. BOLD:AAB3569, assembly GCA_037783545.1. Taxonomy (NCBI): domain Eukaryota; kingdom Metazoa; phylum Echinodermata; class Asteroidea; order Spinulosida; family Echinasteridae; genus Henricia; species Henricia sp. BOLD:AAB3569. The sequence continues at coordinate 223,413 of JBBELK010001083.1, read as the reverse complement.
GCTATTTTCAAGGTTTGATTGTATCATGAGGTTTTATTGTTACAGTAGCTTTTCCAGTCATAAAATCGAGGTTCATTTTATCATATAATATCACTTATTATAAGCTATACATTTTGGTTACTGTCTAAATACATATTTGGTTACCATCATTCAAACTAAAATCACAAACCATCAGCAAAATATAAGCAGTCTGATGTTTTTTTATAAGTGCAATTTTACTAGAAACACGCATTTCGAAAATCTCTTGATTTTTGTCATCCATGTAGCTTGAACTTTAAAGGCATTAAAAATACCAAAGTTTTTTGCCACAGTGTGCATTTAATTGTAACAAAAGTCCTCTATTTGACAAAACCACAGTTAGATAAATGTATTGTTAATATTGTGACTTGGCATTGGAAAATTTAACAGCAGTCGTCTATTTTGTCGATTATCAGTCTTGGAAATAAAGGAAAATAAAGGCTCGGGATAAACGTTTCCTTGTTATAAGCATTGCTATTACTGGTGGTTTAATTATACTATCAGTACTCGGCTGTTTTAAAGAAAAATGTATTTATAACTTGCCAAAGATAATTATTTCCAAATACGCATGTAAAGCCGTTTTTACTCCTTAATGATGAATTAATAACATGATGAATTAGTTTGGAGGTCAATGTTGAAAATGTGAAATCCTTGATATACATGAACGTACCACACATACTAAATGTTTGATTTTGCGCGTTTCACTTGTCTTGGGACGAAATTGAAGTTAAAGGAACACACCGGCTTTGTTTGGCCGTTTTTGAGCACTTTTGAAAAATTCAAGGTCACGTGACTTTTCGGAACCAAATTCTGGTTCCGAAAAGTCACGTGGTCTTGTGAGTTAGTTGTATTTCCAGCCGTATAAATGTTTGTTACTGCAGAACTGCACCAAATTCAACTCTGATTTCCCCCCAATATTTATAAGTAATTGACAAAAGAGAGACTATTTATACAGGTATGAAACAAAGTTAAACATAAGTATGAAAATTCGAACATAATTGTTTGTTTCGAGAGTCCGGAGAACGGGAGCGAGCGCGTGCTACGGCAGGCTATACCGTGGAGTGTAGGATATTTGCCCCGCGCAGCACGGCAAATAGCCTGAGTGCACACACACACAAGGGCGTATTGCTTCGGTGTACGTTCGTGAAGAAAAAACATGATGCCAACTCCTCAAAAGAAAACGGAAATTCCTACTCGGTCGTCAAGCTGTCCAGTAAAATCGTGAACAGAAAATTTGAGATATCCTGAGCAGGAGAAGAGCGAATCGTTTGTGACAAAGTCGTGAGGAACGCGCGTAGTTGCAACGGCTGGTAAAGCGTATAACCCGTCTTTTGACCGTTTTTGTTAATTTTGCACTTCTTTAGTAAATTACGGGATATTTTGATGATCTTTTTTCACAACGACCACCAAAAAAGTATTGTCAATGCTGCTACATCACTAAATCATGTAAACAGTAGGCCGGTGTGTACCTTTAACCGGATATGAATTTGAATGAATCAAGTTTTTAACCTATGCTTACCCAAAGCGACCAGCAGCAAAGACATTGCATACTTGGTTGTTGATCAGAATGTGTTGAACAGTGTGTAAATGTGAGGATTCTTATAGCTGTTTATAGTTCTAAACGACTCTTCAAGCAGCGATCTACAGACGGCAACGACAAGCTAATTCTGGACCGATTTTTATAAGTTCCTGGTGGATACTAGCCAAGTTGTTACGGTCCGGAAAGTTCCAGACTATAACAAGAAAAACAAATTGAAACTCGCCAAACGCAACAAAGGAGTCAAACAAGATCACACTATGATGTAAGAACAAAGAAACAATGATTTATGTTATGATCTGAGAATCAAAAATAAATGCACAGTGATTAAGTAAGGTTAATTTGTTGTGAGCACTTAAAGAAAGATCTTATACGAAATATAAAGACAAGATCTTACGAAAACTAAGGTGAGGACTTGACGGCTTAGAAGAACGGCGGCTCCACGCACAAAAGTTGGCGATCACGATTCTTGGCGCTGCAATATGCTGAGAAAAGTTCCCGGCCACGACGAGACGACAACAAGACGAACTGCTCTTTAAGTCTCTGTCCCGAGAAATCCAGCGATGAGCACTCCTTAGCCAAGTTGAACACGGTCTCTTTCTCTCAAGAAACAACGGATCGCACGAAGAAACAATGCACGGGTAACGTCCGGCACACGTGGACAGAAAATCCTTTCGTTGAAGGCTCAATCAAAACGCCGTCGACAAATCCCGCGTCGATAATAATCACAACAACGTCCTCCTTCTAAACATTAAGTGCTGACAATACTATTTAAATGCCCACTTTACATACTCTTGAAAGATTATGTAATTTTCCAAAGAAAAATCTAGAAACTCCGAGTCTTAACTCTTCTCAGAAAAAAAGCAATACAAGGGAATTTCTCCAGCTACCAACAATAGACTGTACTACCATTACATCATACCGCAACTGCTTTCCAATGACATAGTCTCATGAATATTCAAATTAGCTTCTAAGCAGGTTTTCTGAGAAATGTATATAGTAAACACAAGTCTATAGAATTAGGTCAGTCGGAATTTCCTCGTCCGTGTAACACCCAAAATACTTAACCAGAGCTACACAGTAAGAATCCTTATTGATTGGTAAAAACATATATCGATGTTAAAAAGAAAATGTAAGGGTCTTTTTTACGTTTTTTTCTGGTTTTGTATATATCTTTAAACTACTTTCTTCTTATCAGATTAGCAATGAGTGCTTCGCCGCGCGCCCAGTTGACAAGGCTCTCGAGTGTCATTGCGCGACGGATCGTACCATTATTTGTAGGGTATGCAGGGATTTTATGAACGTTCAAGTACGCCGCCAATATTAAAATGCATCATATACCCATTGAAACTGCATTTGAATGTTTTACAACCGTGTTGGGAGAGGAATAAATTCTTCCTGTTTGAAAATATTAATATTTGTTGCGTTTGTTCGTAGTGTGTAATCCCTGCTAAAATCGGCCGCCCCCGTCCATATATTACGTGATCCGTCCTTTCAAATACGGCGCTAGACTGGTTCCCGCTCCACATCTAAAAAAAAAAGTCAATCGGAACGGACGTGCCACTGAATGGGAAAGCCCATGGATTTTATTTGCTTTATTTCCACAAACCGAAAATTAAATCATTAAATCGAAACATTCTGAACCTCAAAATTTACAATTTATGAAACAATTTGGGACGTTTTGTGAGGTTAAAGTACCTGGATACAAGTCAATCGTAAAGGCGGATACACACTATCGCGGAAAAATCACACTTTCGCGCTGCGCTCACCGCATTGCATGAGCTCCCAATCGCCGATTATTCCCGAAATAGAAAATTCCACTCTGGTAACTTGGGGCTTCTCTGATACCTCATTGGCTGCGCGTTGGAAAGGTCAGCGCACCGCGGTCAAAGTTCAACAAATTTAAACTTTGACCCAGCTCAAAACGTTTTGCGCGTCGCGATAGGCCGCGCACAAGCGGCAAACCAGTTTGTGTACAAACCAATGGAACAGTGTGATTTTTCCGCGATAGTGTGAATTACTCCCCTTTATACAAAATCACACATGGATTTGGCTGGAAAAAAAATTGAAAAGTAAATAAACTTTGTGTTGAGCACATTTCTGTACTGGAAAGCTCCATGAACTTTGTACCTGGCGCTGTTTAGCACAAATTTGCCGGGCACAGATTTTATTAATGAATTACTTTGTAAGATGAGGAACCAGCTACATTTGTATTTTCAAATTGTGCTTAAAAACAGTATCAACATTTTAGTGCACATGTAAATACATATCACAATATTTTGTCAGGCAACCAACTTTTGCAATATAAAGCAGATAAATCATGTGCTAAGTAATGTTTCGTGCCAATAGCGCCATGAAATTGGCCCCTGGAGTTCAGAAAGTTTTTCCCTTTTTTTCAATACTTCATTGCACCATCACTGCTGTCCTCATCTTTTGCAATGTCAGTCGTCATCAAAGTCTTCATTATCTTTAAAGCCCCAAAATTTTACTTCACGAACAGACAATAAAAAAGGAAACTAAAAGTGTTGATAGCAAGGTAACAATCACATGATATGGTATCTTTGTGGAAGAAAACTGCTAACTGAAGTTTGGAAAATATTTTTTTACCTTTCATGCATCATCAACATATTACTACGACTGTAATTGTGGGGAAATAAAACATGTTCCAAATTATTTAACACTTTATTAAACAGCTTCAACCCGCAAAGCATTGTTATGACAATTCAGTGATTTCTTTAGAACGTATTGTACCTGTAGGTGATTGCACAACACATACAATGGAGAAATGAACTGATTGCATAATACACACAATGAAGGAATGGAATGACAAGAATGCGAGTCAAGTAGTGTAGATAACAAGGAAATACAATTAATTACTTGTACTGTAACACTTATGTAATGCTGCTGTTCCTTATTTTAAAAGTTTCCAGTCACGTAATGTCTTGAAGTTGCTGCTGGTGGGTATCACCTTCATGCCATTTGGAAACGACTTTCACCTTCGCGGGTCCATCTCCTATTGAGAATGAGTAGACATGGGTTGGCTGCTCTCTTCCAAATGCCAAATACACCTCTTCGAGATAATGATCTAGGAAAGAAAAATAATTTACTAACAAAACAAAATTGTTGTCATTATTTAATATCCATATCTACATTCTTCAAAATCGATGCTTAGAATACAGACGTTAAAAAAATTTAGACGTTAAAACAAGTGTTGTAGATCACTTGATGAATACCTGGTTGGCATTTGACGCTTGCTCATACGTTTGTGTTCACCGGCGATGTCATCCTGTTTATCCTCAAGCCTCAAATGTAGGTACAGGTTGGGACAATATGTGCTGCATCTGAAGTCTTCGCTCCTTGACAGTTTTGATCCAATCACTGTTCAGGTAAGTGAAATCTTCACTTCCTGACCCCTAATGCACCTGGTGGTTGGTGCCTTGTCCCCATCACTGTTGAACTGAAAAATGAATAACAAGTTAACATTAATAATAAATGGTACTGAGGGTTGAAAAGTTGATCAGAATGTTTTTCTTTTTTTGAAATGACTCATCAAGCATCGGTAAGTGCAAATTTGATGGAGATACCCACATTTTCGAGTGAGAAAAAAATATGTTTAGTCTCATATGTTTTGTGCAAAAGGTCGTAAAACATGATGAACGGTATAAATACCGTACACGTTTGCCACTAATTCTTCATAATAAAAGTTTCCGGCAAACTGCAGAGCAAAGAAGTAGGCCTATAAACAAATTTTAGTGACTATAGAAATTACTAAAATAATCTCGCTTATTCTTCGTGGACATAACAAACTGTTGAGGAACGTGAAGATAATGGATGGAGGCATTGCCGCGACATGGTTGACAAGGTTTGACAGCTCATGTCTTCTGTTACATTCCAGATATAGGGTATGCGTAGTCTTATTATACATGATATTGATTGCAACCCACTCCATTATTGCCACGTGGCAACGATCGAGTTACTGTATGTGGTTTATGGGCTGTCTCGCAAACTTTGAGGGGGTGGGCGTCTTCGGCTGTGGTCTTCAGACTCCTGCTAGTACCTGCGCTATTGCGCAAAGTGCGTAACTAAACTTGTTTCGTTCTTAAAGCTGTAGTCCAGTATGTTGAAGAAAAAAAAAGATTCAACCCATGCACTCTCTCACGTATGCTCTTTCACGTAACTGTCACCCCGAGAACGCCGTTCTACTCGGGAGTTTCGATTACCATGCCCATTGGTTCAAACGAGCACAATGATCCTGTTGTAAACATGCCATTTGGCCTGCAGTAAAGTGCCGAGGTAATCATATCTGACAACTACTCAAACATCTGTGTATGATTTCAGTTTCAGATAAAGTGAAAACATTGTTGAGGCGCGAAATAGATCGTATTTTGACAAGACACTGGAATACAAACCATCGTACCATATGTTACGGCATTTTCTTTCTGTCTGCAATAAATATAATTAAACAAAGTTGGCCTGATGAAACTGTGTAGTGTTGTCTGTCACAGCTAAAAACATCAGAGGCCGTTTCCGAGCACACATATACGCATCTAATATTTTGTGTAAAGTGCTTATAGCTTCTTGGGGCCGTCCATAAAGTACGTACGCACGGAGGGGGGTGGGGGTTGTTGACATTGCGTACACCATGCGTACAGGGGGAGGGGGGTCCAAGCCAATGCGTATGTACGCAAACCGAAAATGTCATTTTAGTAAATCGGGAAAGGATGGACAAGTTGACCATGGATTCAGAAATGTACGAAATATATTAGATAGGCCACACATTTTTCTCACACATCTCACATTTTTCTCACTCCTCAAATTAGGTTTTCCCATTAAATCCCCAGTTGAATGATGCTTGATGTGTCATTTTAAGTAAACAAAAGAAATCTATACATTTTGTCATTTATTTCAGACTTAGGTGGCGACATGCGAATCGTACTACACGTAGTAGTATATAGCACTATACATGTAGTACTGAACCATTTTTACCAATGCTGAGGTATATATGGAATGCGTATGCGTACAGGGGGGTGGGGGGGGGGGGGGGGGGGGTTGGAGCCACTGCGTACGCCATGCGTACAGGGGGGGGGGGGTGTCTAAAAAGTCGGCATCTCATGCGTACGTACTTTATGGACGAACCTTGCGAAAACGTGCTCTGTGATTTTTAAGTGTGTTATGCACAACATAGTGGAACTACAGCCTTAAATCCTATCCGATGAACGGAGCAAATTTAGTTAAGCCCGGTTTCCATATAGACGTAACAAACGTTTATAGTTAGTGGTCAAACAACTGCCCTACCTGTTATTCCTTCTTGTAAATTGGTTTGTAATAATTGTTATTTTTTGCTTGTGTGGATACAAAAATTATATAATATGGAGATGGTAATAAGGTCCATGCCAAAAACAACAAAGGGAAAAATATCTTAGATTTTTCCACTTTTTCAATTTTTTTCTTACACTTCTTGTATTGTCAATGTACTTATTACAAAAAGAAATCCCAAAATTCGACCATCCTCATTGAAACAAGAGCGTTTTTGTTAAGCGAGCACCTGATTTAGACACTGCCGTGTGCACGCAATTAATCGTGATTACCATGCACCTACTAGGCCTATTTCGAAACATGTAGCTTGAAGTACGTTACCAGACTAGTTTCTGAGACGCCATCGTCTGCTCGGAAGTGGTCGTATTACTACGCATCCACTGTTACGAAACATACAGACTGAGGAACGTTTCAAAAACACCTTTCCACTTAAAAGAAACAGTAGGAGGCCCGCTTAACGTAGACAGTCGGCAAAGTTGACTGAACCAAGTTTAACCTTTCGATTGTTTCCGTCAGTGTTTGCGTTGCCTTTGTTTGCGTCTCGTCTGCGCGCGCGCGTTACGATTATATGGAAACTAGGCTTTACGCACTTTGCGCAATAGCGCAAGTACCATTTGGATCGAGCCCACACGGTAGATGCCCTCCACCACTCCGCCTCTCCCTACCCCCACGTTTGCGAGACAGTAACATATAAATCATGTTGCCACGTGGCATATGGAGTGGGTTGTAGTCATGTTACCTCCTATCTGGATTGTAAAGCCCGGTTTCCATATAGACGTAACATACGCAGAGAGTGCCGCAAACTACCAACGCAAACAGTAACGCAGACAGTCGGCAAAGTTGAACCAAGTTTAACTTTGCCGACTGTTTCCGTCAGTGTTTGCGTTGCGGTTGTTTGCGTCTAGTCTGCGTGCCCGCGTTACGATCATATGGAAACCAGGCTTAACAGAAGACACGAGTTGTCAAACCTTGCTAACCATGTCGCGCCAATGTATGGAGCGTCAAAGTGACAACCCTAATTTCTCATTTTATGCTAGTAGATTCTCAGGTTTTTTGGTATCGCAAAGAGTATTTTCAAAATGCTAGCAGAAATTTGGAATTTACTTTGACGACACGCGGCGCGCCAAAAGTGGACAACTAAATTAACTTATCTCGCGGCGCCCCAAAGAGTAAACAACGCCCCTATATTCAAAATGGAATGGTCTTTTGTGGACCCGCCCTACATTCCGCGCCACCAGGTTGGCTGCGCGAGAGAGTCGGAAGTGAGCCGCACATCAAAGGACCACCCAATGGAGTGAGTGTCATGTCGGACCGATCGTTTTCGCAAGCACGACCAGAAGCATGTTTGATGTATAAATCGGGCCTCCCACTGTGCGATTTTTTGTCACGAATTTCTAACGATTAGCTACGATTTGGTACGATTGTGTACAGAGTCTATACACAATCGTAACAAATAGTACCTAATCGCACCTAATTCGTGGCAAAAATCGCACAGTGGGAGGCCCGCTTAACATTGACTCAAGCAATGGCCATCTGTATGATTGAGGGGGTGGGGGTTCGGGGGGCGGGCGGCGTCTTCGGCTGTGGTCTTCAGACTGCTGCTAGTGCTTGCGCTATTGCGCAAAGTGCGTAACTAAACTTGCTCCGTTCTTCGGATGGGATTTAAAGCTGTAGGTCCAGTTTGTTGTGCAGCGCACTTAAAAATTACAGAGCACTTATTCGAAAGAGAAAGGAACTCAACTCGCTGTTGCCTGTTGCTGTGTAAATATGAGCGCAGTACATTGCAGTCACCCAAACAAAACCTGACCATTTTGAATGAAGTGGGGGCGTGCTGTTACATGGTGTGCGTGTGAGCGCCCTTAAATTTTAGTCACAGTGATTTTTTTTAACTGTGAAAATAAAATTTTAAATAAGTGATTATAACCCGCCGAGGTGAATTAATTTGATACAAATGTGAACAAATGTACATGATCGAGTTTGGGAAATCTGGATGAGGTGAAAAGCAAATTGGCTCCACCGGGATTCGAACCGCGGACCTTCTGCTTAACGTACAGACGCCCTACCAAATTATTGAGCTATGAAGCCAACTGGTGGTCTCGAATCACGGTAGTGCAGTTGTTCCTCACTGATTGTTCCTAACTGACTGTATAGTTTTATCAGGAAAACTTTGCCCAATGGACCGACAGCTTGTATTTCTTGTAAAATGCATTTCATACGTTTCTTTCATGGTGGATATTTTTGTCTTGTTAAACTACGATCTATCTCACGATCTATCAAACTGTTTTCCATTTCGTGTTGGACTACTGACTTCTTATCGTTCTGAGCATCTTTGATTCACGTTTTTCGGCCTTCCTCCCGAGTGTTTTGAACAGTTCAAAACACTCGGCTCCCATCCGTCCTTTCCAGAACACGGCAGAGTTGCTTACGAGCTGATCCAGCGTAGTCCAGAGTGGTCCCGTTCAGACCTCACGAGAGAGGACGGCAGCTGAACGGCTTCTCGTCCGACCTGGACTTAAGATTCTATCTCCCCATTTAGTGGGGAGTGGATGAAGAACACTCGTGAACAAAGATGGCTGGCAAAGAATGGATGGCTCCAGTTGGACGTGATTTAGCTGGCTACCAGTAATTTACTCGCAACTTTAGTAAGTTAACTGCATGTTTTTGACAGTACCGGAGAAAAACAACGGCCTAAAACATGATAGGATTACTGAGCGGTCTAGTGCGTCGAACTTAAGTTCCTGTGCTAGTACTAAAATGTAGGTTCGATTCCGGGCCGCGACAAGTTGTGGCACCTGTGCCCTTGAGCAAGGCACTCAACCACACTTGCTCCCATTCCTGTCTCTCCGCTGTTGGATGTGGTAAATAAATAAATAAATAAATTAATAAATAAATAAATAAATAAATAAATAAATAAATAAATAAATATATCATTTTCACTGAAATTTTGAGGCAATATTTTCTCAACAGCCAGAGCTACGCCAACTTCCAACTATTTTAAAGAAAAACAAAGATTCAACCCATACACTCGTATGCTCTTTCACGTAACTGTCACCCCGAGAACGCAGTTCTACTCGGAGTTTCGATTACGCCTAATGGTTCAAACGTGCACAATGATCCTATTGTAAACATGCCATTTGGCCTGCAGTAAAGTGCCGAGGTAATCATATCTGACAACTGTTAAGGAGTCAAGCTACTCAAACATCTGTGTATGACCATTTTAGTTTCAGATAAAGTGAAAACATTTTGAGGCGCGAGATAGATCGTATTTTGACAAGACACTGGAATACAAGCCATCGTACCATATGTTACGGGTTTTTCTTTCTGTCTGCAATAAATATAATTAAACAAAGTTGGCCTGATGAAACTGTATAGTGTTGTCTGTCACAGCTAAGAACATCAGAGGCCGTTTCTGAGCTCACATATACGCATCTAATATTTTGTGTAAAGTGCTTATAGCTTCTTTACCTTGCGAAAACGTCCTCTGTGATTTTTAAGTGTGTTATGCACAACATAGTGGAACTACAGCCTTAAATCCTATCCGATGAACGTAGCAAATTTAGTTAAGCCCGGTCTCCATATAGACGTAACAGACGCAGAGATAGTCCGGTCAATTTACCGCTAAATGTGCCTAACTAGCACTGGCTGGTGTATACAAAACCACTCATTAACATACTGAAAATCTAATATTTTCGAATGAAACGTTTTTTAATCATTACATTGAGGGCGTTATTTCGTCTGTATATACCTGTACAGCAGACGAAATATTTCTCGTCGTCTGCTAAAAATTAGGCATTATAAACGAATCAGACATGTTTTTTTTACATTTCGGGGATTTTGTTTATAGTTAGTGGTCAAACAACTGCCCTACCTATTATTCCTTCTTGTAAATTGGTTTGTAATAATTGTTATTTTTTGCTTGTGTTGATAAATAAATTATATAATATGGAGATGATAATAAGGTCTATGCCAAAAACAACAAATGAAAAAATATCTTAAATTTTTCCACTTTTTAAATTATTTTTTTACACATGTATACTTCTTGTATTGTCAATGTGCTTATTACAAAATTCGACCATCCTCATAGAAATAAGAGCGTTTTCCTCAAGCGAGCACCTGATTTAGACACTGCTGTGTGCTCGCAATTAGTCGTGATTACCATGCACCTACTATTTCGAAACATGTAGGTTACCAGACTAGTTTCTGAGACGCCGTGTCTGCTTGCAAGTGGTCGTATTACTACGCATCTACTATTACGAAACATACAAACTGAGGAACGTTACCAGACCAACTATTGTTTCTTAATTTTTGTCTTCAAAAACTGCTTTAAATACATTTTTTCACTTAAAAGAAACAGTTAGATTGTTCATATGTTGTGACCTAGATTCATGTTAAGCGGGCCTCCCACTGTGTAGCCTTTAGTCAAGGCTGCCGTGGCGAGTTATATATATGCGCGCAGTCAGTTTTACCAACGCTTGGGGAAAGGCTACCACGCACGGACTGTCCGCCCAGACAACAGTCTGCAGTATGAATGTTAGTCTTTTCTCAAGCGCTATAGCAAAACAGTGCACAAAACAAACCTCGCCACGGACGCCTTGACTAAAGGCTACCCACTGTGCGATTTTTGCCACGAATTTCGAACCATTAGCTTCGATTTTGCATGATTGTGTATAGAGTCTATACACAATCGTAACAAATTGTAGGCTACCTAATCGTTGGAAATTCGTGGCAAAAATCGCACAGTGGGAGGCCCGCTTAACGCAGACTGTCGCCAAAGTTGACTGAACCAAGTTTAACTTGTATATGGAAACTAGGCTTTACGCACTTTGCGCAATAGCGCAAGTACCATTTGGATCGAGCCCACACGGTAGATGCCCTCCACCACTCCCTACCCCCAAGTTTGCGAGACAGTAACATATAAATCATGTTGCCACGTGGCAATATGGAGTGGGTTGTAGTCATGTTACCTCCTATATGTATCTGGAATGTAACAGAGGACACGAGTTGTCAAACCTTGCTAACTATGTCGCACCAATGTATGGAGCGTCAAAAGTGACAACCCAAATTTCTTATTTTATGCTAGTAGATTTTCAGGTTTTTTGGTTTCGCAAAGAGTATTTTCAAAACAAACAAATAGAACGGCATGTAGGGCGGCTTCAAAAAAGACCATTGCTATTTTGAATATAGGGGCGTTGTTTACTCTTTGGGGCGCCGCGAGCTAATTTATTAGTCGTTCACTTTTGGGGCGCCGCGAGAGTCGTAAAATTGTGTTTTTTGAAAATACTCCTTGCGAAACCAAAAAACCTGAAAATCTACTAGCAGAAAATGAGAAATTTAGGTTGTCAACATTTGACGCTCCATAGCTAATGTCTGCTTATCTCCACCGTCATCGATAGTTGGCATATAAACTATCCACCATGAACGAATAAAAATCGCTCAAGAGTTAGCTTGGTTGTCATTGTCATCTGTAGATCGCCACTTGAAGAGTCGTTCAGAACCCGACATAATCCTCACATTTACGCACTGTTCAACACATTGTGATCAACAACCATGTATGCAATCGTTTTGCTGCTTGTCGCTTTGGGTAAGTAATATTGAATTATAAAACACGTTTGCTATTATATTATATCTTTAGTAGCCACAGATCGCCGCCTTGTGAAGTTTATTTTTTTGACAATATTATAATTTTGTTCTGCAAAATTAATTTTCGTCGGCGACTTTTCCTATTTTTCCTGTACATAATATGTAATAAATGCTCTGGTATGAAAGTAACACATTAAATGCCCTAGACTACATTTGCATTCCAAACACGCAAACATTGCAAACGTGTGCATCGTTCGCCAACAACTGGTACCCGGCTTTCCACAGACGAGTGCACAAAAGTATAATCGCGGTTACTAGGTGACGTCATTACACCTTGCTCTACACCACAGACCCGCCCGCGAGCTCGGGTAGTGGTGGCTGCCACCGGGTAGTCCGGCAGCCAAACCCAGATTTTGGGCCTAACCTTGTTTTGGGGTCTATAGTGTTTTTTTTTCAACGGATTATGATAGTCTAGACCCTCGGTTTGAAAAATCTGAAAACTGTTACTCTGTCAGCATTGAGCAATTTGTATTGCACCAATTGCTCTGTTATAGTGTGGCTGTAATGCTTTATAATTGTTCAAAAGGTCACAGAATGACAACATTTCATACAGAGGTATCCAATAGCCTCACAAGAAATATGGATTATACCAATATCAAATTTTAATACAGTTGACATGGCAACCATTTGTCAAAATGGCCACCCATCCCATTGAAATAATAACAAAGTGGCCTGTATTGAGATCAAATTTACAAGATAGGTATAAGAATAGTTGTAGAGTCATCTACTTCAAATTCTAGAGGAACATCCACTCTGTTCTTTTCAGAATGGCTGCCTTTTCCATGGTTTATGTTAATCCTACATCTAAAACAACAAAGAAAAATACTCTTCAAAAAAGTCTAACATTATTCAATGTTGAGGCACAATGTACATCTAAGCCATATGCTAACCCTTCAATATTGTAAGGATGTAAGTTTTCTTTTTAATGTTATAAATGTCAAGTAGTTACAGTAGATGTAATACAATAGCCTATCCTAGATGAGTCCAATAAATTATGTTCTGGTGTTTTGCCCGAGTTAGTATTGTGAGTGCAACAAAGCCAAACTCTCATCATACACAATGTTTTGTGCCTGTAATGCATATATGAAATGCCTGAACGACCAAACTAGAGAAGCAAACAATGTAAATCAGTCTCAGGAAGACGTGGATGCGTGATCCCATATGTGACCCGCTCTGCGAAAAAGGGTATTAAGTCACGCTGGCTAGAATTCTTTTTACGACCACAAAAAGAAATCCGCGGCAAATCCACGCTCAATAAAATACCAAAACACAATGGAAATTCCTGGCGTTGCCCAGATACCGCCTGGAATGTCTGTGTTCCCCCGGCCCTGGAATGTCTGTGTTCCCCCTGGAATGGCTGTGTTCCCCCTGGAATGGCTGTGTTCCCCCTGGAATGGCTGTGTTCCCCCTGGAATTTCTTTTGTGTTAACACTATGAACATCTAACAATGGAAATTGGGCACACACCATTGTTACTAACAATGGGGTTACAATGAACATGTACATGTTCTTGCTCATAGTGTAATGAGCGTTGAAATGCCACAGATTTATTCTTATGCCTAAGTCACAATTAAAGCGGAGGCCGGGCGGCGTGTGCGATTTATAGGCATCGGCCGGCGTGTAGAGGTCGGCGAACGATCGCGCGATTGGGAGTCACAATTAAAAGTGCGGCGAGCAGCGTCTGGGCGGCGCCTGGCCGATATATGGATTGTCTGAGTTGTCAAAAATTTGGCCCGGAGCCCGCCCGATGTGTGCGATGCCCTGCCGGACATTGGCCAGGCATCGACCGATTTATTGGCGTTCAGTTTGCGATGCGAAACGCCGCACCAGGTTTTAAGTCCGAGTTAAAAGTAACTCGATGCCCGCCCGATGCCCAAAAATTACCCGGCAGCCGCAAGGAGTCCCGTGGGGCCCCGGCCGAAAATACCTAGAAATCCGTCGCAAACTACTCGCAAACATATCGCAAGCTAATTGTGACTGTGGTATTATGGTCGCAAAAACAATACTATAGCCAGCGCGACTTGATACCCTTTTTCGCAGAGCGGGTCACATATCACCAAACATAAAGAACTGTCGCAGTGTCAATTACAAATGGTATCAGCAGATATTTTTTTTAGTTTCATCCATTTAAGTTTTCAAGTAATATCGTTAACATTTCATGTTGTAAAGCCAAAGTGCGTCGTTAGCATGTGATATGAAGTATCACACATTATCAAGTGAATAAAAACCTATTTGTTCTATGAAAATATATACATTAGAAAAAATCCTGGAAACTAACACATTGAGGGAAATAATAACGAAATGAGTTAAAAGAAAACCGGTAAAGAGACTAATTTACCATTAATAACATAACAATAAGATTGTATTCATTATTTAAGAACCAAGGCACTAGCAATATAACCTACTTTACTGAAAAACTTTCATCCTTGCCTGTGGGACTCAGAGATATTATTTTTATTATTCTTTATAGAGAAGAGAGTATTGCACTACAATGGTTAGAAAATTATATTTATGGCACTTCTGATAAATCCCTCTAATAAATGACTATTAATGCCTCCAGTTCATAAATTTACATTTGGCCGCCGTATACATTATGCAGGTTTGTTTTAGACATTTGCCTTTGAGAAATAAATGCAAATTATTTGGCTATCATACGCAAATGTACTCTTAAAATTATTATTTTCTGTCAAAAACCAGGTTTTTGGCGGCCATTTTGTTTTTTGCCTATATCTAAAATTGCTCAATACCAACAGAGTAACAGTTTTATGTTTGGTAAATTTGGGTATCTCAGGAACCATAATCCATTATTTAAAAAAACTATAGACCCCAAAACAAGGTTGAGCCTGGTGGCTGCCGGACTAGGGGCAGACTCGTGTAACACGTGATGGCTAAAAGAACGCTCCGGTGTAAGTTGATGTTACCCGGTGTCAGCATCTCGAACGCTCCTTATAGGGATCGGGAACTAATCTAAACGCAGCCTAGATTGGTTCCCGATCCCTATAGATTGGTTCGCTTATATGTGGACGGGAACCAGTCTAAACGCAGCCCTGTTGTTTCCAACAGCCTCTTTCAGCAGCGGCTCATTTGATCCCGGACGCGCCGCCGGACGGTCATGCCAAGTGAAAAACGAATCAGGGTATCTCCAATTCCACCCCGACGGATCTACATGGTTGTTGAGTTTATTAGAAGATTTGTGTTGGCCATGCAGATGTGACGATTCGCACATCGTCTGCGACTCGTTGCCTACTAGCTGTCCTGGGTAGTTCTACAACCCACAGATTTTGTGCAACATAGTCATTGGTTAGTTCCATTGCTATTGTTATTTTTTGACATCTTTTATGTCATCATGATATTAGCAAACTGTACTTTATTATCAACTTGAGGTGACGAAGAAGGAGATGCAATTTTAAAAGTGAGTTGAAAACCCACGGAGAAATCTAAAGGGGCGATCCCCACGTTGTCAAGTAGAGACTGCAAACCCAATTAGCCTTTTAGAAGTATGGCGGAACAAAAGGAAAGGGCGAAATTTCATTTGGGTATGAATTTTTTTATCAATTGTATTTCTTTCCAAAAACTTGATTTACATGTTGTAATTATAATACATAGACAGAATTATAAATAAATTTAATAAGTGTAAAGTGAAAAACTGAGTTATTTTGCATTTTAGTCGATTTTATACCCACTGCAAAGTGCGCCCTCCTATTGTGTCCGCCATACTTCAAAAAGGCTAATGCTTTGTTCCGAGTTTGCCGAAATAACTCCGCCCCCTTGAATATTGTTGCTATGCTATCACACGCTATCCCTCAAAATGTCCACACACTGCACAAACCAATGGGACTTTCAACGGAAAACACAGATTCATTGGAGAAAACTCAAAGGTATTCATGTTTCAGGGTTAACCGTAGACTTGGTTCCAAGTCCGAGATCCTGGTTTGTTTTCCGTTTCCGATTTGTGAAATGTATGGACAGGGAACTAGTCTATTTCTGTCTGAACCTAAATAGACTAGTTCCCTGTCCATAATTTTCACAAATCAACAGAGGGCGCTACGCATACGGAAAACAAAACAGGATCTCGGACTTGGAACCAAGTCTAGGTCAACCGTTATCTTAGAACACACTGAGTAAAGGGCCAGTAACCTATACAGGGATGTCATATATCATCATGAAATACACTCGACCTAAAAAGTTCTGTCACCAGTATTAAATTAAAGACATTTATAGATATTTATTATTAAATTGGATTTAATGTAGGAAAAGAATATATCCAAATTTTAGCTGAACATATCCCTCAAAGGAATAAAGCTCAAGAGAGATCATGATGGCAAGGCTTCACTGAACTAGCTAAGATAATCTCAGCTCTTGCTTTATCATTTTTCATTGGGATGTGGTCTTTTCACCAGTAGAGCTGAGAATGTTTAAGAACATGAACAGGTTACCACAAAAGAGGACAAAACAAATGTGTCATTTTCTCACCATGACACACTAATTCCCCCCTGGAACTCACCCAAACCTTGTCAGGCATGAACGTGATTGTATTAACAAATCGACTACTTGTGTGTGGAATAAGACTGTACACAAACAGCCGACAGAGGGCGGCAAACCGCACAGACGGTGCAGAACAGCAATATAATGCATTCCAACACTGGCTGGTGTATACAAAATCACTCATTAACATACTAATAATCTAATATTTTCGAATGAAAAGTTTTTTAATCATTACATTGAGGGCGTTATTTCGTCTGTTACCTATCAGGAATCCGTGCATATTATGTTATAATCTTCGGGAAACACGACTACTCGTAGCAGACGAAATATTTCTCGTCGTCTGCTAAAAATGAGGCATTACAAACGAAACAGAAATGTTTGTTTGCACATTTCGGGGATTTGGTTATAGTTAGTGGTCAAACAACTGCCCTACTGTTTTTCCTTCTTGTAAATTGGTTTGTAATAATTTATATTTTTTGCTTGTGTTGATAAATAAAGTATATAATATGGAGATGGTAATAAGGTCCATGCCAAAAACAACAAAGGACAAAATATCTTAGATTTTTCCACTTTTTCTATTTTTATTTTTATTTTACTTCTTGTATTGTCAATGTGCTTATTACAAAAAGAAATCCCAAAATTCGACCATCCTCATAGAAATAAGAGCGTTTTCCTTAAGCGAGCACCTGATTTAGACACTGCCGTGTGCTCGCAATTAGTCGTGATTACCATGCACCTACTATTTCAAAACATGTAGGTTGAAGTACGTTACCAGACTAGTTTCTGAGACGCCGTGTCTGCTTGCAAGTGGTCGTATTACTACGCATCCACTATTACGAAACATACAGACTGAGAAACGTTACCAGACCAACTATTAATTCTTAAATTTTGTCTTCAAAAACTGCTTTAAAAACATCTTTTCACTCAAAAGAAACAGTTAGATTTTTCAAATGTTGTGACCTAGATTCATGTCAAGCGGGCCTCCGACTGTGCGATTTTTGCCACGAATTTCCAACCATTAGCTACGATTTGGTACGATTGTGTATAGAGTCTATACACAATCGTAACAAATCGTACCTAATCGTTGGAAATTCGTGGCAAACATCGTACAGTGGGAGTCCCGCTTAACGCAGACAGTCGGCAAAGTTGACTGATCCAAGTTTAACTTATCTGTGAACATTTCTGATTTTTAAAATACCAATCATGAATCCTGGGATGCGTCTCAAGACGAGAAAACAGACTGGAAAATGTGAGAAGAAAAGTGTGCAGCTGGACTGTCTCTATAGTTAATGTGCATGTCACGTCGGTCTGAAATGTGTTTTGGCGAATGATAAATTTATAGCAAACCTATTTTACGAATTCAGAAGTTGACCATTACTAATTTTGGGCAAATGTTACAAGTTTATAACCGCAATAAAAAAGATGGAAAAGGTGAAAATTATACGAGAACAAAATTTCGCTGGCAGTTTTGTACACACAAATTCAGTAATGGTCAACTGCTGATAATTTTTCGTTTAGTAAAAAACTATGAATTGTAGGATAGGGCGACAAATCGTGTGTAAAAAAGGTATATTAGGGCGACGTGCTCAATAGGGCGACATTTTGGTGTCGCCCTAATATTTTTGAGTTTAAAATTATTTTTTTTAGGTCAAAAACCATTTTTTTAAATCGAGAACCATTTTTATTAGGTCTGGAACTGTCTCTCTTCTAGGTCTGCGACCATCTCCGGAAGCTTTGGGTAAAAAAATAAGGTGTCATTTTGAGTAATTCTTGCCGAAATGTCGGTGGTCCCCGGCGAGAGTCTTCCCGAAATGTCGCCCCATTGCGGCATTCAGCGTTCTTTAAATTATCAGCATTATCATTGAGATGTACATATTTATTTTCATGCTCAGGTTTTCCAAAATGCTTCAGTTACTGCATCAAGATCAAGATCAAGCCATTTCACAGGACATCTGTAAAAATAGCACTCTGCAGCTACACAGAAATTGGCCTGAGCTTGCGTTCATTACCTAGAGGGTGATCAACTTGCTCCACCCTACTCTTCCAAAACACAATCATTAAGAACCAATTTATTCATCTTCACCAAAATCTGCTTTGGAGTTTAGATTTTCATCTATGTGATTGCCAGAATAAAAATATTAATTATTTGAAATGACTGGATTGATTCAAGGTGGTCTTCTTTCAAAATTGCTTCTAGTCTTTTTGTTTACACTTGCAGATTAAAAGTAAATTTCTGGATTTATCATCTTTTGATAGTCTGTGTCATGTTTTCGAAATAATTGTTTGACACAGTTTACATACATTGTAGATCTAAATACATTGGCAATTTAGGCACTTATGTGGTAGAAAGTTTTAGAAACGTGTATGTTAAATATCTGCATGCATACAAAATAAAACAAATGGGTTTAAATTGTAAAATGCTCATATCTTAACTATGCATGTATTGGGTTTGGGTCTTGGGTTTCAGTTGGTTCCCATATTATTTAAACGTAAATTTGGATCGAATCTAATTGCTTGTTAAAGAAAAAGTATGTAACAATGCTATTTTCAAGGTTTGATTGTTACAGTAGCTTTTCCAGTCATAAAATCGAGGTTCATTTTATCATATAATATCACTTATTATAAGCTATACATTTTGGTTACTGTCTAAATACATATTTGGTTACCATCATTCAAACTAAAATCACAAACCATCAGCAAAATATAAGCAGTCTGATGTTTTTTTTATAAGTGCAATTTTACTAGAAACACGCATTTCGAAAATCTCTTGATTTTTGTCATCCATAGCTTGAACTTTAAAGGCATTAAAAATACCAAAGTTTTTGAAGCCACAGTGTGCATTTAATTGTAACAAAAGTCCTCTATTTGACAAAACCACAGTTTGATAAATGTATTGTTAATATTGTGACTTGGCATTGGAAAATTTAACAGCAGTCGTCTATTTTGCCGATTATCAGTCTTGGAAATAAAGGAAAATAAAGGCTCGGGATAAACGTTTCCTTGTTATAAGTATTGCTATTACTGGTGGTTTAATTATACTATCAGTACTCGGCTGTTTTAAAGAAAAAGTCTTTATAACTTGCCAAAGATAATTATTTCCAAATACGCATGTAAAGCCGTTTTTACTCCTTAATGATCAATTAATAACATGATGAATTAGTTTGGAGGTCAATGTTGAAAATGTGAAATCCTTGATATACAAGTACGTACCACACATACTAAATGTTTGATTTTGCGCGTTTCACTTGTCTTGGGACAAAATAGACCCATACATTATTCTGAAGCGCCTTCGAGAGTAAATTAGATATATCCTGAAAAGACGCCGTCAAATTTGGCCGTTTTTTCGCACTTTTGAAAAATTCAAGGTCACGTGACTTTTCGGAACCAAATTCTGGTTCCGAAAAAAAAGTCTTGTGAGTTAGTTGTATTTCCAGCCGTATAAATGTTTGTTACTGCAGAACTGCACCAAATTCAACTCTGATTTCCCCCCAATATTTATAAGTAATTGACAAAAGAGAGACTATTTATACAGGTATGAAACAAAGTTAAACATAAGTATGAAAATTCGAAAATAATTGTTTGTTTCGAGAGTCCGGAGAACGGGAGCGAGCGCGTGCTACGGGAGGCTATACCGTGGAGTGTAGGATATTTGCCCCGCGCAGCACGACAAATAGCCTGAGTGCACACACACACAAGGGCGTATAGACTTGAGGTCAAGTCTCTAGACAGTCGTATTTGGTCCGCCTGACGCCTATAATCCCCACACGCAACAGTCGTTGTTATCATAGTACCTGTCTAGAGACTTGAGAAACCTGTTTTCGCGCCAATATTGATTGCTTTCGATGACGTAGAACATCCGGGAATGTGTGGTGGGCAACAGTCACGCGCGTACACGCGCGCGCCAATAGACGCACATGAACACGCGTAAAAAATACTCACAAGCGTATTTTCATTCGAAGATGGCGCACGCGGGCGTTGTGATATACGTTCAAATTATTGAGCATGCACTCGGCTTGTAAAAACGAAAGTGCGTTTAAAAAAAAAAAAATCGCGATTTAGCCTAAAGAA
This sequence comes from Henricia sp. BOLD:AAB3569, assembly GCA_037783545.1. Classification (NCBI taxonomy): domain Eukaryota; kingdom Metazoa; phylum Echinodermata; class Asteroidea; order Spinulosida; family Echinasteridae; genus Henricia; species Henricia sp. BOLD:AAB3569. The sequence continues at coordinate 202,350 of JBBELK010001083.1, read as the reverse complement.
ATGCGTTTTTATCTTTCTCGATACAACAGCCATGGCGCAACAACATAAAGCAAGGTCAAGCAACAGAGGTAAGTGCAACCAATGCGCTTTTCTTGCTTTTTTTGCCGGTTATTACTCGAGCCACGTGGGTCATAAAAATGCCCACCAAAATGGTGGCTGGAAGGCGTGACGTCACCGGAAAGCAATCATTTAATGCTTCATGGCGCGTAATATATAATCACGCTGTTGCCATAGAACCAGCCAATAAAATTTTGTCCATCGTGCCGTGGTACCAGAGGGGATGTAATGTTATCTTATTCGGTTAATGCGTGTTTTAGAACTCCAATATTGTTATTTAGAGAAACTGTGTAGCGTTTAGTGAAATATAGTACGTTAAGTTACAGTCAAGAGCATTTATGATGTACAAATAAATGTACAACAATATTTATAAAAAATATCTCCCCTATAATGATTATGGGAGATCTTGTATCAGCTTCTTTTGACGAATGTGTTCTAATGAATGTGTATCATATTCAAGTATTAACTCGGTATCAGTCCCTTTAGATGTGATTGCGCCAATTACTTGTGTAAAGGGCTAAATATATCGATAAATTAAACTGCACAGCCCTTTATCACGTCGCAGAAAACAAATGAAGCTGAGCAGAATGTATTAAAACTATTTTTACGTTCTGTTGCTTTATCGTTTTCCAACTTTCGTGGCACTGCAGTCAAGTTAACGCACCACGGACTAAGATGCGCTCTATGTCAAATTGAAAGGGATCTAGAGCGCACTGCCAACTTTCCAAACTCAAGTAAGCGGGTCAGTAATTTTGCCCGGTGTTTGTGTTTTGTTTTACTACAAAGTGGATTTTGGTTTTTGTTTGTAACATTCTTCTTCGACTATTTGATTTTCAAAACGTGTTGCTGGTGGCTAAAATGGCAAGCATTAATACCCACAAGTGGCGTGCGTGCTTAGTTTGTAACACGACTTTACTAGCTGTCCTGCAAGAAATATTACAGTCTTGATAAATCAGATCTTCGCTCCAGATTAGAAAAAAGTCCTGCAAACAAATCTTTCCTCACCATCGAAGATCTGCGTCCTTGTCATACAAAACTGGAAAATGTTGAGAAGGTGACAGATTTGACCGAAAGCTTGAAAAACACATTAAAACTGCCCATTTGCTTATAGCGACTTGGAAAAAAATTCAAAATTTATATTTTGAGTTAAAACCATTTTCACACAACAGACAAGTTGCAACAGATATCAAAAATACTTTTGTTGCAAAAATTCATCAAGCGGTTCCTATTTTATGCTTGTTAAAACGTGTCAAATTTACGTGCGGAATCGTCAATGAAAATGAATAGACAGCAACTTCAAAAATTGTGATGTGATGCAAAGTGCCCTCCTTGGCACGAAGCACGTACGTTAGTTTTTTCTTGGTTAGTTTTAAATTCAAGCGTTTTATATCTATCTTGTCCTTCAAACAGGGCGCCATCAATTTAACTGACAATAAACAGCGGTGCCAAGTAGAGCATGATGAGGACACTATATAGGCGCGGGCTTTGTTATGCCTGTAGTCATGCCTGTATTGGTGTCTTCAATCAAGACTATAGGTAGTTGACGGCGCCCGCCAACTGCCGATTTTTGTGATATTTTAGGGCGCAAAATCTCACCACTGCACAGGTTGAATTGCGTGATATTTGGCACAAATACAAAGAAAACCAGCCCCAATATGCCTGTACCAAAAAGAAATCCGCCTGGCAAATTAAATAACAGAAACTAAAGGCAGCATTATTTACAGTGCAATTTCACGCAGCGGTCTATCAAGCTTGCAAACTTCGGTTTACGGATTTGACCAATAAATATAGTGTCACGACTGCGTGGCTGACGATGTCACAGATTTCCAAATCCCTAGCTTCGGTTTCAACGAGGCCGACAACCCCATTCTTTGGCGCCCATGCTTGACAGCACTGTTCCAAATTTCAGCTCTATCTTTCTCCAAAACCACGATCTGACAATCATGCAATCATCAGCGTTTGCGATTATATTTTAAACAAAAACCATCGATCGCAAATTCGCATAAACTGATCAAGTCGAATAGGCTTACAAACAATTTGCACTTCAAGCTTGCTGCATGCGTTATTACGATGGAGATGAAACCCAATTCAAAATTCACAAAAACACATCCATTTAGAGGAGTACCATGAATATTAATGTCGTCCTGCGTTTCGACCAATCAGCTCTCTACGTCCAATTCTGGTAGCAATCTCCATAGACCGTGTACAAAACGGAAACAGGTTTCTCAAGTCTGTAACTAGAGGTCCATTAGACTTGTTCCCAGTCCATTCGCGACTACGCTGCTGCCGTTTACGAAACAACCGGTCTAGTTACAGACTTGACATCAAGTCTATTCACTATCAGACTCTAAAACTATATCTCAATCTCGGATTAAAGTTGACCAAGATTCATAGAATTTTATCTTTCAAGCAAACTGCGTGGATGAAGTCGTACATCGACAAAAACACGCAGCTGCGTAAAGAATCAAAGTCTGAATTTGAAAAAGACTTTTTTAAGTTGATGAACAATTCTGTGTTTGGCAAGACGATGGAAAATGTGCGTAATCGACTAAACTCGGAGCTAGTCAGACTAGAAGACGAAAAGAAGCTTTCGAAAATGTGTTCGTTACTAAATTATGAATCGACTACAAAGACGGTACTGGCCAAGCCAATCTACTGCGGAATGACTATCCTTGACTCGTCGAAAACGTTAATGTACGACTTTTATTACAATCATTTGAAGCGCAAGTACAAAGATAACGCGAGCCTAGCGTACACCGACACCGACAGCCTTCTCTTGGAAATTAAAACGGACGACGTGTACGCCGACATGGCCAAGTATAAGCACTTGTACGACTTTTCAAATTATCCGGAGGATCACGAGCTGTACGACGACTCTAATAAAAAGGTCATAGGCAAAATTAAAGACGAGGTCGCGTGTCAACAGATTATATAGAGGCGGTGTGCATAAGGCCGAAACTGTACGCCATTCAGACTGAGCGTGACGTCATCAAAAAGGCAAAAGGCATTAAAAGGGGGGTGGTCAGAGACAACCTGACGCTAGCCTCGTACAAACAAATCTCTATTTAAATCTACTCTGGTTTACGAAAATCAAAACATTTTAAAGAGTGAAAAACATCAAATTTACTCGATCACTCAGAATAAGTTAGCAATTTCGCCGCTGGATACAAAGAGATTTCTTTTAAACGACGGTATAAATACCCTAGCGTACGGACACGCATATGCCGTCGGCCGTGTCGAAATACGTAGAAATGATTCCTATCGCGATGGCCAAGTACCTGACCGACAAATATGCCCTCTGGCTCGATTTCAGGACTTCCGACGACAACTCGGCTCACGGAAGCGGTCGACACATTAGCTCTCACGGCGGAGGTATCCAAATTGAGCTGACGTCGGCCGACGAGACCGCCGGCCAATTAAAGTGCTATATCTATTTGATTATGGACTATCAATTAGTAATTAGAGAGGGTAGTTTTAATAGTCTTCAATATTAAAATGACACTACGGACGAAACCCCACTGCGCGTTGATATGCGGAAGGACTAAATCTGGCAAGACCAAGTTTATTTTAGATTTACTGTCGAGCGCGTATAAAGACAACTTTGAATACGTAGTAATTCTGTGTCCGACCGTGTATAAAAACAAGACATACTACAACTACGAGTGGATAACGAGCGACGAGTGCGTGGTGCTAAACGACTTAGACAGATTAGATTTAAATCAGGCGCTCAGCGCCTACAGAAGCGTCTTAAAGGGATTTCACACGCTGTTTATCATCGACGACTGTAGCTCTAGACAAGACCTAAAATACCGCAAGAGTCTGAAAGACTGCGAAAATTGCGAGTTGTCAAATTTGGCTATGAGCGGGCGACACGACAATCACTCGTGCTGGTTGCTTACTCAAAAATACAACAGCGTGCTAAAGGCAGAGTAGACAGAGCAGACAGAGTGGATAGCCATGTTTTATTGCAAGGACGAGGGATCTTTTAATCAGTGTATGAAGGAAAATAGAGGAGTACCCAGAGAAGAACTATAAGCCATAGAGTACAAGTTAAAGAATATAAAGTACACAAAATTGATATTGAAGACCGATCCGCCGGTAACTTACGACGTATTATAAATAATTACGTTTTTCGTTGTAAATAACTGCGTTTGGTATTATAGATCATGGGCAGTTGTAACTCAATAAACTCAGTTTACCAGATAGTTGTATTGACGTTGCTATCTACAATTACTTATCAATTGTTCAAGTTAAACGTCGAATTAAATTATGTAAAAAAGCTATATAATAAAATAGCGTCTATATTTAAAACTAAAATGGAATTGGCTAGCGTATTGAGAGAAGAAAAGCCAGATTTGAAGAGCAAAATGTTGGAAGTCGTCGCCGCGGGCAAATCTAAAGCGTATCTCGGTAAAGACTACTCGCAAAAGGAAGTCGAGGTTATGAACGACGAGACGCTGACCAAACTAAATCAATTATACGAAACAAAGATTGGAGCGGAGATGATAAAAGGACTCGGGTTGCCGATAATCACGGCCTTTACCAAGATTGTAAAATTTGCGCTGCCCAAATTTGGGATAGGCAAATTAAGATTAAACTTGGACGACGAGACCAAGCTGCACGTTGAATTAGAGACGAATCCGGCGGTAAACTCGAGCGTGAGTAGATTGCTTAGCGGGGTTTACTTCAATTACGGGCACTTGGTCGGTCCGTTGACCGCGTTTTTAATTACGGCTAGTCACGTTGAAGTTGTAGAAGCCGAAAATGATACTGTAGTTGAAACTGTAAATGAATTGCAATCAGAAGACAAAGAAAATTGATTTTAATTTAATTATAATACAGTTATAATAAAATGGATAGTGCTATAGATAGTCAAGTCGAGGAAACGGGTAACGTAGAAGAGGTCAAACCAGAACCTAAAGCTAAAAAGGTCACCGCGACTAAACAAAAAGATCCTAAACGAGTAGAACTCGGCAAGAAGCTCGCCGCGCACAACAAACAAATTAAAGCGCAAAACGTCAAGTTGAGAGAGGCGGCTAATGAACTAAAGGTCTCGGATAGTACGCCTACTGAAAGCGGCGGAAACAACTACGAGTGGTACGCGCTGGCGGCTGTAATAGGGGTGGGGGCGTCCATCTACATATTTAATTTAGTTGCGAGTAGGAGCGCGTCTAGCTACTCTAACGAAAAACCTAAACCAAAAGTCGTTAGAGATTACCCCGTTGAAGCCAACCGCTCAGAATTACGAGACATGGAAGATTAAAAAATGATTTAAATATTATAGCATCTAATTATAAATAAAGAATGGATCAAAAAACGATAGCAAACACCGTTTATCACTCGGTGGTGTTGTCTGGGCTGACGATAGGCTACGCTATGCTGGGTAAAAAATTGTTAAATATAACTCATGTAAATTTAGGTACAGTAGACGTCTCGGATGTCGCTAAACTAACTGCGTGGGTTACTGCGTCTGAATTTACGATGAGTTGGTTGATCAAACAGGGCATATTACCGGCCAACGTTATGACTGCAGTTTAAAAAAAATTATTTTTGATTTAATAAATTTCAAAATGTATTAATAAATAATGGATGAAGGTGGTGAATTTATACCCATGGAGGGGTTTAAACCAGAAGAAGATTATGCCCGCGATAAAGAAGAAGAAACCCTTAGTGATATTCAACCCGGGCTTAGCAGTCGATTTGTTGGGCTTCAAGACACCGGACTTACACTAAAACCAAGGCCAATAAGTGAGTCTATTGAAAGCGCCGGAGTTTTTAGAGAGGGATACAAAAATTAAGAATTTGTTGACGATTTATATAAATCGTTGGGGATTGATCTAAAAAGAGTCAATCCAAATTATGAAAATTTTTATATCGGCGAAGACGGTCTATTATATTATAAAATAGATGACGAAATAAAAATTAGATTGAGCACTAAGAAGGCGACTAGCCGTAATCCTTCTAAATTTTTAGCTAAATCCGGAATAGAAAAAGCAGCTAAAAGTGCGGGGTTAAACAGTAAACGAATTAAGAATTTTATAGAAAGCGAGTTAAAATTAGTTGATGTACCGCAAGACGATTCGCTTAGCGCTTTAGTAGATCAACCATACTTAGAAGATCCAAACGTAACAACAGACTCTATAGACCCAACGTTAAGACCCACTGAAGACGAGGAATTGAAAAAAATTGTCGTAGACTACTATATAGAAACGACAAAATATGTAGCGGATAAAGAAATTGTTTATGAAGTAAAAAAAGACGAAAGCATAAGATGTCACCTGGGGAGACAGACAGTACCGCATTACGGGCGAAGGCGGAAAACCACTTAACCCCGCACAACTAATGAGCTCGTATAATGATGGCGAAGAGTTCGCCAGAGCGCTAGGAGTGCCCGAAAAAGTAATTAAATTAACAAAAGCGGCGTTAGAAATTTCGGCTACAAACGTATATGAACTTACTCCTAGAGATATAGTAAAGACAAGTTCATTCGCCAATTTAAGTAAATCATTTGATGAAATGGTTGAGTTCGTAGATCAAAATGAAACTTTGTCGTCTTTAGATGACAACTTTATTAAACGTCGCCCTGTCGATACATTTGTACAAACTGAGGGGCTAAACTTTAGAGAACTCGAGGGTTTGGCCGCCAAGTTTGAGACATTTCGGGGTAATTTAGAAGCAAATTTAATAGAACTAGACCACGTTAATGATGAATTATCGACAGTTGCTTAAGAGTTAAGCGTAGCTAAAAAGAAAACGACGAACCAAAAATCGCTGAATTAAAAAAGACTCTACAAAATTTGTACGAGGAACGATCGGCTAGACTAGAAGCGGCTAGCGTAAATGAAAAGGGAGCAAGAAGTCAAATGAATAGAATAAAAGAAATTGTAGAGCGAATGATAAATATCGATAAGACTCTAGCAGATAAAGTTAGAACTCTATTTAGAGAACAGGGCGTAACGGTCCTAAGCATTCTAGCCGCTTTTTCTTTAGTGTTAAGCACGGTAATAGCGGGTGTTGTAGCTGGCGTAGGAGGGTCAGGTGGGGGTAGTGGAGGTGGATCAGTAACGCCGTCGCAGCCTACTAAGCCAAAGACCGTTACGGAATGGATAAAACGCCACCTAGAAAACTTGGCAAATTTGTTAAAAAAGCTGGGGCTAAAGCGTTAGCCGCATTGCCAGCAATATTAGGAAGCGTAGCAAGTTGGTTATTTAATATTCTAAGCAAGATTGCAGGATTTTTAGCGGGGCATGTATGGGCAATGATAAGCGGGGTTGCCGTGTTAATTTTTGTTTACGTGCAAAAGAGAATTTTAAAAACGTGACGTGAAAATGGGGCAACTCGGCTAAGCACTTAGCCGAGTTGCCCCATTTTCACGTCAAGTTTTTAATAGACCACTTTATAAATCAAATAGCCAATTCCCGCAATTGCTAAATATCCCACTATTAAAGAAGTCTTTTCCTCTTCGTGGTGGTCATCAAGAATTTCTTGATGTAGATTTTCTCCTTCCTCTTCGGCGACATTAGAATTAATTACTCGTTCGGCCGGCTGTTGCATATGTTTGAATTCTTTATCACCTACAAGTTTTTTAATACCCTCCGTTTTAACTTTGTAATAGTCGTTAAAATCAGATGTTTGTGGTTTAGGTATACTCGAAATTGGCTTTCATCCTTAACATCCACAGGCTGTTCGTTTAAATTTTGGTTAGCTCCAGTCTGTAAATTTCTAGTAGCAATCTGTAAATTATTGTTGTATCCCTCGTGTACTCCTACTAACAAGTCCATATCCGAAGGAATCAGATATAGCCGAGGTTTCAAGACGAAATTTAAGGGAGTTCTCGCGTATTGCAAAGAGTCTTGAAACTGATTTATGCTAGTTTCTAGATCTTCTTTCGCGTTTATTAGGTCCTCGACTATATTGCCAAATTGCCTCCGCGCATCGAGCCCAGTACTCGACGATAATACGCTAGTTTTTGTTTGGGCTTGGGCTCTAACAGCGCGTATACGTACGCCCTTATCGACTCATTTATTTTTGTAACGCCGACGTTTGTAAACGCACTATTTGTCGGTATAAAATCTTTCCACGCGTCTTCAACTTGTTCATTCTGTTTAATAAACGTCACGGTATAGGTAGATCCATGGCCAGATCCCTTAGGCGGTTTCGGCCATCCAAAACCCATTAAAGTTGAGTTTACGTGTTTACCAGTTAGTATACCTAAATCTCTGGCGTCATAATTTCTACCCGGAACGCTTCCGCCGCCGTAATGAGCAGTACCGAGACCATTAGAGTACTCGTCTCTAGTTTGTTTGAAAGAATGGTTTTGGTCCACACCAAACAACATGCAGACGTTTACGAAAGCCCTATTGTCGATGGAATTGTTCAATTTATTGAAGGTATTGTCTCCGGGTATGCTAACATTTCGTAAAACAACTTTCTGATTGTAAAGTAAACGTGGAAATTAAATATCGACGACACGTAACGGTCGCTAGAATTTAATAAATCTATTCCTACTCCACACCCCGTAGTGGCGCACCACGTGACAAAATTAAACTGATTTTGATAAAAAAGACATCGGGTCGGAAGCCCACCGATTGACGACCTCGTCCGTAGTAACGCTAGAAATGTTATACTCGGTCGTTAAATCAGGAAACTCTGATATAAAAGAGTTTTCTTTATTTACTATAGTTTTTAAATTGTTAATTTATTGAGATAAAAAACATGGTTTTGTAGATAATGGCGGCGGTATATTAACCACGTATCCTTTTGAAAACTCTTCGTCGTCCATATTTTAATATATAATTAGATACTATTATAAATCATAAAAACACTTTTTTCGTTGATGTATAAAATTGATATTATGCGTCGATGTTAGTAATTAAAAATAATATACGTTACTAGTAAAATGAAACACACTTTTCTTGTCGAGACTAAAAATCACACCTTCCAATTAAACCCGCCGATTGACAATAGTTTTGGTTCTCTACGTAAAAAGATTAGGCTTTTGAGCGCTAGTATTTCGTATACAATGTTTTATCATATTGATGAACAATTAGTTGTTCAATGGGTGAAAAGCGAGGACGAAGTCTGGGTGGCTAAGATAATATTTGAACCTGGCTACTATTCTTTACAAAGTTTAATTGATGTGTTTAACTCTTACAATCTAGAATGGATAGGTTTAGTATTTAAAAAAATGGTGATTTAACAATAGAAGCAGAAGCCGGATACGTTATGGTTTTTGAGCAAGTTGCTCATTTACTTGAGCCTGGATTGATTTTAGGCCACCATGATGCTGAGGAGTCTCCACTTGAGACTGGATTGATAATAATCGACGATGATGCTCGGGGGCCTCAACTTGTTTATTTCCCCCTCCCCCATAAATGGATCAAGACTATAACGCCACTAATTGGTAAAAATCCCAATGCTATTAACATTTATTGTAATCAGAATAATACCCAAAAAAACCTTCATAACGGCCAACCAAGCAATTTGTTAGGTTTTATACCAACGCCTCTATCGTTCAAACAAGATTATACTCGCACAATTACAAAAAACTTTGTAGACAATACCGGGATTCCTTTAAAAAACGGTGTAATCGACGAGTTGACTTTTGAATTAAGAGACTATAACGGTGAAGAACTCATTATCGAAGATATAAAATTGATATTATGCGTCGATATTAGCAATTAAAAATGTATACGTTATTAATAAAATGAAACACACCTTTCTTATCACGAGTAAAAATCAAACTTTCCAACTAAGCTCACCGATCGATAATAGTTGCGCCATTAGATGTAAAAACATTAAGCTATTGAGTGCCAGCGTGCGCGTTAGGATATTTTTCAATATTAAAAAATACACGTCGGTCGATTGGGGGACTTGGGCCGCCAGGAGTGATGGGCAAAAACATGTTTCCACTAGTATAAGACCAATTTTAATACCTCCTATAGCTATTATACCATTCACAGTTTTGTTAATTTGTTTAACTCTTACAATTTTGGATGGCCAAAGTTTGATATATTAGATGGTGGTTATCTAAAAATACATATAGAGCGTTTGCGTTTGATAGATTTCACTAAAATTGCTAACTTAGTTGGATTAACGGATGAAACCGTTTTATTTTCGCCCGACAGTACAAGGTCCGTAACCGTAAAACCGTCAATCGGCGAAAGCCCCGGCGCCGTAAATGTTTATTGTAAACAAATTAATACGCAAAACAACTTTTATAACGGAGAAAATAGCACTCTGTTGGGAGTGGTGCCGGCAACTTTTTTACACACGCACGATTACGGTCAAGCCGTCGCCAATAATTACACAGAAAATGATGGAATTCCTTTGATAAATGGAGTAATTAACGAGATTGAGTTTGAGATAAAAGATTGCAGAGGTTGCGAGATGTCGACAGATAAAATAGACTTGGTTTTATGCGTTGATGTTCAATAAAAAGTTATATAATTAAAATAGTAATTGCCATTGATAAAATGAATCACACCTTTGTAATAAAAAAATCAGACGTAACGTTTCAGTTGCATAGTCCTATAGACAACTCTGACGGAATCAAAAAGATCAAGTTGTTGAGCGCTAGCATGCCCTTGAGGTTTTTTAACATCAGAGATAGAACTAACGTTCAATGGGCCGACGTAGGAAGTAATTCAAAGAGATCCAACGTTATGGAGCACCATATGAACCCCGGCATATACGACGTTAGTGAAATAATTAGAGAACTTAATTACCTGGAAATACAAGGGTTACAGTTTTCGTGGTATCCAAGCGGCCATAAATTATATACCTCCGTAGGTCCACAACGCGCCGTTAGATTAAATAAAATTGGAGAGATATTAAGCCTGTCTAGAGGCTGGATAACTTACGGCCAGCACATCAGCTACCCGATAAGAGATACCGTAGGGGCAATAATGATCTATTGCGAACAAATTTCTATGAACGAAAACTTTTACAACGGAAATCCGAGCGATCGCCGGTGTCATTTCGGCGCCGTTAGGATTTATATTTGAAGGAGTAGCGCTCGGCACCGTAGCGTGCGCTCTTGGGCTAAAGTACTTTAGCCGTAAAGTAAAGTCAAAGTCTAACTAGAGGTATGACGTTTGTTGTTACAAACGCCAGGTGATCGGGTTAAATGAACATTTTGTGATGAATTTCAGACGTTGTTATCACCTGTGGAATGGCAAAAATGGAAGTTCAGCAGCCGATTTCACGAAACTTTACACAATTGCGCAAGTCCACTTACGCCATTACTTGCGCAATAACTTATGGCGTAAGTAGACTTGCGCAATTGCGTAAAGTTTCGTGAAATCGGCTGCTGTATACACTAATCCGGTAACTAATATCTCCTCCCTGCATATCCGCCATAGCTGGGGGGTTGATAGCTTGCACCGTTTTGAGATATGAATTGTTGAAATAATAACCTTTGAAATCTTGTAATGTGACACCTGTGACGACATAATGACGTCACAATTTTGTGCACAAATTGTTGAACAATATGTTGAACATCAAGTTCTTAAATGTGGCGAAGGAATCATACCAATATCTGTTGTAGTTTTCAAGATACAGCATTTTAAAACATCTCAGCTCCAAATTTGCGTAATTTGACACCACATTACGTAACCACCGTCCATGTAATGACGTCACCAATGGTATAGTCAAAAGGTCCACATGTGTGGAAACATTTCGTTCCGTAGAAATATGGTCAAATTCACTACCACTTTGAATCTATTTGCATTCAAAATGCTAAAAAATTGCACATTTTCGAACAACTTCCGGTTTGGACCGGAAGTAGGCGTCACACAGGGGTCATGACATCGTATGATTTGTTCAGTTCATTTAGACTTATCATGTTGTGAAAGAATTGTTCAAGTATCTATTACGGTACTTGGGATATGAATTTTGAAAATAATAACCTTTGAATTTTTGTAATTTGACACCTGATGACGTCATGATTACGTCACACTTGATGCCATAATGATACTATACATGCTGGTGAAAGTCTGCCGTAGGGCCTATGTCTGTATTTAATTTACTAACGATTCAGCTTGGTTTGATGGGCATTGTTACTGGTAAGTGTAAAAACTGAGATTTCCGTTTTCGTTGAACTTTGACCTCCAATTGACCCCAGAAGGAAGGGTCAGATGAAAATGCCCACACAAACAAAGTTGTAGCACAGAATGTCATCTATAAACCTGCCAAATACGAAGATCCTGGGTCACGTGGTTTTCGAGATGGAAGCATTTTAAAATATGCATATTTTGGTTTTTTGGGAGGTGTAATTTGATACTTGATGACGTCACGATGACGTAACGCTTGATACCATCATAATATTATACACGCTGGTGAAAGTCTGCCATAGGACCTATTGCCTGTACTTAGTTTCTTAAAGATTCAGCTTGGTTTGATGGGCATTGGTGCTCAATAAGTGCAAAAATTGAGATTTTCGTTTTCGTTGAACTTTGACCTCAAATTTACCACAGAAGGAAGGGTCAGATGAAAATGCCCACACGAAGAAAATTGTTGGCCATGATCTCATCTATAAGCCTACCAAATACAAAGATCATGGGTTACGTGATTTTCCAGACGGAAGCATTTTAAAACATGCATATTTTGGTCATTTTTGGTTTGTAATTTGATACCTAAAGACGTCACAATGACGTCACACTTGTATGCACATCTTCACATTGGGGTTGATGTTCCTACCAAGTTTTAAGTTGATAGCTTGAACCGTTTTAAAGAAAAGCTCTGGAAACGTTTGAGTGGAAAAAGAAAAAAAAAAAAACTAGAGGTATGACGTTTGTTGTTACAAACGCCAGGTGATCGGGTTAAATGAACATTTTGTGATGAATTTCAGACGTTGTATCACCTGTGGAATGGCAAAAATGGAAGTTCAGCAGCCGATTTCACGAAACTGTACGCAATTGCGCAAGTGCACTTACGCCATTACTTGCGCAATAACTTATGGCGTAAGTGGACTTGCGCAATTGCGTAAAGTTTCGTGAAATCGGCTGCTGTATACACTAATCCGGTAACTAATATCTCCTCCCTGCATATCCGCCATAGCTGGGGGTTGATAGCTTGCACCGTTTTGAGATATGAATTGTTGAAATAATAACCTTTAAAATCTTGTAATGTGACACCTGTGACGACATCATGACGTCACAATCTTGTGCACAAATTGTTGAACAATATGTTGAACATCAAGTTCTTAAATGTGGTGAAGGAATCATACCAATATCTGTTGTAGTTTTCAAGATACAGCATTTTAAAACATCTCAGCTCCAAATTTGCGTAATTTGACGTACATTACGTAACCACCGTCCATGTAATGACGTCACCAATGGTATAGTCAAAAGGTCCACATGTGTGAAAACATTTCGTTCCGTAGAACTATGGTCAAATTCCCTACCACTTTGGCTCTATTTGCATTCAAAGTGCTAAACAAGTGTACATTTTCGAACCTCTTCCGGTTTGGACCGGAAGTAGGCGTCACACAGGGGTCATGACATCGTATGATTTGTTCAGTTCATTTAGACTTATCATGTTGTGAAAGAATTGTTCAAGTATCTATTACGGTTCTTGAGATATGAATTTTAAAAATAATAACCTTTGAATTTTTGTAATTTGACACCTGTGACGATATCATGACGTCACAATGTTGTGCACCAATGGTATAGTCAAAAGGTCCACATGTGTGGAAACATTTCGTTCCGTAGAAATATGGTCATATTCACTACCACTTTGAATCTATTTGCATTCAAAACGCTTACAAAATGCACATTTTCGAACAACTTCCGGTTTGGACCGGAAGTAGGCGTCACACAGGGGTCATGACATCGTATGATTTGTTCAGTTCATTTAGACTTATCATGTTGTGAAAGAATTGTTCAAGTATCTATTACGGTTCTTGAGATATGAATTTTGGAAATAATAACCTTTCAATTTTTGTAATTTGACACCTGATGACGTCATGATTACGTCACACTTGATGCCATCGTGATACTATACATTCTGGTGAAAGTCTGCCGTAGGCCTATGTCTGTATCTAATTTACTAACGATTCAGCTTGGTTTGATGGGCATTGTTGCTGGTAAGTGTAAAAACTGAGATTCTCAGTTTCGTTGAACTTTGACCTCCAATTGACCCCAGAAGGAAGGGTCAGATGAAAATGCCCACACAAAGAAAATTGTAGCACAGAATGTCATCTGTAAACCTGCCAAATACGAAGATCCTGGGTCACGTGGTTTTCAAGACGGAAGCATTTTAAAATATGCATATTTTGTTTTTTTGGGGGGTGTAATTTGATACTTGATGACGTCACGATGACGTCACGCTTGATGCCATCATAATATTATACACGCTGGTGAAAGTCTGCCATAGGACCTATGCCTGTACTTAGTTACTTAAAGATTCAGCTTGGTTTGATGGGCATTGTTGCTCAATAAGTGCAAAAATTGCGATTTTCGTTTTCGTTGAACTTTGACCTCAGATTGACCCCAGAAGGAAGGGTCAGATGAAAATGCCCACACGAAGAAAATCGTAGGCCATGATCTTATCTATAAGCCTGCTAAATACGTAAATCATGGGTCACGTGGTTTTCCAGACGGAAGCATTTTAAAACATGCATATTTTAGTCATTTTTGGGTTGTAATTTGATACCCAATGACGTCACAATGACGTCACACTTGTATGCACACCTTCACATTGGGGTTGATGTTCCTACAAAGTTTCAAGTTGATAGCTTGAACTGTTTTGAAGAAAAGCTCTGGAAACGTTTGAGTGGAAAAAGAAAAACAAAAAAAACTAGAGGTATGACGTTTGTTGTTACAAACGCCAGGTGATCGGGTTAAATGAACATTTTGTGATGAATTTCAGACGTTGTTATCACCTGTGGAATGGCAAAAATGGAAGTTCAGCAGCCGATTTCACGAAACTTTACGCAATTGCGCAAGTCCACTTGCGCCATTACTTGCGCAATAACTTATGGCGTAAGTGGACTTGCGCAATTGCGTAAAGTTTCGTGAAATCGGCTGCTGTATACACTAATCCGGTAACTAATATCTCCTCCCTGCATATCCGCCATAGCTGGGGGTTGATAGCTTGCACCGTTTTGAGATATGAATTGTTGAAATAATAACCTTTGAAATCTTGTAATGTGACACCTGTGACGACATCATGACGTCACAATTTTGTGCACAAATTGTTGAACAATATGTTGAACATCAAGTTCTTAAATGTGGCGAAGGAATCATACCAATATCTGTTGTAGTTTTCAAGATACAGCATTTTAAAACATCTCAGCTCCAAATTTGCGTGATTTGACACCACATTACGTAACCACCGTCCATGTAATGACGTCACCAATGGTATAGTCAAAAGGTCCACATGTGTGGAAACATTTCGTTCCGTAGAAATATGGTCAAATTCACTACCACTTTGAATCTATTTGCATTCAAAATGCTAAAAAATTGCACATTTTCGAACAACTTCCGGTTTGGACCGGAAGTAGGCGTCACACAGGGGTCATGACATCGTATGATTTGTTCAGTTCATTTAGACTTATCATGTTGTGAAAGAATTGTTCAAGTATCTATTACGGTTCTTGAGATATGAATTTTGAAAATAATAACCTTTGAATTTTTGTAATTTGACACCTGATGACGTCATTATTACGTCACACTTGATGCCATCATGATACTATACATGCTGGTGAAAGTCTGCCGTAGGCCTATGTCTGTATCTAATTTACTAACGATTCAGCTTGGTTTGATGGGCATTGTTGCTGGTAAGTGTAAAAACTGAGATTCTCAGTTTCGTTGAACTTTGACCTCCAATTGACCCCAGAAGGAAGGGTCAGATGAAAATGCCCACACAAAGAAAATTGTAGCACAGAATGTCATCTGTAAACCTGCCAAATACGAAGATCCTGGGTCACGTGGTTTTCAAGACGGAAGCATTTTAAAATATGCATATTTTGTTTTTTTGGGGGGTGTAATTTGATACTTGATGACGTCACGATGACGTCACGCTTGATGCCATCATAATATTATACACGCTGGTGAAAGTCTGCCATAGGACCTATGCCTGTACTTAGTTACTTAAAGATTCAGCTTGGTTTGATGGGCATTGTTGCTCAATAAGTGCAAAAATTGCGATTTTCGTTTTCGTTGAACTTTGACCTCAGATTGACCCCAGAAGGAAGGGTCAGATGAAAATGCCCACACGAAGAAAATCGTAGGCCATGATCTTATCTATAAGCCTGCTAAATACGTAAATCATGGGTCACGTGGTTTTCCAGACGGAAGCATTTTAAAACATGCATATTTTAGTCATTTTTGGGTTGTAATTTGATACCCAATGACGTCACAATGACGTCACACTTGTATGCACACCTTCACATTGGGGTTGATGTTCCTACAAAGTTTCAAGTTGATAGCTTGAACTGTTTTGAAGAAAAGCTCTGGAAACGTTTGAGTGGAAAAAGAAAAACAAAAAAAACTAGAGGTATGACGTTTGTTGTTACAAACGCCAGGTGATCGGGTTAAATGAACATTTTGTGATGAATTTCAGACGTTGTTATCACCTGTGGAATGGCAAAAATGGAAGTTCAGCAGCCGATTTCACGAAACTTTACGCAATTGCGCAAGTCCACTTGCGCCATTACTTGCGCAATAACTTATGGCGTAAGTGGACTTGCGCAATTGCGTAAAGTTTCGTGAAATCGGCTGCTGTATACACTAATCCGGTAACTAATATCTCCTCCCTGCATATCCGCCATAGCTGGGGGTTGATAGCTTGCACCGTTTTGAGATATGAATTGTTGAAATAATAACCTTTGAAATCTTGTAATGTGACACCTGTGACGACATCATGACGTCACAATTTTGTGCACAAATTGTTGAACAATATGTTGAACATCAAGTTCTTAAATGTGGCGAAGGAATCATACCAATATCTGTTGTAGTTTTCAAGATACAGCATTTTAAAACATCTCAGCTCCAAATTTGCGTGATTTGACACCACATTACGTAACCACCGTCCATGTAATGACGTCACCAATGGTATAGTCAAAAGGTCCACATGTGTGGAAACATTTCGTTCCGTAGAAATATGGTCAAATTCACTACCACTTTGAATCTATTTGCATTCAAAATGCTAAAAAATTGCACATTTTCGAACAACTTCCGGTTTGGACCGGAAGTAGGCGTCACACAGGGGTCATGACATCGTATGATTTGTTCAGTTCATTTAGACTTATCATGTTGTGAAAGAATTGTTCAAGTATCTATTACGGTTCTTGAGATATGAATTTTGAAAATAATAACCTTTGAATTTTTGTAATTTGACACCTGATGACGTCATTATTACGTCACACTTGATGCCATCATGATACTATACATGCTGGTGAAAGTCTGCCGTAGGGCCTATGTCTGTATCTAATTTACTAACGATTCAGCTTGGTTTGATGGGCATTGTTACTGGTAAGTGTAAAAACTGAGATTTCCGTTTTCGTTGAACTTTGACCTCCAATTGACCCCAGAAGGAAGGGTCAGATGAAAATGCCCACACAAAGAAAGTTGTAGCACAGAATGTCATCTATAAACCTGCCAAATACGAAGATCCTGGGTCACGTGGTTTTCGAGACGGAAGCATTTTAAAATATCCATATTTTGGTTTTTTGGGAGGTGTAATTTGATACTTGATGACGTCACGATGACGTCACGCTTGATGCCATCATAATATTAAACACGCTGGTGAAAGTCTGCTATAGGACCTATGCCTGTACTTAGTTTCTTAAAGATTCAGCTTGGTTTGATGGGCATTGTTGCTCAATAAGTGCAAAAATTGAGATTTTCGTTTTCGTTGAACTTTGACCTCAGATTGACCCCAGAAGGAAGGGTCAGATGAATATGCCCACACGAAGAAAATTGTAGGCCATGATCTGATATATAAGCCTGTCAAATACGAAGATCATGGGTCACGTGGTTTTCCAGACGGAAGCATTTTAAAACATGCATATTTTGGTCATTTTTGGTTTGTAATTTGATACCTAATGACGTCACAATGACGTCACACTTGTATGCACATCTTCACATTGGGGTTGATGTTCCTACCAAGTTTTAAGTTGATAGCTTGAACCGTTTTGAAGAAAACCTCTGGAAACGTTTGAGTGGAAAAAGAAAAAGAAAAAACTAGAGCTTCGCGTTTGTGTTTTTTACAAACGCAAGGTGATCGGGTGACATAAACATTGAAATGATGATGTCGACACAGTTTTGAGATTGTTTGAAAACTTGAGTTGTTTGATGTTGAAAAAGTATTGGAATTCTCAAGACATGACTCTGACTATATTCAACGCTAAAATTGTGTATCTGATGACGTCATGATTGTCAATCTCATCATAACGTTACTATTGTGTGCACAGATTGTTCAAGTATCTACTGAAGAACAAGTTTTGACATGTAGGCCTATATGTGTGAAAGAATCTTTTCAATATATATTACAGTTCTAAAGATTTTGTCATTTGATATCATATTACTGTAGTATAACGCAGTGTGGGGAGTTGGGGTTCAATTACATCTAGAATAAACTGACGCTCCAGTCAACTTGAGTTGCGGTCCACCATGTCCATTTTATTTCCAACACAGCAACGATTTCCAGCATGTCACATTCACAGTTTTCGGGGAGAAGACATATTTACTCTGGTCCGCCGACTAAGGCTAGCCGTACATAATTACACCCAAGATACAACAGCTAAGTCACCAAAAGTAAATGTCCTTGTGCTATCGAAGTGTTCATTCAACTTTCCTGGCGATGATGCCACGGAAACTAGCAGTTTTACATCTTCAAAAGTCAAATTTTCTCGGTTGTAAATCAAGCCCTGCTTATTATGTCTCGTCTGTCTGACTTATTCACTACACGCGCACGTACGTGTATATCATTGGCCGTGTGGCCCAGACATCCTACCTAAAAATATACATTATGACCTCTGACCCGAGACAGGCCGCCTAGATACAAGTTCTATTTTTAGAAGTAGAGCACTATATATGGGCGCAAATCGTCAGATTAGTGGAGGCTTGGCATAGCGCCCTCAAACGACTGAGTTAGCTTAATTATCAAGGGACCCAACAAATAATTTCTCCACATTACGTAACCACCGTGCACGTGATGACGTCATCAGTGGTATATATATGTAGTCATAAAGTCCACATGTGAGGGAACATTTCGTTCCGTAGAACTATGGTGAAATTCCCTACCACTTTGGCTCTATTTGCATTCAAAATGCTAAAAAAGTGTACATTTTCGGACCTCTTCCGGTTTGGACCGGAGGTTTGGGTCACACAGGGGTCATGCCATTGTATGATTTGTTCAGTTCATTGCGACCTATCATGCTGTGAAAGAATTGTTCAAGTATCTATTACGATTCTTGAGATATGGATTTTTGAAATAATAACCATTTAATTTTTGTAATTTGACTCCTGTGACGATATCATGACGTCACAATGTTGTGCACAAATTGTTCAACAATTTGATAAACATCAAGTTCTTAAATGTGACGAAAGAATCATGCAAATATCTGCTGTAGTTCTCAAGATACAGCATTTTTAAACAATTCAGCTCCAAATTTGCGTATTTTGACACCACATTACGTAACTACCGTCCATGTGATGACGCCACCAATGGTATAGTCAAAAAGTCCACATGTGTGGAAACATTTCGTTCCGTAGAAATATGGTCAAATTCACTACCACTTTGAATCTATTTGCATTCAAAACGCTTTAAAAAATGCACATTTTCAAACAACTTCCGGTTTGGACCGGAAGTAGGCGTCACACAGGGGTCATGACATCGTATGATTTGTTCAGTTCATTTAGACTTATCATGTTGTGAAAGAATTGTTCAAGTATCTATTACGGTTCTTGAGATATGAATTTTGGAAATAATAACCTTTGAATTTTTGTAATTTGATACCTGATGACGTCATGATTACGTCACACTTGATGCCATCATGATACTATACATTCTGGTGAAAGTCTGCCGTAGGGCCTATGTCTGTATCTAATTTACTAACGATTCAGCTTGGTTTGATGGGCATTGTTGCTGGTAAGTGTAAAAACTGAGATTCTCAGTTTCGTTGAACTTTGACCTCCATTTGACCCAAGAAGGAAGGGTCATCTGAAAATGCCCACACAAAGAAAATTGTAGCACAGAATGTCATCTATAAACCTGCCAAATACGAAGATCCTGGGTCACGTGGTTTTCAAGACGGAAGCATTTTAAAATATGCATATTTTGGTTTTTTTGGGGGTGTAATTTGATACTTGATGACGTCACGATGACGTCACGCTTGATGCCATTATAATATTATACACGCTGGTGAAAGTCTGCCATAGGACCTATGCCTGTACTTAGTTTGTTAAAGATTCAGCTTGGTTTGATGGGCATTGTTGCTCAATAAGTGCAAAAATTGAGATTTTCGTTTTCGTTGAACTTTGACCTCAAATTGACCCCAGAAGGAAGGGTCAGATGAAAATGCCCACACGAAGAAAATTGTTGGCCATGATCTGATATATAAGCCTGCCAAATACAAAGATCATGAGTCACGTGGTTTTCCAGACGGAAGTATTTTAAAACATGCATATTTTGGTCATTTTTTTGTTGTAATTTGATACCCGATGACGTCACGGTGACGTCACACTTGTATGCACACCTTCACATTGGGGTTGATGTTCCTACCAAGTTTCAAGTTGATAGCTTGAACCGTTTCGAAGAAAAGCTCTGGAAACGTTTGAGTGGAAAAAGAAGAAAAAAAAAAAAAAAAGACAAAGAAATCGTACGATATCAATAGGTGATCGGGTTGAGCCCGATCACCTAAAAAATAGAGCTACGTCTGTTCTATGAACAGGGCGTAGGGCTTTTTCACATTTTTTTTTTATGTTGTTAACATATCAACTATTTAACCTAAAATATTAACCTTTAATGCGTTACCTTTAAAGGACTGATGACGTAACCAATGTTTTAACTACAGACATGTTTGGTGGTCGACGTACTCTATAAGCACCACTATGGGCTAATTTGCGCAAACATTGCTATGAAAGGGTAATTTTAAGATTTGTTAATTTCGCCGCTAGAGGGCGCATTTTTTGGAAAGCATTTACCTTAGACACTAACACTGCCAACCCGATCTCGGCATCGTTGACCACTTTTACAAAATAGGTTTAATTATTTAAATGCACTTCTGGTAGAGCAAGGTCAAAGGTCAACACCATAGTTTTAAATACCCTACCCTAGTTGAACCATAAAACAGTAGACTAGCTCTGAACACGTTCAAACTACAAGCAGAGTCAGTCAAAGGTCAAAGCATGTGGGCATCTGAATAATAGTGATGAGATTTATATAGCGCACATATCCACCCAGCAGGGTGCTCAAGGCGTTGTTACCATTATTACCGCTGCCATCAGGGAATCACCAGAACCATTTCGCTTCAGGCGCACAACACTATCAGCAGTTAGATTGTGGCATTCCCCTTAACAACTTCCCATATATCGCTTGGGTTTACGAGGCAACTGGGATTAAGTGCCTTGCCCAGAGACACAGACACGTTGGTCGAAGTGGGGTTCGAACCTCTGATTGGGAGTCCCGCCTCATATCCACTAGACCACACGCGTAATATGTACACGTTTGCCCGCCACATTGAAACAGGAGGAATTGCTCCTTTTTGCAAATGTTCCCGAAGTTACCCGAATGCACGTCCGGACGTTATCGTTAATCGTCGGGTATGATTCGTCATTGTTTCGAGAATTTGAGTTGACGTCGCGTGCACTATGCGTGCCGCTGCGTGTGTATTTGGTGATGCAACGGATTCAGAACTACTACGCAGTGGCTATAGTTACGGTAACCGTAAAGCGATAATGAATGGCTATATAGTTACGGGATTACAACAGCAGATTAAAAGTACAATATGGAGCTCAGCTGGGTGATGCAGACAAGGTTTGAATTTGCTTTTAGATGCTAGGCCTACATGTATATTAAAATGGCATGTGTAATATATTAATTGTTTATGAATTTTTATTATTTTTTTTAGAAGTAGTTTGGAAGCATGACAATTAATCCTCGTGCGCGCTGTCAGTCCGCTTTGCGAGCGTCGTGCGTCCATCGCCCATACTTCATAGGAACGCGTACAATACACACGGCGTACGCGCGTTTTGGAATAGCCGTGAGCGCTTTAAACCCGCGCTGTTAGCTCATGCAGCCCATTGTGTCGTCATTTGCCCATACTTTTCCAAGTCACGATTTTTAATGCACGATCGTTGGTCTATAGGTTTATAGGTCTGTGCATCACCGTAATTTATGAATGACGCCCTCTGCCGGTCACGTACAGAAGTCGACATTTGGTGGCTTATGCATTGTTTTACGCAAATTTTGACTTGGCTGAACTTTGGCCTTTAATTGACCCAGGACGGAGGAATCATATGAAAATGACTCCACCAAGCAAATTGTAGCACATGATCTGATATATAATGTCTGCTAAATATGAAGACCTTGGATTATGTGGTTTTATAGAGGGAAACATTTTAAAAGTGCATATTTTGGTAATTTTCATCTGCTGTCTCACGATGTAGTCAGCGAAAAAATATTGTTAATTTTTAGTTTGTTTTGTTCACATTTGGGATGGAAATCCGATGTTTACTCGAAAAAACTGATATAGGCCTACACATATTAGTCATCAAAGGCAGAAATCAGAGCACATAATTTGTTAAGATTGAAAAGAATTTGGCCAAGAAGGAACATTTTCTTAATTATATTTGTTGAAGATGGTTCAATAAAATCCAGACAATGACTTAATGATATCAGGCCTATATTAAGCTTTGCACCTTACTAAACCTAAAAGGATGAAAACAAACATTGGAATGAATGCTTCACGGCAAAACTACGACATTCCCTCAATAACATACAATTACTTTCTTGTAGAGAGTGGACTCTCTTAAATAAGACTGAAATAACATAAAAGATTGTATCCTACTCACATATCTTCTGTAGAATTACACGTCCGTGGTAGACACAGTTAAAAGTTACCGTGTCACCGTCTCGGTCGACGCCGTGTCACACAGGGCACACGGAATAGACAGCTACGGTAAAGATTTATTTGTACGACGTTTGCTCGCATTGAGAACGGTCAAATCTAAAACTAGGCCCCTTGCATAACACTGGTCACTGCTCAGTCAACCAAAAACATAATGACATGATCATGGTGTCATTTTGAAGAGGAGAATCAACCCTAACAGATGATATCTCCCGTTCATTCATACGCGCCCTACTTTAGTTACAATTAGCAATAATATCTCGGTTTCGTTTTTTTAAATCCACCCTGTATATACGGAAATGTTGACTTGGCTAAACTTTGGCCTTCAATTGACCCAGGAAGGAAGGGTCAGATGAAAATGAGTACACAAAGCAAATTGTAGCGCAGGATCTGATCTCTAATGTATGCTATTTATGAAGACCCTGGGTCATGTGGTTTTATAGAAGGAAACATTTTACGAAATTCATTTTTGGCTAATTTTTATTACGAAAATCCACTTTTTTGCCATTTTTAAATAATTATAATTACGTAATCATTGACGTCATGGTGATGTTCAACATGGTGGTGGAAGTTTGTGATGGGGCCCATGCCTGTACCTGGTTTTATGAAAATCAAGCGTACTTTAATAGCTAAAATTGCTTCATAAGTACACAAAAACACAACAAATGTGAATTTTGAAATGGCTGAACTTTGACCTTCGATTGACCCAGGAAGGAAGGGTCAGATGAAAATGCCTACACAGAGAACATTGTAGCCCATGATCTGATATATATGTATGCAAAATATGAAGACCCTGGGTCATGTGGGTTCATACAGGGAAGCGTTTTACGAAATGCATATTTTGGTAATTTTCATGATAAAAATCCACTTTTGTGCCATTTTAAAATTATTATAATTACGTAATCCTTGACGTCATGGTGACGTTCTACATGGTGGTGGACGTTTGTGATGGGGCCCATGCCTGTACCTAGTTTTATGAAAATCAAGCATGGTTGAATAGCTAATATTGCTTCATAAGTACAAACAAATACAAAAAATGTGATTTTTGAATTGGCTGAACTTTGACCTTCGATTGACCCAGGAAGGAAGGGTCAGATGAAAATGCCTACACTAAGAACATTGAAGCTCATGATCTGATCTAAATGTTTGCCAAATATGAAAACCCTGGGTCATGTGGTTTGGGCAAGGGAACCATTTTAAAAAGTACATATTTCGGCAATTTTCCGCTTTTTAGGCATTTTTAAAGTGTTATAATGACGTAACTGATGACGTCACAATGAAGCCATTCTTGGGTGCACACCTCTTATACTATGTCTTTGATGTCACCAAGTTTGGTTAAGATC
The DNA here is from genome assembly GCA_037783545.1 of Henricia sp. BOLD:AAB3569. NCBI lineage: Eukaryota > Metazoa > Echinodermata > Asteroidea > Spinulosida > Echinasteridae > Henricia > Henricia sp. BOLD:AAB3569. The sequence continues at coordinate 177,873 of JBBELK010001083.1, read as the reverse complement.
AATGTTTGGGAACAACCTGAAAAAGCGCCGACAACGCCCATGCGCTTTGTCTATGGGAAAAAAATCAGAAGAAGAAATAAACGGAAAAAAAAAAAAAATCAAAACGAAAACAAAGGCTTTTTCGTCCTAAACGAAAAAGCCAAAAAAAAAAAAAAAAAATAAAGAAATCGTACGAGAGTAATAGGTGATCGGGCTGTTGGCCCGATCACCTAAATAGAGCTACGTCTGTTCTATGAACAGAGCGTAGGGCTTTTTCTAATATTTTTAACTTCAAAAATGAGCATGCTTAGCTTGCAAAAAGTATATAAAGTATTTAATTTAAAAAATGTTTACCTTTAATGTGTTACCTTTAAAGGATTGATGACGTAATCAATGTTTTAACAATACAGACATGTTTGGTGGTCGACGCACTCACTCTATATTCACCACTATTGGGCTAATTTGCGCAAACACTGCTATCAAAGGGTCATTTTAAGACTTTTTAATTTTGCCGCTAGAGGGCACCCTTTTATGGAATGACGTAGAAACTTACATTTTTGGAAACCCTATTTACCTTATAAACTAACACTACCAACCACATCTCGGCAGCTTTCCCCACTTTTACAAAATAGGTTCATTTAAATGCACTTCCGGTTTCTACCGGAAGTGAGCAAGGTCACAGCGATATGTTTTTGGATACCCCACTCTAGTCGAACTCAAACACCTTTGACCCCATCCAAATACCTCTTACCAGTTTCAAATGGCAAGGCAAAGTCTGTTTGACCAATAGGGAATGAGGTCAAATGTGAAGGCATGGGGGCATCTGAAAGACCTTTATTAATGATCGTATATGCCGAAAGAATCAAGATCGTAGGTCAAATGGTTGATTTTTTTATGAATTTTTGCATATGGAAACATTAAATTTCATGCCCCTTTAAACTTACACCTGATGACGTCATGATGACGCCATTGTTGGGTGCACACCTCTTCTACTATGTCTTTGATGTTACCAAGTTTGTTTAAGAACAACCTCAAGTTTGGGAACAACCTCAAAAAGTGCCGACAACGCCCATGCGTTATGTCAATGGGGAAAACATCAGAAGAAGAAGAAATAAACGGAAAAACCAAAAGTTAACGACCTTTGCTTTGCTAGTGATCGTATATGGGAAGGAATCAAGGTTTATAATATTTGTATCACCTTTAATCTGACACGTTATTACGTCATTATGAGATCATCAGTTAAATACCTTTGTTAATTACCGTATATGGCGCAGGAATCACGATCATAGGTGAATCGGCTGATTTGTTACGAATGTTTGAATATGGAAAACATTAAATTGTATGCTCATTTAATCTTATACCTGATGATGAACAGTTTTTGAGTTGTGTCGGTTTGCCTGAGTGTACTGCTATACAGATCTGCCACTTCCAAGTGTTTGATGAACTGTGAGATACCAAGTCATGGCGCAGGTAAAAACTTTTGATTACTTAATTAGCTCCTTGAGGAGTATCATAACATGTATGTTCAGGATTCATACTAAGAGAGTCTTGGGCCAAATTTCATATAAAACAAAATAACATGTACATTTAATGGAAATAGTACAGAAGCCTTCATCGATTCAGAAAATATGTTTAGATTTGAAAATATGGCAATTTTCAGTTTTTGCACATTTAAAAACATCGATTAGGCCTAAGTTACTGTAAATTTAGTACTATTTGTCATAATGTCACATGCAGTTATAAATTAAATATTTAAAAAGATTATCCTGAAAACTCAGTTTAGAGGCAAGTTTGATTTCCCTTTGCGAATTCTAAACTGTTCATTTTTAGTTTGTTTTGTTCACATTTGGGATGGAAACGCGATGTTTACTCGAAATACTGATATACATATATTAGGCAGAAATCAGAGCACATAATTAGTTAAGATTGAAAAGAGTTTGGCCAAGGAGGACAATTTCGTATTTAGATTTTTAAAAGATGGTTCAATAAAATCCAGACAATGACTTAATTATTTCAGGCCTATATTAAGCTTTTGTTTTTAAATGGGACGTGCACTGCATGTTCGCGCAACTTACAACAAGTACATGTTTACACGTACTGCGCATTCTCTCTTTAGCTATACATGTATAACTATGAGGGCGCTATATCACTTTCACGGTAGCAAAACGCGAGTGCATGGCCTGGGGCGCGGCGGGCCGGGTGGCTTATGCATGGTTTTACTCAAATTGCGACTTGGCTGAACTTTGGCCTTCAATTGACCAAGGACGGAAGGGTCAGATGAAAATGCCTACACAAAGAACATTGTAGTCCATGATCTGATCTATAATGTCTGCTAAATATGAAAACCCTGGGCCATGTGGTTTTATAGAGGGAAACATTTTACGAAATGCATTTGGGGTCATTTTCATGACGAAAATCCACTTTTTTGCCATTTTTAAATTATCATAATTACGTAATCATTGACGTCATGGTGATGTTCTACATGGTGGTGGAAGTTTGTGATGGGGCCCATGCCTGTACCTAATGTTATAAAGATCAAGCGTTGTTTAATAGCTAATATTGCTTCATAAGTACAAAAACATACAAACAATGTGATTTTTGAATTGGCTGAAATTTGACCTTCGATTGACCCAGGAAGGAAGGGTCAGATGAAAATGCCTACACAAAGCAAATTGTAGCCCAGGATCTGATCTATAATGTCTGCTAAATATGTAGACCCTGGGTCATGTGGTTTTATAGAGGGAAACATCTTACGAAATGCATATTTGGCTCATTTTTATGACGAAAATCCACTTTTGTGTCATTTTTAAATTATTATAATTACGTAATCAGTGACGTCATGGTTACGTTCTACATGGTGGTGGAAGTTTGTGATGGGGCCCATGCCTGTACCTAGTTTTATGAAGATCAAGCGTACTTTAGTAGCTAATATTGCTTCATAAGTAAAACAAAATACAAACAATGTGATTTTTGAATTGGCTGAACTTTGACCTTCGATTGACCCAGGAAGGAAGGGTCAGATGAAAACGCCTACACTAAGAACATTGTAGGCTAGGATCTGATATATATGTCTGCCAAATATGAAGACCCTGCGTCACGCGGTTTTGGCAAGGGAATCATTTTAAAATGTGCATATTTTGGTAATTTTCGGCTTTTTAGGCATTTTTAAACTGTTGTAATGACGTCACTGATGACGTCACAATGAAGCCATTCTTGGGTGCACACCTCTTATACTATGTCTTTGATGTGACCAAGTTTGGTTAAGATCAATGTTTGGGAACAACCTGAAAAAGCGCCGACAACGCCTATGCGCTTTGTCTATGGGAAAAAAATCAGAAGAAGAAATAAACGGAAAAAAAAAAAAAATCAAAACGAAAACTAGAGCTACGTCTGTTCTGTGAACAGGCCGTAGGGCTTTTTCACATTTTTAAACTTCAAAAACTTGAAAAACGCCTAACCAGAATACAATGATTAACCAAATTCTCTATCTTTGAACAATTTAAAATTATAAGCCAACAACTGTTTGACCAATGGTTATCGAGGTCAAAGGTCACCCTTTTAATTTTTTTTAAAGCTTGGCTATACCTAACCATAATGCTATGAGTCGCGTGTTGTTTGTTATCACTTTAAAATTATAAGCCAACGAAGATTTGACCACTAAGAAACGAGGTCAAAGGTCAAGCAATGTGCGCGTCTGCAAGGTTGTAGCTCGTATTTTTTAATATTTATTTTATTTTACTTTATGCACCTTTAATCTGACACGTGATGACGTCATTATGACATCATCAGATAAATTCCTTGTTAATGACCGTATATGGCGCAGGAATCATGGTCATAGGTCAATCGGCTGATTTGTTATGAATGTTTGAATATGGAAAACATTAAATTGTATGCTCCTGTAATCTGATACATGATGATGAACCGTTTTTGAGTTGTGTCAGTTTGTCTGGGTAAGGGGAACTACTGCTATACAGATCTACTACTTTCAGGTGTTTGATGAACTGTGAGGATACCAAGTCATGGTCCAGGTAAGATTCCTTTAACTTTTGATTACTTAATTAGCTCCTTGAGGAATATCATAACATGTAGGTTCAGGATTTATACTAAGAGAGTCTTGAGACAAATTTCATTTAAAATTAAAAATTAAAAAAGTTTATCCTGAAAACGTAGTTTAGAGGCAAGTTTTATTTCCCTTTGCGAATTCTAAACTGTTCATTTTTACTAAATCAGTACTCATCTGCTGTCTCAAAATGTAGTCAGCGAAAAAAGATTGTTCATAATTAGTTTGTTTTGTTCACATTTGGGATGGAAATCTGATGTTTACTCGAAAAACTGATATAGGCCTACATATATTAGTCATCAAAGGCAGAAATCAGAGCACATAATTTGTTAAGATTTAAAGGGGATGGCCAAGAAGGAACAATTTCGTAATTAGATTTGTTGAAAATGGTTCAATAAAATCCTGACAATGACTTAATGATATGAGGCCTATATTAAGCTTTGCACCTTACTAAACCTAACGGCAAAACTACGACATTCCCTCAATAACATACAAATACTTTTTGTAGAGAGTGGACTCTCTTAAATAAGACTGAAATAACATAAAAGATTGTATCCTACTTACTGTCCTTTTATTAAACCATCTTCTGTTGAATTACACGTCCGTGGTAGACACAGTTAAAAGACCGCTTCCACGCAAAAAGTTACAGTGTCACCGTCTCGGTCGGCGCCGTGTCACACAGGGCACAGGGCATAGACAGCCACGGTAAAAATTGATTTGAGAACGGTCATTGAGAACGATCAAATCTAAAACTAGGCCCCTGACATAACACTGGTCACTGCTCAGTCAACCGAAAACATAATGACATGATCATGGTGTCATTTTAAAGAGGAGATTCAACCCTAACAGATGATATCTCCCGTTTATTCATACGCGCCCTACTTTAGTTACAATTAGCAACAATATCTCGGTTTCGTTTTTTTTTAATCCACCATGTCTATACGCAAATATTGACTTGGCTGAACTTTGGCCTTCAATTGAACCAGGACAGAAGGGTCAGATACAAATGCCTACACGAACAAAATTGTAGTCTATGATCAGATCTATAGGTCTGAAAAAATATGACGACCCTGGGTCACGTGGTTTCGGCAAGGGAAGCATTTTAAAAGTGCATATTTTGGTCATTTTCATGAAATTATTATAATTATGTAATCAGTTATGTCATGGTAAAATTCTACACGGTGGTGGAAGTTTGTGATGGGGCCCATGCCTGTACCTAGTTTTATGAAGATCAAGCGTACCTTAATAGCTAAAATTGCTTCATAAGTACACAAAAACACAACAAATGTGGTTTTTAAAATGGCTGAACTTTGACCTTCGATTGACCCAGGAAGGAAGGGTCAGATGAAAATGCCTACACTAAGAACATTGAAGCTCATGATCTGATCTATATGTCTGTAAAATATGAAGACCCTGTGTCATGTGGTTTTGGGAAGGGAAGCATTTTAAAAGTGCATATTTTGGTCATTTTCATGATAAAAATCCATTTTTGTATTATTTTAACATTATTATAATTATGTAATCAGTTATGTCATGGTAAAATTATACATGGTGGTGGAAGTTTGTGATGGGGCCCATGCCTGTACCTAGTTTTATGAAGATCAAGCGTACCTTAATAGCTAAAATTGCTTCATAAGTACACAAAAACACAACAAATGTGATTTTTAAAATGGCTGAACTTTGACCTTCGATTGACCCAGGAAGGAAGGGTCAGATGAAAATGCCTACACTAAGAACATTGAAGCTCATGATCTGATCTATATGTCTGTAAAATATGAAGACCCTGTGTCATGTGGTTTTGGGAAGGGAAGCATTTAAAAAAGTGCATATTTTGGTAATTTTCATGATAAAAAATCCACTTTTCTACCATTTTAACATTATTATAATTACGTAATCAGTTATGTCATGGTAAAATTCTACATGGTGGTGGAAGTTTGTGATAGGGCCCATGCCTGTACCTAGTTTTATGAAGATCAAGCGTACTTTAATAGCTAAAATTGCTTCATAAGTACACAACAACACAACAAATGTGATTTTTGAAATGGCTGAACTTTGACCTTCGATTGACCCAGGAAGGAAGGGTCAGATGAAAATGCCTACACTAAGAACATTGAAGCTCATGATCTGATCTAAATGTTTGCCAAATATGAAAACCCTGGGTCATGTGGTTTGGGCAAGGGAACCATTTTAAAAAGTGCATATTTCGGCAATTTTCCGCTTTTTAGGCATTTTTAAAGTGTTATAATGACGTAACGGATGACGTCACAATGAAGCCATTCTTGGGTGCACACCTCTTATACTATGTCTTTGATGTGACCAAGTTTGGTTAAGATCAATGTTTGGGAACAACCTTAAAAAGCGCCGACAACGCCTATGCGCTTTGTTTATGGGAAAAAAATCAGAAGAGGAAAAAAAAAAAAAAAAAAAATCAGAACGAAAACAAAGGCTTTTTCGTTCTAAACGAAAAAGCCAACAAAGGCTTTTTCGTCCTAAACGAAAAAGCCAAATAGAGGTATGACGTTTGTTGTTACAAACGCCAGGTGATCGGGTTAAATGAACATTTTGTGATGAATTTCAGACGTTGTTATCACCTGTGGAATGGCAAAAATGGAAGTTCAGCAGCCGATTTCACGAAACTTTACGCAATTGCGCAAGTCCACTTACGCCATTACTTGCGCAATAACTTATGGCGTAAGTGGACTTGCGCAATTGCGTAAAGTTTCGTGAAATCGGCTGCTGTATACACTAATCCGGTAACTAATATCTCCTCCCTGCATATCCGCCATAGCTGGGGGTTGATAGCTTGCACCGTTTTGAGATATGAATTGTTGAAATAATAACCTTTGAAATCTTGTAATGTGACACCTGTGACGACATCATGACGTCACAATTTTGTGCACAAATTGTTCAACAATTTGATAAACATCAAGTTCTTAAATGTGGCGAAAGAATCATGCAAATATCTGCTGTAGTTCTCAAGATACAGCATTTTAAAACATCTCAGCTCCAAATTTGCGTGATTTGACACCACATTACGTAACCACCGTCCATGTAATGACGTCACCAATGGTATAGTCAAAAGGTCCACATGTGTGGAAACATTTCGTTCCGTAGAAATATGGTCAAATTCACTACCACTTTGAATCTATTTGCATTCAAAATGCTAAAAAATTGCACATTTTCGAACAACTTCCGGTTTGGACCGGAAGTAGGCGTCACACAGGGGTCATGACATCGTATGATTTGTTCAGTTCATTTAGACTTATCATGTTGTGAAAGAATTGTTCAAGTATCTATTACGGTTCTTGAGATATGAATTTTGAAAATAATAACCTTTGAATTTTTGTAATTTGACACCTGTGACGATATCATGACGTCACAATGTTGTGCACAAATTGTTCAACAATTTGATAAACATCAAGTTCTTAAATGTGGCGAAAGAATCATGCAAATATCTGCTGTAGTTCTCAAGATACAGCATTTTAAAACAATTCAGCTCCAAATTAGCGTATTTTGACGCCACATTACGTAACCACTGTCCATGTGATGACGTCACAAATGGTATAGTCAAAAAGTCTACATGTGTGGAAACATTTCGTTCCGTATAAATATGGTCAAATTCACTACCACTTTGAATCTATTTGCATTCAAAACGCTTACAAAATGCACATTTTCGAACAACTTCCGGTTTGGACCGGAAGTAGGCGTCACACAGGGGTCATGACATCGTATGATTTGTTCAGTTCATTTAGACTTATCATGTTGTGAAAGAATTGTTCAAGTATCTATTACGGTTCTTGAGATATGAATTTTGGAAATAATAACCTTTGAATTTTTGTAATTTGACACCTGATGACGTCATGATTACGTCACACTTGATGCCATCGTGATACTATACATTCTGGTGAAAGTCTGCCGTAGGGCCTATGTCTGTATCTAATTTACTAACGATTCAGCTTGGTTTGATAGGCATTGTTGCTGGTAAGTGTAAAAACTGAGATTCTCAGTTTCGTTGAACTTTGACCTCCAATTGACCCCAGAAGGAAGGGTCAGATGAAAATGCCCACACAAAGAAAATTGTAGCACAGAATGTCATCTATAAACCTGCCAAATACGAAGATCCTGGGTCACGTGGTTTTCAAGACGGAAGCATTTTAAAATATGCATATTTTGGTTTTTTGGGGGGTGTAATTTGATACTTGATGACGTCACGATGACGTCACGCTTGATGCCATCATAATATTATACACGCTGGTGAAAGTCTGCCATAGGACCTATGCCTGTACTTAGTTACTTAAAGATTCAGCTTGGTTTGATGGGCATTGTTGCTCAATAAGTGCAAAAATTGCGATTTTCGTTTTCGTTGAACTTTGACCTCAGATTGACCCCAGAAGGAAGGGTCAGATGAAAATGCCCACACGAAGAAAATCGTAGGCCATGATCTTATCTATAAGCCTGCTAAATACGAAAATCATGGGTCACGTGGTTTTCCAGACGGAAGCATTTTAAAACATGCATATTTTAGTCATTTTTGGGTTGTAATTTGATACCCAATGACGTCACAATGACGTCACCCTTGTATGCACACCTTCACATTGGGGTTGATGTTCCTACAAAGTTTCAAGTTGATAGCTTGAACCGTTTTGAAGAAAAGCTCTGGAAACGTTTGAGTGGAAAAAGAAAAAGAAAAAAAAAAAACTAGAGGTATGACGTTTGTTGTTACAAACGCCAGGTGATCGGGGTAAATGAACATTTTGTGATGAATTTCAGACGTTGTTATCACCTGTGGAATGGCAAAAATGGAAGTTCAGCAGCCGATTTCACGAAACTTTACTCAATTGCGCAAGTCCACTTACGCCATTACTTGCGCAATAACTTATGGCGTAGGTGGACTTGCGCAATTGCGTAAAGTTTCGTGAAATCGGCTGCTGTATACACTAATCCGGTAACTAATATCTCCTCCCTGCATATCCGCCATAGCTGGGGGTTGATAGCTTGCACCGTTTTGAGATATGAATTGTTGAAATAATAATCTTTGAAATCTTGTAATGTGACACCTGTGACGACATCATGACGTCACAATTTTGTGCACAAATTGTTGAACAATATGTTGAACATCAAGTTCTTAAATGTGGCGAAGGAATCATACCAATATCTGTTGTAGTTTTCAAGATACAGCATTTTAAAACATCTCAGCTCCAAATTTGCGTAATTTGACACCACATTACGTAACCACCGTCCATGTCATGACGTCACCAATGGTATAGTCAAAAGGTCCACATGTGTGGAAACATTTCGTTCCGTAGAAATATGGTCAAATTCACTACCACTTTGAATCTATTTGCATTAAAAATGCTAAAAATTTGCACATTTTCGAAGAACTTTCGGTTTGGACCGGAAGTAGGCGTCACACGTGGGTCATGACATAGTATGATTTGTTCAGTTCATTTAGACTTATCATGTTGTGAAAGAATTGTTCAAGTATCTATAATTATAATTTAGGCAGTTTCAACCCTTTTATTTTAAAGCCCACATCGATTTAAAATCAGTGTCAATTGAAAGAGTGGTTATTGACTAGAAGAAATCTGTTTATTTTTTTCAAATCGGATTTTGCATTGCGAAGCTACAGTCGGTTTGGATAATTGAAAACAGGGTAAAAATTCATCGGCAGGTCAAAGGTTATCCCATGTTTTTCTTTATTTCTAATTTGGCACCGACAATGGTCACTGTGGCTTATACTTTTGGTTATATATCTTTGCTCAACTCTATCCTGGATGGCCCAAAGTTGGTACAAACAACAGTTATTAATATATGTACAAGGACAGATAATTAATTTATATTTTAAATACCTCATTTGCATAATAAATTAATAATTTATGCAAAAACGGTCAATTTTCAAGGGAAAACTCATTTTTCTCAAATTTATCTTAAGCAGGTTTGATTATTACAATGCATCTTGCATCATTTAATTAAAGTATTTACTTTAATTAAATGATGCAAGACATTGTAATAATCAAACCTGCTTAACTACAGATAATTAGTTTATATTGAAATCCCATAATTTGCATAATTTATGCAAAAATGTTGATTGTTAAGGGAACCTTATTTTTCCCCAATTAATGTTGAAAAATAGATTGATAAGAGATACTGATATAATCAAATCTGTCTATAGTCAAGATTGGGACTTGCATCAATAATTTAATTGACATAATCAATCACTGTATGTGTTAATTACCAAGCCAATACTATTTTGGAGAGGTGTGGATTGAGGGCAGCAAAAAAGAATGACAGGTAGCGCATCCACACACAAACTGTACAACTTTCCAAATTGCTTACAAAGTTACATTAAATACAAAACAGAGAAGAGAATGACGTATTATTCTTCAGAGATAAATAATTTATGTTTTGATCAAAACAAACGGATGTGGAGCCTAGAGGTTATATTTAAATCTTTACAAATAATAGTAATTACAGATGTTACTACGGGCAGGAGGCTCAACTATGGATGACGATTCTGCATCATCAAGGGACTCGTACTACCCTTTTTCATCTTCAGGCTCACTGGTGGTATGTCACAGGACGAGGACCACAGAAAAGCTGCAAAAATAATTGACAAAGAATAATATTACTCAACAAATTATTTGCCTTCATTTGTTAAGTAACAACTAAATATCTTTAATTGGTGTATCTGATATCACGTATTGTCTTTGAATGTTAATAAATTCAATATCAGTTACAAAATTGGCACACAATTTTGCACAGATTGACGTAAAACGCAGGTTTTCTAACGCTGCATCATTGCTTGTTTCACGGGAATTACGAGATCATCGCGTATGCAGTGGGCACACCACCGCCGTACGTCCCGGCCCTACACACGGCGTGGAACTCGGTCGTACGTCGGTGTGGACATTGCACGCGAGCGAAGTCTCGGATTCCTGCTCAACATGCCCTCCTAAAAGTACATTTTTGCGACAAATGGTAGGCCTTACGGACTTTTTGTCAGTATGGTAGGATTGTTTAATGTCTACTTTTGTATACATACCTTGTCGCTTGGTGATTCACGTTGATTATGGATCGCTTTATGGACGAGAAAAAATGTTTTTGATCGCAAATGTTGCAACCCGCGGTCGATTTTGTACGCGAATGGACCCCAGGCTAGCTGGAAACATACTCTTTTCCGATGATGACGTTTCTAAGCCAACCGGCCAATCAGAACGCGCAAATCTTTACCCGAAGTGTTCCGATCTTATTTAGCCCGATTCGTTTCAGCGTTGAAGTGTGTACCACTGACACGAACTCGCCGGAAGTTGTGTGTGCCCATAGGAATGTGCAGTAACCACGGGCGCTGTGTGTGGAGTATATGGGGCTCTCTGTTTACGATAACAGAAGTAGTCCGTCTGTGGAACAGTATTACGGTTCTTGAGATATGAATTTTGAAAATAATAACCTTTGAATTTTTGTAATTTGACACCTGATGACGTCATGATACTATACATGCTGGTGAAAGTCTGCCGTAGGGCCTATGTCTGTATCTAATTTACTAACGATTCAGCTTGGTTTGATGGGCATTGTTACTGGTAAGTGTAAAAACTGAGATTTCCGTTTTCGTTGAACTTTGACCTCCAATTGACCCCAGAAGGAAGGGTCAGATGAAAATGCCCACACAAAGAAAGTTGTAGCACAGAATGTCATCTATAAACCTGCCAAATACGAAGATCCTGGGTCACGTGGTTTTCGAGACGGAAGCATTTTAAAATATGCATATTTTGGTTTTTTGGGAGGTGTAATTTGATACTTGATGACGTCACGATGACGTCACGCTTGATGCCATCATAATATTAAACACGCTGGTGAAAGTCTGCTATAGGACCTATGCCTGTACTTAGTTTCTTAAAGATTCAGCTTGGTTTGATGGGCATTGTTGCTCAATAAGTGCAAAAATTGAGATTTTCGTTTTCGTTGAACTTTGACCTCAGATTGACCCCAGAAGGAAGGGTCAGATGAAAATGCCCACACGAAGAAAATTGTAGGCCATGATCTGATATATAAGCCTGTCAAATACGAAGATCATGGGTCACGTGGTTTTCCAGACGGAAGCATTTTAAAACATGCATATTTTGGTCATTTTTGGTTTGTAATTTGATACCTAATGACGTCACAATGACGTCACACTTGTATGCACATCTTCACATTGGGGTTGATGTTCCTACCAAGTTTTAAGTTGATAGCTTGAACCGTTTTGAAGAAAACCTCTGGAAACGTTTGAGTGGAAGAAGAAAAAAAAACTAGAGGTATGACGTTTGTTGTTACAAACGCCAGGTGATCGGGGTAAATGAACATTTTGTGATGAATTTCAGACGTTGTTATCACCTGTGGAATGGCAAAAATGGAAGTTCAGCAGCCGATTTCACGAAACTTTACTCAATTGCGCAAGTCCACTTACGCCATTACTTGCGCAATAACTTATGGCGTAGGTGGACTTGCGCAATTGCGTAAAGTTTCGTGAAATCGGCTGCTGTATACACTAATCCGGTAACTAATATCTCCTCCCTGCATATCCGCCATAGCTGGGGGGTTGATAGCTTGCACCGTTTTGAGATATGAATTGTTGAAATAATAATCTTTGAAATCTTGTAATGTGACACCTGTGACGACATCATGACGTCACAATTTTGTGCACAAATTGTTGAACAATATGTTGAACATCAAGTTCTTAAATGTGGCGAAGGAATCATACCAATATCTGTTGTAGTTTTCAAGATACAGCATTTTAAAACATCTCAGCTCCAAATTTGCGTAATTTGACACCACATTACGTAACCACCGTCCATGTCATGACGTCACCAATGGTATAGTCAAAAGGTCCACATGTGTGGAAACATTTCGTTCCGTAGAAATATGGTCAAATTCACTACCACTTTGAATCTATTTGCATTAAAAATGCTAAAAATTTGCACATTTTCGAAGAACTTCCGGTTTGGACCGGAAGTAGGCGTCACACAGGGGTCATGACATCGTATGATTTGTTCAGTTCATTTAGACTTATCATGTTGTGAAAGATTTGTTCAAGTATCTATAATTATAATTTAGGCAGTTTCAACCCTTTTATTTTAAAGCCCACATCGATTTAAAATCAGTGTCAATTGAAAGAGTGGTTATTGACTAGAAGAAATCTGTTTATTTTTTTCAAATCGGATTTTGCATTGCGAAGCTACAGTCGGTTTGGATAATTGAAAACAGGGTAAAAATTCATCGGCAGGTCAAAGGTTATCCTATGTTTTTCTTTATTTCTAATTTGGCACCGACAATGGTCACTGTGGCTTATACTTTTGGTTATATATATCTTTGCTCAACTCTATCCTGGATGGCCCAAAGTTGGTACAAACAACAGTTATTAATATATGTACAAGGACAGATAATTAATTTATATTTTAAATACCTCATTTGCATAATAAATTAATAATTTATGCAAAAACGGTCAATTTTCAAGGGAAAACTCATTTTTCTCAAATTTATCTTAAGCAGGTTTGATTATTACAATGCATCTTGCATCATTTAATTAAAGTATTTACTTTAATTAAATGATGCAAGACATTGTAATAATCAAACCTGCTTAACTACAGATAATTAGTTTATATTGAAATCCCATAATTTGCATAATTTATGCAAAAATGTTGATTGTTAAGGGAACCTTATTTTTCCCCAATTAATGTTGAAAAATAGATTGATAAGAGATACTGATATAATCAAATCTGTCTATTGTCAAGATTGGGACTTGCATCAATAATTTAATTGACATAATCAATCACTGTATGTGTTAATTACCAAGCCAATACTATTTTGGAGAGGTGTGGATTGAGGGCAGCAAAAAAGAATGACAGGAAGCGCATCCACACACAAACTGTACAACTTTCCAAATTGCTTACAAAGTTACATTAAATACAAAACAGAGAAGAGAATGACGTATTATTCTTCAGAGATAAATAATTTATGTTTTGATCAAAACAAACGGATGTGGAGCCTAGAGGTTATATTTAAATCTTTACAAATAATAGTAATTACAGATGTTACTACGGGCAGGAGGCTCAACTATGGATGACGATTCTGCATCATCAAGGGACTCGTACTACCCTTTTTCATCTTCAGGCTCACTGGTGGTATGTCACAGGACGAGGACCACAGAAAAGCTGCAAAAATAATTGACAAAGAATAATATTACTCAACAAATTATTTGCCTTCATTTGTTAAGTAACAACTAAATATCTTTAATTGGTGTATCTGATATCACGTATTGTCTTTGAATGTTAATAAATTCAATATCAGTTACAAAATTGGCACACAATTTTGCACAGATTGACGTAAAACGCAGGTTTTCTAACGCTGCATCATTGCTTGTTTCACGGGAATTACGAGATCATCGCGTATGCAGTGGGCACACCACCGCCGTACGTCCCGGCCCTACACACGGCGTGGAACTCGGTCGTACGTCGGTGTGGACATTGCACGCGAGCGAAGTCTCGGATTCCTGCTCAACATGCCCTCCTAAAAGTACATTTTTGCGACAAATGGTAGGCCTAACGGACTTTTTGTCAGTATGGTAGGATTGTTTAATGTCTACTTTTGTATACATACCTTGTCGCTTGGTGATTCACGTTGATTATGGATCGCTTTATGGACGAGAAAAAATGTTTTTGATCGCAAAAGTTGCAACCCGCGGTCGATTTTGTACGCGAATGGACCCCAGGCTAGCTGGAAGCATACTCTTTTCCGATGATGACGTTTCTAAGCCAACCGGCCAATCAGAACGCGCAAATCTTTACCCGAAGTGTTCCGATCTTATTTAGCCCGATTCGTTTTAGCGTTGAAGTGTGTACCACTGACACGAACTCGCCGGAAGTTGTGTGTGCCCATAGGAATGTGCAGTAACCACGGGCGCTGTGTGTGGAGTATATGGGGCTCTCTGTTTACGATAACGGAAGTAGTCCGTCTGTGGAACAGTATTACGGTTCTTGAGATATGAATTTTGAAAATAATAACCTTTGAATTTTTGTAATTTGACACCTGATGACGTCATGATACTATACATGCTGGTGAAAGTCTGCCGTAGGGCCTATGTCTGTATCTAATTTACTAACGATTCAGCTTGGTTTGATGGGCATTGTTACTGGTAAGTGTAAAAACTGAGATTTCCGTTTTCGTTGAACTTTGACCTCCAATTGACCCCAGAAGGAAGGGTCAAATGACAATGCCCACACAAAGAAAATTGTAGAACAGAATGTCATCTATAAACCTGCCAAATACGAAGATCCTGGGTCACATGGTTTTCGAGACGGAAGCATTTTAAAATATGCATATTTTGGTTTTTTGGGAGGTGTAATTTGATACTTGATGACGTCACGATGACGTCACGCTTGATGCCACCATAATATTAAACACGCTGGTGAAAGTCTGCTATAGGACCTATGCCTGTACTTAGTTTCTTAAAGATTCAGCTTGGTTTGATGGGCATTGTTGCTCAATAAGTGCAAAAATTGAGATTTTCGTTTTCGTTGAACTTTGACCTCAGATTGACCCCAGAAGGAAGGGTCAGATGAAAATGCCCACACGAAGAAAATTGTAGGCCATGATCTGATATATAAGCCTGTCAAATACGAAGATCATGGGTCACGTGGTTTTCCAGACGGAAGCATTTTAAAACATGCATATTTTGGTCATTTTTGGTTTGTAATTTGATACCTAATGACGTCACAATGACGTCACACTTGTATGCACATCTTCACATTGGGGTTGATGTTCCTACCAAGTTTTAAGTTGATAGCTTGAACCGTTTTGAAGAAAACCTCTGGAAACGTTTGAGTGGAAAAAGAAAAAAAAAAAAAAAAAAAAAAAACTAGAGCTTCGCGTTTGTGTTTTTTACAAACGCAAGGTGATCGGGTGACATAAACATTGAAATGATGATGACGACACAGTTTTGAGATTGTTTGAAAACTTGAGTTGTTTGATATTGAAAAAGTATTGGAATTCTCAAGACATGACTCTGTCTATTCAACGCTAAAATTGTGTATCTGATGACGTCATAATTGTCAATCTCATCATAACGTTACTATTGTGTGCACAGATTGTTCAAGTATCTACTGAAGAACAAGTTTTGACATGTATATGTGGTGAAAGAATCTTTTCAATATCTAACAGTTCTAAAGATTTTGTTATTTGAGATCATATTACTGTAGTATATCGCCGTGTGGGGAGTTGGGGTTCAATTGCATCTAGAATAACCTGACGCTCCAGTCAACTTGAGTTGCGGTCCACCATGTCCATTTTATTTCCAACACAGCAACGATTTTCAGCATGTCACATTCACAGTTTTCGGGGAGAAGACATATTTACTCTGGTCCGCCGACTAAGGCTAGCCGTACATAATTACACCCAAGATACAACAGCTAAGTCACCAAAAGTAAATGTCCTTGTGCTATCAAGTGTTCATTCAACTTTCCTGGCGATGATGCCACGGAAACTAGCAGTTTTACATCTTCAAAAGTCCAATTTTCTCTGTTGTAAATCAAGCCCTGCTTATTATGTCTTGTCTGTCTGACTTATTCACTACACGCGCATGTACGTGTATCATTGGCCGTGTGGCCCAGACATCCTCCTTAAAAAGATACATTATGACGTCTGACCCGAAACAGGCTGCCTAGATACAAGTTATATTATTAGAAGTCGAGCACTATATATGGGCGCAAATCGTCAGATTAGTGGAGGCTTGGCATAGCGCCCTCAAACGACTGAGTTAGCTTAATTATCAAGGGACCCAACAAATAATTTCTCCACATTACGTAACCACCGTGCACGTGATGACGTCATCAGTGGTATATATGTAGTCATCAAGTCCACATGTGAGGGAACATTTCGTTCCGTAGAACTATGGTCAAATTCCCTACCACTTTGGCTCTATTTGCATTCAAAGTGCTAAAAAAGTGTACATTTTCGAACCTCTTCCGGTTTGGACCGGAGGTTTGGGTCACACAGGGGTCATGCCATTGTATGATTTGTTCAGTTCATTGCGACCTATCATGCTGTGAAAGAATTGTTCAAGTATCTATTACGATTCTTGAGATATGAATTTTTGAAATAATAACCATTTAATTTTTGTAATTTGACACCTGTGACGATATCATGACGTCACAATGTTGTGCACAAATTGTTCAACAATTTGATAAACATCAAGTTCTTAAATGTGGCGAAAGAATCACGCAAATATCTGCTGTAGTTCTCAAGATACAGCATTTTTAAACAATTCAGCTCCAAATTTGCGTATTTTGACACCACATTACGTAACTACCGTCCATGTGATGACGTCACCAATGGTATAGTCAAAAAGTTCACATGTGTGGAAACATTTCGTTCCGTAGAAATATGGTCAAATTCACTACCACTTTGAATCTATTTGCATTCAAAACGCTTACAAAAATGCACATTTTCGAACAACTTCCGGTTTGGACCGGAAGTAGGCGTCACACAGGGGTCATGACATTGTATGATTTGTTCAGTTCATTTAGACTTATCATGTTGTGAAAGAATTGTTCAAGTATCTATTACGGTTCTTGAGATATGAATTTTGGAAATAATAACCTTTGAATTTTTGTAATTTGACACCTGATGACGTCATGATTACGTCACACTTGATGCCATCAAGATACTATGCATTCTGGTGAAAGTCTGCCGTAGGGCCTATGTCTGTATCTAATTTACTAACGATTCAGCTTAGTTTGATAGGCATTGTTGCTGGTAAGTGTAAAAACTGAGATTCTCAGTTTCGTTGAACTTTGACCTCCAATTGACCCCAGAAGGAAGGGTCAGATGACAATGCCCACACAAAGAAAATTGTAGAACAGAATGTCATCTATAAACCTGCCAAATACGAAGATCATGGGTCACGTGGTTTTCAAGACGGAAGCATTTTAAAATATGCATATTTTGGTTTTTTGGGGGTGTAATTTGATACTTGATGACGTCACGATGACGTCACGCTTGATGCCATCATAATATTATACACGCTGGTGAAAGTCTGCCATAGGACCTATGCCTGTACCTAGTTACTTAAAGATTCAGCTTGGTTTGATGGGCATTGTTGCTCAATAAGTGCAAAAATTGAGATTTTCGTTTTCGTTGAACTTTGACCTCAGATTGACCGCAGAAGGAAGGGTCAGATGAAAATGCCCACACGAATAAAATTGTAGGCCATGATCTGATATATAAGCCTGTCAAATACGAAGATCATGGTTCACGTGGTTTTCTAGGCGGAAGCATTTTAAAACATGCATATTTTAGTCATTTTTGGGTTGTAATTTGATACCCGATGACGTCACAATGACGTCACACTTCAGTGCACACCTTCACATTGGGATTGATGTTCCTACCAAGTTTCAAGTTGATAGCTTGAACCGTTTTGAAGAAAAGCTCTGGAAACGTTTGAGTGGAAAAAGAAGAAAAAAAAAAAAAAAAAAAAAGAAATCGTACAATAGTAATAGGTGATCGGAAAAAGTTCCGATCACCTAATAAAGAAATCGTACGAGAGCAATAGGTGATCGGGCTGTTGGCCCGATCACCTAAAAAAGACAAAGAAATCGTACGAGAGTAATAGGTGATCGGGCTGTTGGCCCGATCACCTAAAAAGAAATCGTACGAGAGTAATAGGTGATCGGGCTGTTGGCCCGATCACCTAAATAGAGCTACGTCTGTTCTATGAACAGAGCGTAGGGCTTTTTCATATTTTTTAACTCAAAACTTGAAAAACGCCTACCCAGAATACAATGATTAACTAAATTATATAGTTTTGAACAAATTTAAATTATAAGCCAAAAACTGTTTGACTAATGGTTATCGAGGTCAAAGGTCACCCTTTTCATTTTTTTTAAAGCTTGGCTATACCTAACCATAATGCTATTAGTCCCGTGTTGTTTGTTATCAGTTTAAAATTATAAGCCAACGAAGATTTGACCACTAGGAAACGAGGTGAAAGGTCAAGCAATGTGCGCGTCTGCATATACTTGTGTTTGATGCACCTTTAATCTGTCACGTGATGACGTCATCATGACGTCATCAATTTACGACATTTGCTAGTGATCGTATGTGGCGCAGGAATCACGATCATAGGTCAATCGGCTGATTTGTTATGAATGTTTGAATATGGAAAACATTAAATTGTATGCTCCTTTAATCTGATACCTGATGATGAACAGTTTTTGAGTTGTGTTAGTTTGCCTGGGTGGGGGAGTACTGCTATACAGATCTACCACTTCGAGGTGTTTGATGAACTGTGAGATACCAAGTTATGGTGCAGGTAAAAACTTTTGATTACTTAATTAGCTCCTTGAGGAGTATCATAACATGTAGGTTCAGGATTTATACTAAGAGAGTATTGAGCCAAATTTCATATAAAACAAAATAACATGTACATTTAATGGAAATAGTACATGCTTAGCTTGCAAAATTAGATGTTAGCATATAAAGTATTTAATTTAAAAAATGTTTACCTTTAATGTGTTACCTCTGAAGGATTGATGACGTAATCAATGTTTTAACAACACAGACATGTTTGGTGGTCGACGCACTCTATAATCACCACTACTGGGCTAATTTGCGCAAACACTGCTTTTAAAAGGTTATTTTAAGACTATAACTAACATTACCAACCGCATCTCGGCAGCTTTCCCCACTTTTACAAAATAGGTTCATTTAAATGCACTTCCGGTTTCTACCGTAAGTGAGCAAGGTCACAGGTTATGGCGATATTTTTTGGATACCCCACCCTAGTCGAACTCAAACACCTTTGACCCCATCCAAATACCTCTTACCAGTTTCAAATGGCAAAGCAAAGTTTGTTTGACCAATAGGGAATGAGGTCAAATGTGAAGGCATGGGGGCATCTGGAAGACCTTTATTAATGATCGTATATGCCGAAAGAATCAAGATCGTAGGTCAAACGGTTGATTTTTTATGAATGTTTGCATATGGAAACATTAAATTTAATGCCCCTTTAAATGTACACCTGATGACGTCATGATGATGCCATTGTTAGGTGCACACCTCTTCAACTATGTCTTTGATGTTACCAAGTTTGTTTAAGAACAACCTCAAGTTTGGGAACAACCTTAAAAAGTGCCGACAACGCCCATGCGTTATGTCAATGGGGAAAAAATCAGAAGAAAAAATAAACGGAAAAGCCAAAAGTTAACGACCTTTGCTATGGGAAGGAATCGGCGTTGTAGCTCGCATTTGTTAATATTTCATATTTATAATATTTGTATCACCTTTAATCTGACACGTGAAGACGTCATTATGAGATCATCAGTTAAATACCTTTGTTAATGACCGTATATGGCGCATGAATCACGATCATAGGTGAATCGGCTGATTTGTTACGAATGTTTGAATATGGAAAACATTAAATTGTATGCTCATCTATTCCTATACCTGATGATGAAAATTTTTTGAGTTGTGTCAGTTTGCCTGAGTGTACTGCTATACAGATCTGCCACTTCCAGGTGTTTGATGAACTGTGAGATACCAAGTCATGGCGCAGGTAAAAACCTTTGATTACTTAATTAGCTCCTTGAGGAGTATCATAACATGTAGGTTCAGGATTTATACTAAGAGAGTCTTGAGCCAAATTTCATATAAAACAAAATAACATGTACATTATGTAAATAGTACAGAAGCCTTCATCGATTGAGAAAAGATTTTTTTTAGATTTGAAAATATGGCAGTTTTCAGTTTTTGCACTTTTAAAAACATCAATTAAGTTAACTGTAAAATTAGTACTATTTGTCATAATGTCACATGCCGTTATAAATTAAATATTTAAAAAGTTTATCCTGAAAACGTAGTTTTCTAAGTTTTAAGCTCTAAGTTTTATTTCCCTTTGCAAATTATAAACTGTTCATTTTTACTACATCAATACTCATCTGCTGTCTCACGATGTAGTCAGCGAAAAAGATTGTTAATTTTTAGTTAGGTTTTGTTCACATTTGGGGTGGAAATCCGATGTTTAAGTCATCAAAGGTATAAATCAAAGCACATAATTTGTTAAGATTGAAAAGAGTTAGGCCAAGAAGGAACAATTCCGTAATTAGATTTGTTTAAGATGGTTTAATAAAATCCTGACAATGACGTAATGATATCAGGCCTATATTAAGCTTTGCACCTTACTAAACCTAAAAGGAAGAAAACAAACATTGGAATGAATGCTTCACGGCAAAACTACGACATTCCCTCAATAACATACAATTACTTTCTTGTAGAGAGTGGACTCTCTTAAATAACATAAAAGATTGTATCCTACTCACATGTCTTTTTTTTAAACCATCTTCTGTAGAATTACACGTCCGTGGTAGACACAGTTAAAAGTTACCGTGTCACCGTCTCGATCGACGCCGTGTCACACAGGGCACTCGGAATAGACAGCTACGGTAAAGATTTATTTGTACGACGTTTGCTCGCATTGAGAACGGTCAAATCTAAAACTAGGCCCCTGGCATAACACTGGTCACTGCTCAGTCAACCGAAAACATAATGACATGATCATGGTGTCATTTTAAAGAGGAGATTCAACCCTAACAGATGATATCTCCCGTTCATTCATACGCGCCCTACTTTAGTTACAATTAGCAATAATATCTCGGTTTCGTTTTTTTAAAATCCACCCTGTATATACGGAAATCGTGACTTGGCTGAACTTTGGCCTTCAATTGACCCAGGAAGGAAGGGTCAGATGAAAATGAGTACACAAAGCAAATTGTAGCGCAGGATCTGATCTTTAATGTCTGCTATTTTTGAAGACCCTGGGTCATGTGGTTTTACAGAGGGAAACATTTTACGAAATGCATTTTTGGCTAATTTTTATGACGAAAATCCATTTTTAAATAATTATAATTACGTAATCATTGACGTCATGGTGATGTTCTACATGGTGGTGGAAGTTTGTGATGGGGCCCATGCCTGTACCTAGTTTTATGAAAATCAAGCGTACTTTAATAGCTAAAATTGCTTCATAAGTACACAAAAACACAACAAATGTGAATTTTGAAATGGCTGAACTTTGACCTTCGATTGACCCAGGAAGGAAGGGTCAGATGAAAATGCCTATACAAAGAAAATTGTAGCCCATGATCTGATATATATGTATGCAAAATATGAAGACCCTGGGTCATGTGGGTTCATACAGGGAAGCGTTTTACGAAATGCATATTTTAGTACTTTTCATGATAAAAATCCACTTTTGTGCCATTTTAAAATTATTATAATTACGTAATCATTGACGTCATGGTGACGTTCTACATGGTGGTGGACGTTTGTGATGGGGCCCATGCCTGTACCTAGTTTTATGAAAATCAAGCATGGTTGAATAGCTAATATTGCTTCATAAGTACAAACAAATACAAAAAAATGTGATTTGTGAATTGGCTGAACTTTGACCTTCGATTGACCCAGGAAGGAAGGGTCAGATGAAAATGCCTACACTAAGAACATTGAAGCTCATGATCTGATCTAAATGTTTGCCAAATATGAAAACCCTGGGTCATGTGGTTTGGGCAAGGGAACCATATTAAAAAGTGCATATTTCGGCAATTTTCCGCTTTTTAGGCATTTTTAAAGTGTTATAATGACGTAACGGATGACGTCACAATGAAGCCATTCTTGGGTGCACACCTCTTATACTATGTCTTTGATGTGACCAAGTTTGGTTAAGATCAATGTTTGGGAACAACCTGAAAAAGCGCCGACAACGCATATGCGCTTTGTCTATGGGGAAAAAATCAGAAGAAGAAGAAGAAATAAACGGAAAAAAAAAACTAGAGCTACGTCTGTTCTATGAACAGGGCGTAGGGCTTTTTCACATTTTTTTACTTGAAAAATGAGCATGCTTACCTTGTAAAATTAGATGTTGTTAAAATATCAACTATTTAACCTAAAATATTAACCTTTAATGCGTTACCTTTAAAGGACTGATGACGTAATCAATGTTTTAACTACAGACATGTTTGGTGGTCGACGTACTCTATAAGCACCACTATGGGCTAATTTGCGCAAACATTGCTATGAAAGGGTAATTTTAAGATTTGTTAATTTCGCCGCTAGAGGGCGCATTTTTTGGAAAGCATTTACCTTAGACACTAACACTGCCAACCCGATCTCGGCATCGTTGACCACTTTTACAAAATAGGTTTATTTAAATGCACTTCCGGTAGAGCAAGGTCAAAGGTCAACACCATAGTTTTGAATACCGTACCCTAGTTGAACCATAACACAGTAGACCAGCTCTGAACACGTTCAAACTACAAGCAGAGTCTGTTTGACCAATAGGTCAAACAGTCAAAGGTCAAAGCATGTTGGCATCTGAATAATAGTGATGAGATTTATATAGCGCACATATCCACCCAGCAGGGTGCTCAAGGCGCTGTTACCATTATTACCGCTGCCATCAGGGAATCACCAGAACCATTTCGGCGCACAACACTATCAGCAGTTAGATTGTGGCATTCCCCTTAACAGCTTCCCATATATCGCTTGGGTTTACGAGGCAACTGGGATTAAGTGCCTTGCCCAGGGACACAGACACGTTGGTCGAAGTGGGGTTCGAACCTCCAACCTCTGATTGGGAGTCCCGCCTCATATCCACTAGACCACACGCGTAAGATGTACACGTTTGCCCGCCACATTGAAACAGGAGGAATAGAGCTTCTGCACCGGCGGCCATGACAGGGGGCAGGTTTTCTTATTTAAATGTGTGACAATGGAACCACAAAACACCTACTCATGCTTGTCACACAGTGACAATGTGACTGTCCCCTGTCATGGCCGCCGTGCAAAGGCTCTATTGCTCCTTTTTGCAAATGTTCCCGAAGTTACCCGAATGC
This sequence comes from Henricia sp. BOLD:AAB3569, assembly GCA_037783545.1. NCBI lineage: Eukaryota > Metazoa > Echinodermata > Asteroidea > Spinulosida > Echinasteridae > Henricia > Henricia sp. BOLD:AAB3569. The sequence goes on along the minus strand of JBBELK010001083.1, from coordinate 153,918 downwards.
ACGTCCGGACGTTATCGTTAATCGTCGGGTATGATTCGTCATTGTTTCGAGAATTTGAGTTGACGTCGCGTGCACTATGCGTGCCGCTGCGTGTGTATTTGGTGATGCAACGGATTCAGAACTACTACGCAGTGGCTATAGTTACGGTAACCGTAAAGCGATAATGAATGGCTATATAGTTACGGGATTACAACAGCAGATTAAAAGTACAATATGGAGCTCAGCTGGGTGATGCAGACAAGGTTTGAATTTGCTTTTAGATGCTAGGCCTACATGTATATTAAAATGGCATGTGTAATATATTAATTGTTTATGAATTTTTATTATTTTTTTTAGAAGTAGTTTGGAAGCATGACAATTAATACTCGTGCGCGCTGTCAGTCCGCTTTGCGAGCGTCGTGCGTCCATCGCCCATACTTCATAGGAACGCGTACAATACACACGGCGTACGCGCGTTTTGGAATAGCCGTGAGCGCTTTAAACCCGCGCTGTTAGCTCATGTAGACTGGTTCCCGTCCACATATTCCAAACAGGAGAATATAAGGACAGGTAAAGGGCGCTTCTCCTTGTTCTGTAATTGGTCGTCTTTGCGCGTGCTTTTTTTTTTTTTTTTTATATTTAAAAATTGGTTAAGCCCTTTGCTTTAGGCAATGTACTTTATTTACATAATTGGATATGTTCGACACGCACAGCCAAGTTACAAATGTCAATGCAAAAACCTGCGCACTTACTAAAAAAATAAAAATAATAATCACGTGACGGGCAGAATTCTGCCCGTCATGGCTGCCCTTTACCGATCCCTATATTTTCGCAATAAGCGAACCAATCTATAGGGATCGGGAACCAGTCTATTAGCTCATGCAGCCCATTGTGTCGTCATTTGCCCATACTTTTCCAAGTCACGATTTTCAATGCACGATCGTTGGTCTATAGGTTTATAGGTCTGTGCATCACCGTAATTTATGAATGACGCCCTCTGCCGGTCACTTACAGAAGTCGACATTTGGTGGCTTATGCATTGTTTTACGCAAATTTTGACTTGGCTGAACTTTGGCCTTTAATTGACCCAGGACGGAGGAATCATATGAAAATGACTCCACCAAGCAAATTGTAGCCCATGATCTGATATATAATGTCTGCTAAATATGAAGACCTTGGATTATGTGGTTTTATAGAGGGAAACATTTTAAAAGTGCATATTTTGGTAATTTTCATCTGCTGTCTCACGATGTAGTCAGCGAACAAATATTGTTAATTTTTAGTTTGTTTTGTTCACATTTGGGATGGAAATCCGATGTTTACTCGAAAAACTGATATAGGCCTACATATATTAGTCATCAAAGGCAGAAATCAGAGCACATAATTTGTTAAGATTGAAAAGAGTTTGGCCAAGAAGGAACAATTTCGTAATTACATTTGTTGAAGATGGTTCAATAAAATCCTGACAATGACTTAATGATATCAGGCCTATATTAAGCTTTGCACCTTACTAAACCTAAAAGGAAGAAAACAAACATTGGAATGAATGCTTCACGGCAAAACTACGACATTCCCTCGATAACATACAACTACTTTCGTGTAGAGAGTGGACTCTCATAAATAAGACTGAAATAACATAAAAGATTGTATCCTACTCACATGTCCTTTTGTTAAACCATCTTCTGTTGAATTACACGTCCGTGGTAGACACAGTTAAAAGTTACCGTGTCACCGTCTCGGTCGACGCCGTGTCACACAGGGCACACGGAATAGACAGCTACGGTAAAGATTTTTTTTTGTACGACGTTTGCTCGCATTGAGAACGGTCAAATCTAAAACTAGGCCCCTGGCATAACACTGGTCACTGCTCAGTCAACCGAAAACATAATGACATGATCCTAACAGATGATATCTCCCGTTCATTCATACGCGCCCTACTTTAGTTACAATTAGCAATAATATCTCGGTTTCGTTTTTTTAAGTCCACCCTGTATATACGGAAATGTTGACTTGGCTGAACTTTGGCCTTCAATTGACCCAGGAAGGAAGGGTCAGATGAAAATGAGTACACAAAGCAAATTGTAGCGCAGGATCTGATCTTTAATGTCTGCTATTTTTGAAGACCCTGGGTCATGTGGTTTTACAGAGGGAAACATTTTACGAAATGCATTTTTGGCTAATTTTTATGACGAAAATCCATTTTTAAATAATTATAATTACGTAATCATTGACGTCATGGTGATGTTCTACATGGTGGTGGAAGTTTGTGATGGGGCCCATGCCTGTACCTAGTTTTATGAAAATCAAGCGTACTTTAATAGCTAAAATTGCTTCATAAGTACACAAAAACACAACAAATGTGAATTTTGAAATGGCTGAACTTTGACCTTCGATTGACCCAGGAAGAAAGGGTCAGATGCCTACACAAAGAACATTGTAGCCCATGATCTGATATATATGTATGCAAAATATGAAGACCCTGGGTCATGTGGGTTCATACAGGGAAGCGTTTTACGAAATGCATATTTTGGTAATTTTCATGATAAAAATCCACTTTTGTGCCATTTTAAAATTATTATAATTACATAATCATTGACGTCATGGTGACGTTCTACATGGTGGTGGACGTTTGTGATGGGGCCCATGCCTGTACCTAGTTTTATGAAAATCAAGCATGGTTGAATAGCTAATATTGCTTCATAAGTACAAACAAATACAAAATTGTGATTTTTGAATTGGCTGAACTTTGACCTTCGGAAGGAAGGGTCAGATGAAAATGCCTACACTAAGAACATTGAAGCTCATGATCTTATATAAATGTTTGCCAAATATGAAAACCCTGGGTCATGTGGTTTGGGCAAGGGAACCAAATATATTTCGGGAATTTTCCGCTTTTTAGGCATTTTTAAAGTGTTATAATGACGTACTGATGACGTCACAATGAAGCCATTCTTGGGTGCACACCTCTTATACTATGTCTTTAATGTCACCAAGTTTGGTTAAGATCAATGTTTGGGAACAACCTGAAAAGGCGCCGACAACGCCCATGCGCTTTGTCTATGGGAAACAAATCAGAAGAAGAAGAAGAAGAAATAAACGGGAAAAAAAAAATTATCAAAACGAAAACAAAGGCTTTTTCGTCCTAAACGAAAAAGCCAAAAAAAACTAAAAAAAAAACAGACAAAGAAATCGTACGAGAGTAATAGGTGATCGGGCTGTTGGCCCGATCACCTAAAAAGCACGACGAAATCAGAGTGCTCGCAATGTCTAAACTAAACACTATAGAAGATTTAATCAGCCACGCCATAAACGACGGTAAAATTAGTCACGAAGAATTTGCTCTGATTAATAACGAGCTGACCAAATTTCATGAAATGTCTGACTCGTTAAAGAAGAGGTATAGATCCAAAGAAAATAAAAGCGTAGATGAGACCGAGGTTGAAAAGCGAGTCGCGGAAAGATTAGCTAAAGAAAAAAAGGATCTTATAGAAAAACTTTTGAATTCAAATTCACAATAGACGTAAAAAAGAGCGGGTGGACCGGCGCCGGTCCCCCCGCTTATGACGATTTACACGTAATCCCCACCGCCCCCATGCATGTTTAAAAGACTGACTGCTATACTTGGCTCTCTGCGCCGCCATTTTTGTTAGACACTCGTAACAATTTTTAACTCTCAAACCGATTTTCTTAATTTTAAATTGATTTATGTCTTTAGTTTGATGACACCTGACGCAGCACTTTGTTTTTGGTTCGTAAATCATTTTATATATATAAAAGATAATCTTATAGTTATTTTTTTTTAAATATCTCATTTTTTAGGCATCAAAACCAACAACCTGTGTTTTTGATACCTTGATTACATTCCGTTTTTAAAATATTTTTTGAAGAAAACGACGGGTAACGTTTTGGCCCAAAAGCCCCCTTTTCTATACTACTTAAGTAGAGACTCATACACAATCGTACAAAATCGTAGCTAATCGTTGGAATTTTGTGGCAAAAATTGCAGTGGGAGGCCCGCTTTATTCTCCTTATAATAATTTAATAACAACCAAAACGTGTTAAAATTCGTTAATTTTCTTCAAAATACTTACACTGCCCCGTTTCAGAAATGCACAGTGCCTCAGCAGCAACCAGCTGAACGTAACTCACACCCATATTTGTTTTTAGACATTACAAGCTAAGATTGGATAGATGTCATACATTCTACCTTATAGTTTTTGTTTCATTTTGTTTATCCATACAGCAATTTAAAAACAACATGGTCATGACATCACACTTCATCTGATGGATCTTTCTGATGGAAACACTAAAAGGCGGTTTATTACATTAAAGCAGACACAACGTGCTGGACATAACCAAATTATCTGATCAGCCGTTTGACATTTTGCATGTGAACATGGTGACTACTGCAGCTGCCCTACAGTAAACTGGTGTGGGAATAATAAAAGCCCGAATACAGGAATTATTTAATTTAGTGGACACAACTATTGTGTGCTGACTGTAGTATATACAGGTAAAGTCAGAAGTATAAATACATGTACACCAGTACCATCATCACCCAAAATGGTAAACAGGACTACCCAAACCATTGTACGGTGTACAAGCTATATTGAAACGCAAAAGAAACTAAAATGTAATAAAATTGTAACAGTTCAAAATAAAACAAAGCAACAATTGCTAATTGAAACATTGGCATTTTATTGATGACATGTCAAGTTTTTGACCAAGATACACCATCTCATCAGTTTGTTCCATGGTTCTACAGTAAAGAACAGAAGAGGGTGCAATGCCAGCCCCCTTTCAATAGCGTGTGTGGCCACCATTGATTTCGATACAGGCAGTGCATTGTCGGCGCATACTGCCGGTCGTGGCATGTTGCTTGAAATGCCCATTTTGCACTGACCTTTTTAAAGCCAACATCAAGACATCACATTACAATCATCCCATACCCCTTGGCTAATCACTGACAGTCAGAACAGCTGTGCCATGAAGTGACCATTGAAGGTTCAAGTGACCTTCAGACACCGTTTGGTCTGACAGTGAGGACACTATTGTCCACAAATAAGTTCACACATTACTACAAGCAGTGTTAGTGTTGCTATTTAAAGGTTTAAAAGGTGGTAAGTTTCTTTTGCGTTTTAGTACTGCATGCACATGAATGAGGAATTCCACAAAATTAAGACTTTAGTAAAGACTGTTACAAAAATGGTGTAAGCACACCAGTTTTAACACTTGGTTGCATACAGTTGTATTTATACAGTTTCTGACTTCAACTGTATGGTTCACAGGTATACAGACAAACCTGCATTTTGACAATTTTTTGGTACCAACAATGCATCTTGCCAACACCCATTAGACAGTATGAAATTTTCAACATGAAAATTAATTTGTAGTACATTTCCTCAAAGATTCTATCGCTATCTTTTAAAGGAATTATCCTTTATCTTGAAAGTATTTTATACATGTATACACATTGAAAGACACTTAGTATAATACCAGTCCAAAATCTAGCAATGTTCTTTCTATTTTATTTTGCAACTATTTTGCAAAACTGCCGAGTAAAATGTTATGTCCTCCATAATACACCGTCTTTGCCAAAAGGTATATAGTACAGTATCGTAAACTCCGGTTTGCAAGTGTTTTACATCAAACATTAATTTTCGAGGCTGATTAATGTATCACAAATAGGTGAGCTAGGTATAAGTGACAGAAAACAGGTTGTACTGGAGCACAATATAACAAACGGCATATTAGAAGTTGATGATTCTGACAATCTATCCGATTTTCCACAACTTTACTTTGAAGAAATGAAACTGAGCCTACTGACAATGAGAACAACTGCTCTCATTAGTTCTGCATTATATTAAGTTTGTTTCAAATGGTTCAGAGAGGAAAAATAAAATGTTTCCAAACTAACGACTTGACAGCGATTGAAGTTATTCTGATAGAGCTTATTCTGATAGGGCGCTTTCACAGGGGGTCACGGAGGTCACTATTGCTTCCAGAGCGGGAGAGAACAATAGAGGAGAAACGCACGTGGCTGATAGCAGAAAATCACGTGGCTCTATTGTTCTTTCCAGTTCTGGAAGACAATCAATAGTGACCTGTGACCCCCTGTGAAAGCGCCCTATATATAGGGTATTTTTTTGTAATGTATGGAAATTCTATGCATACTTTTATAACAAAAGGTTGCTCTTAAAGACCGCAATGCTGGTGCGGGGCTTGCCCTACCTTGCAACAACTAATGTATGCAAAATTAATTCCAACCATAGAAATCAAATTAAGTAACGGGTGAATCTTGCACTATGGCTAGCGCCCCGAAATGTTCATTCAAATGGAGGTACACATAATATGCTGATGTTTCTACGTGGTGCACGCCATTGCCTAACTATCAACTGACAGTCTTGTGGTTTTATGCTATTCCTACTAAACATGGTACCGATTCTGTACTTCACACCTGCTGCGTGCACCACATAGCATAAAAAAATGTAATCTGGTCAAGTGGAAAGTGTGCATGTGAAAGGAAGTACACGTATGTCAGTACACCAGACGTTATGTGAAACACACAAAATACTATTTTCACACGAAACGTCCATAAACTTGGACACATTACGTAAACGACCTATTGTAATTACCCAATTATTTACATGTTATATGTGACCTGTCACGACGAAATGAGCGTAAAGTCGCACTCCGCTATTTCCTATAACGACAGTTCAAAGTCAAAAATTAAAGGGGAGGTCAATTTTAGGGTTTTGTAATGTTTGGAAACAGTAACTCTTATTCTATTTGATTCTACATTTTTAGCGTCATTCAACAATTAAAAACATCATTTTCCAACCAGCTCTCTTCGTGCCTCTAAGAAATGTTTGTTTAAAGATTTGTTTGAACACTACCACTTCTCCAAGCTGTGTTGCGTTGGGGGAAATAGTTTTACCTTATAAAACAAATCATACCAATATCCAATTTTCTGATAATTCCGACTTTCAGCTCATTTTTTTGTGACAGGTCACATATGCTTAAGGCTCACTGCAAAGGATTCCCCAAGCCAGTCACACCAAACTCGCAAACGATGCCCGCAAAGAATCCTTTACTTTAAAAAAAAAAAAATATTATGGCCTCCTATAGGGTAACCTATATGAACAAAAATGTTCATGTTGTGGAGAATTCTTAAAGTGACTTTATGCCGTGAGAAAAACAATGGCACTTTTACTGTACTTTGTGTCAAAACATTTTTGTGTTGAAGTAATTTTGCATGGTCCTATACGTTGGAAAAGATTTTCTAACAAACGGTATTTTGCTACAAAAATGACGCGCACATCAAAAAACATTAAAATGAGTACATATCTGAAAATCTGAATATATTTGAATAAATGTAAATTTAAAGCTGCTAAAATTATGTACATCGCAAACAGTGAGATAAAATTCTTTGAGTTATATTTCACTAATATACTTACAAATCACTACTGAATATTACAGTATATATAGAGTACTACACATGTAGTATGTTTTCATGTTTTCATGATTACATGTACATAAAAATATGCAAATACACTTATTAGGCTCCAAAAAAGAACAATGTTTAGCGTAAGTTGAAGTCTCCCAAAATGATGCTGTAACGCGTCTTTTTTTTGTTAATAGATTCCAAGCAAAAAAGTAAATTTGATATGAAGCCAACAATATTTACTTCCGAAAATCCAGCGGCATTGTGGCTAAAACTACCGGGAAAAGGTGTCAACGTTGATGTTGTCGATTAGTTGCTATCAACAGCAGCTTGACAAGACGGTGCGTGTCTAAGTGCATTGTGTTTAAAAAAAAAACAAAAAAAAAGCACAAAAAAAAAAACTTTGACGCGCAGGGTTGAAAGTGACGCACGCGCTAATGCTAAACATAGTCTTCTTTTTGTCTTTATAGTAGTCTAACTAAACGGCAATTTTTACAAACATGGCTTAAAATATAGCAGTTGGCTATAACTTAAGAAAAATACACTTATCTCTGTATAAAATATATGGCAGAAACCCTTATCTATTGTTTTAAATATGCCAGCTGCAACCCTGTATATTCTATCATTCCACATGATAAACATTCACCCAACAAACGAGGTACCTTACTTCAGCACTGTAAAGTGGCGTTCACATTATCGCAGAAAAATTTTCATTGGTTTCCAATTCCACACACTGATTTTCCGCTTGTACGCTGCCAATCGCGACAGAAATGTATTTTGAGCTGTGGTCAAAGTTAAAATTTGTTGAACTTTGACACACCGAGTGCTGACCTTTCCAACGCGCAGCCAATAAGGTATCAGGGAAGTTCCGAGTCACCGTAAAGAAATTTTCTATGACTCCGAGCTCTTGCAAAGCAATAAGCGCAGCTTACAAACGTGGTTTTTCCGCAATAATGTGAACACTGCTTAAAGGCCCTATAAATGATCTTTTGAGCGATTCTGGGAATAAAACCACTATAAATCAAAAGAAAGACAAACTCATCCAAAGAAATTTCAGCTCTGTCAAATGTATCACATTTTCCATAAACATGAAAATCCATACAAGTTTGCGGGTTTGGCGGGGTGTTTTAAATATTCGTTCTCAGTCGGTCGCGTACTCTGTGGCAGTCGCATCATGCACTCTGTGGCGTACGTCATACTGTGTGTGCGCTCGACCCATAATATTATTACAAATAATAATTCACTGCATGGGACTAAACAGAACATACTACATGTACATGTAACATGAGATTTCTGTGATAGGTCTGAAAGACTTGGTGGGTGCGCTCATGTAAACGCAAAATGTGCAACTATACATACGTAAACCTCACGGAACAAAGCAACTGCCCTACAAGAATCTGGTTTGGCCTAGACTTTTTTGGGGGGACACCCTGTATGCGACTGTCATTTTACATGCAGCTTATAAAGGATACATCAAAGTGTAAATGAAGCCGCAAACCTTAGACCTCTTGTTTCTGACACTTCTTGTGCACGACCACGACAATTGCAATGACGACGAAAACGAAGATGATAAAACCAATGAACAGTGCGGCGAGCTGGCCACTGGTCCAATACAAGTAGATGCTGGGATCTACATGTAGAAGCATACAAAATACAGTCGGAGTATTATTATTTTTTAAATTTATTTTATGGGTTTAATGAACTTTCACTCACAGCCTATAGGCTGAATTGCATGAAGCTTGCAAGTGTCTTCCACCTAAACATCAAGATACATAGGTAGGTGGCACCATTGGCCAGCCAATGGGCAGAGACACTGGGGAATCCCCTCAAGTCCAATTTACAAGATCATACTTTTGTTTAAGAACTTCATCCAATAAATGTATGACGATGTTCAGAGCGTGATCCAATTCCGTCCCTCACGCATGAGGGACAGAAATCAAGAGACAAATGCCTTTCCTTAGTCAACAATAAATGAAAACTAAAGTGAACCTGTATGTTTACGTGCTACTGATCTTAATACACACGCCCAGTTTATCACATGTTGAAATTGACTTTACAGTTTTATGTGGAGGTTGTTTTTATGCGTGAGGGAGGGATCTTAAAACAGATAGCATACAAACCAAAACATTTTACTTACGGCACTTGTCGTTATCCTCATCAACTCCACTGGGACAGTCCATTACACCATTGCAGAAGTCCTCATCGGACAAGCAAGAACGAGTCTCTGCGCAGTACCAGTCAGCAGAGTCCCCATAGTATATTCCATCACAACTATCTGCAAAATTGATATTGCGCTCAAAATTAATTTTGCCTTGTAAAAATAATTCAATTTATAAATACCTCAGTCGGTTCACTCATTCTCACTAAGGCCAATCAAAGCTACGGCAAATTGATACTTTGGGAGTTGTGGGGGGGGAGGGGGTAGTGGGGGTGTTAACTGTAGTGGTACTATGCAACAGAGGTCGCGGTGCACACGCCCTTGTAGCTACTGAGCATGCAGTGCCCTCAAAAGGTGAAAACAATCGCAACTTAAGGACGCTGTTCAAAAAAATCCATCCAACTGTCATGACCATTATTTTTATCGACACGAATTTGGGTCGCCGATCGGATAGATATTCGTGGTAAGTGAACGATAATCATGATAATTATACAAGTGGCTAGTGAATCACGTTCGGGTGGACAAGATTTTTGTGCGGGCGGCCGTGGTATGAATTGTGACTCTTGTACATGTTGTACCGAGGCAGTACGTATGTGTGCCCTAAGTGACCACATCAAATGTATCACGATTTTACACTTGCCTCGTTTCAGTAACCACTTTATGCATCCGTGTGCCTTTCAATTTTCGCCAGTCACTGGACGGGTAGTTTTTAACTGCACTTAAGTAGGACGGTTATGGAAATCCTAGATGAAACCCTGATGTTCAATATAACGTAGACAATACAAAAGGACCGGTTTGTTTGCTGCCATGTGTCTCAAATGTCTCCCATTGGAAACGACATTAAGAAAAAGCATTAGACTGGTTCCCGTCTACATATTCCACACAGGAGAATATAAGGACAGGTAAAGTGCGCTTCATCTTGATCTGTAATTGATCGTCTTTGCGCGTGCGCATTGTGTTTTTATATTTAAATATTGACCAAGCCGTTTGCTTTATGCATTGTACTTTATTTACATAATTGGATATGTTCGACACGCACGGCCAAGTTACAAATGTCAATGCAAAATCTGCGCACTTACTAAAAAAAATAAAATAATAATAACCACGTGACGGGCAGAATTCTGCCCGTCATGGCTGGTCTTTACCGATCCCTATATTTTCGCAATAAGCGAACCAATCTATAGGGATCGGGAACCAGTCTAGAAAAAGCATGTGAAGGCAGCTTACGAAAGTTGCATAAGTATCCAAGCAAAAACAATTATCTTGGCTAGATGACCTGTTCCTTGCCCTTAAGCACAAGGTGGTGCAGCTACTATTTTTTAAATAATTTAATGGGTTTCATACTTTCATGAACTTCAATTCGCAGCCCGTAGACTGAATTGCATGAAGCTTACAAGTGACTTCCACCTAAACATCAAGATACATAGGTGGGTGGCGCCATTGACAACCGACAGCCAGAGACACCGGAGAAACCCCCAACTCTTCACGAAAAAATGCTCTGGGATTTGTTTTAAGTGTGTTACACAACACACTGGACCAACGGCTTTACATCCCTTCTGAAGAATGGAGCAATAAGCCATATCACGAATAGTGTTTTACCAACAGAGGGCACCCTTCTGCAAAGCACTATGGGATATAGCTGGGGTAAAACACACAACTCTATGCCATAGAAATATCCTTTGTTTGACCCAGCTAAATCTCATAGTGCTTTGCAGATGGACCCTCTGTTTGTGAAACACTATTTGCAATATGGTCTATTGCTTTTAAATGCCTTGCTTAAGGGCACAGGTACACCAGTCGGGTATCGAACCAGCAACCCCAAGTTTTCACCCGAGTATTGCGAAAAGGTGCCAAATGTATATGGGTCCTTCTCAAGTCCAGAGCCCTTTCGGTGATCAATGATAATATCTTCCTATAAAGTAGTTTTATGTTCAAAATAGAAAAAATATATATCTTTAACCTGTTCTGAGAAGATTTATACTGAAGCCCCAAACAAGTAACAGATAGTCAGATGATAACATACCTTTCTACAACCTCCCTGTACAAATTCCCCATGTAAAAGGACAGACAAAGACCTTGTTAGAGCATCTGCCTAGCCAGGTCTCGGGTTCGAATCCCGATAAGGCCCTTATGATTTTTCTCTCATCCCAAGTTTGGTTGTTTCATTTCAATGGTGATTAGGCATCATACCAGATTATGTGTTTGTCCTTCTTACGTAAGTTAGTAGAACATTTGTGCAGGGAGGTTATAGAAAGCTATGTTGTCAGACTTGGGCCCGCTTCAAACGTCGCGCTTATGCCGTGTCAAATTAAATTTAACTTGGCACGACGTTGGCACAGCAGTGGCTTCAAACTTCGAACTTAATTGCAAACTCCCAGTTGAGCTTAAATACATCCAACATGGCGGATGAGTATTGTGCACGTCATGGACGTTGTGCACGTGCGTTTTCCATTCTGTCCATTGTACGTCGCCATATTTATTATTTTTAAGCACTCGTTTGTTGGTTATTTCTTTACTCACATGCGCATTCCTAGTTGTTAACAAAATTGCGGACCAACTTCGAACTGGAATTAAATTCGCCACGGCAAAAGCACGACGTTTGAAGCAAAGCCGTGCTAGTGCCGCACTAAATTGAGTTAGCACGGCAGACCCTGTCAAGCTAAATTTTTCTGCCGTGTCGAATTCATTTTGCCGAACCAATTGGCTTTAAACGTCGCACTTGTGCCGTGTCGAATTAAAAAAATCAAGTTGAATTTAATTCGACACGGCATAAGCTCGACGTTTGAAGCGGGCCTAAGTTCTTCTATTTCGAGAGAAGATTTTAAAGATTTGCATGAAAATATTAACTTGATCGCCAAAAGGGGCTCAGGATCTGAGAAAGACACATTTATGTTTGCCGAACTGGCATTCAAGAAAAAGACTAAGAAGACCGTACTACTTTTGTAAGTACATGTAGACTTGTCATGCGTCGGCCTTGATTGTTTATTTGGTGTTTTTAGGCACTTGCGCAAAATTGTGACATCGAGGATCAAATATTCGGTTTTTTCATAATCCGAATATTCAGATTTTGAGATCTCCATTTTTTTCCAACACTAGTGCGCACACATAATTTTAACCATTCACTAAACACAAAATACACGCAAAGATTTTAATGTTTTTCTGAAGCATGGCTGCAACTAAATGTATGTGTAGCTGAAATTGTCTGCAAGCTAGTTGACCAATGTTCTTTGGATATGTTATGCCTTTATTCCAGGAAATTATGAAAAGTTTCATCTTGCAAATTATATTTTAGTCTCTTAATATGAAAGAAAACTTACCACAGTCCATGTCATCCGAGCGATCCGAGCAGGACTGGTAATTATTACAGCGGCTACCCTTATAAAAACAATCGTTGCCATCGCGACACTGCAGTTCATAGGTAGAGCCAGATTCGGAGTCTCCGGGGCACTTGTAAACTGATGGTCAAATAAAGTGGAGTTATCGACCATTCATAAATACCTGGGACAGTTTACGCATCCCTATTGGCTGAAAGAACGTCACATGACAGTCTTAAATTGGTAATATAGACCAGCTGTCCCATTTTTAAACACTTTCTAGTTTGGCCCGTGTTGCCTTTGTCATTTTCAGCACGTATGAAACACGCACACGCACAAGAAAAAGCACATGCCCGAAAGCAATTTTGACGCAGTGTGACAAAAAAGTAATGTTTACCCGGCGACACGGCGCTTTGAATGAATGACCGTGTATATATGAGTGAAAGTTAACGTTGGCTTACAAAATGTTGAAAAAGTGAAGTTTAATGTCAACGACTTCAGTGAGTTTTACTGGTTTACACAAAAAGATATTCATGAATGGGAATAAAAGTGGGTTTGGCCGGTCTTAAACAATCCGTTTAAAACCAGCTAGGGTCCTAGACGCTGATGATGGCCCGAGCCACCGGCCATTATCAGCATCCAGGCACTTAGCCGGTTTTAAACATACAGTTTTAGACTGGCCAGGGGACATGACTCAGGGATGCATGGCTCAGGGGGCCAAAGAGAAATGCTACAAGTTCAGTTGGAATTATTTTAGTTTGACACCCACATCGTGCAATGTGAACAACATTTTAACTACCATTTTGCATGTTGATGAGAACTGTTGCCTTGTATGGGTGTTGTCCCGCGAGGGTGCTCACCCCCTCCCCCTCCCAAGCGATTCCACAAAGGCCCGGCTGCCATCGGCAAATTTCTGTCACCTCCCCCACCTCCCCCCCCCCACCCGCATTAAAAATGGTCTAGCGACACTGTTGATTACAGGCTTGACCATGATGAACCTTACCTGGACTTAAGGCTAATGACGTGAGACTCGGACTCAAAGCTGATGACTCGAGACTCCGACTCTATATAGTTTCTCTGAAAACAGATGAGGTACTGAGCTGACTTATACACAGGCTGGTTTTTATCACACACATTCTCAAACACACATAGAAATAATGCTGTTTGTACTAGTTTCCCAATCCTGTGATCTATTTATAAGTTTTTCTATTGCAAACTTACAACAATTCTGCTCGTCCCACTTATTGTGGCAGTCGTCAAATCGATCACACTTGAAGATATCTGGAATACACCAGTCAGATCCTTCACATTTTATCAAGCCATTCTGACAGGGGGTAAGTGGTAAGTCTGCAAGTAATAAATATGTACAAATTCAAAGATTTAGAGGTCAGTACTTGGAGGCCATTATATCATTTGCAGACGAAAAAGCGTTACATAACTATTAAAAGAATAATGTTGATAAGGCCAAACAAAATTAATGGTGCGTTTACGGTAACGACCTAAACAAAATCCAGGTAGGTAGGTAGGAAAATAATTTTATTTTGTCTTTTTTTTTTTACACTTTAGTTCATGCATTTGCAAGTTGTTTTGCAATGTTTGAAACTCACTATTAACAATATTAAACATGTTCATGTACAAGTGTAAAAAATGTTATGTTCGTTGGAAATTATTGCAAATAGTGCTCATTTAAAATTATCAACTTGAAAATTGGCAATAAAAAGTTTGAGGTCGGCAATTTGGCCTTAAAAATTCCAGGTAGGTCGGGTTACCGTAAACACACCATTTATTTTGTTTGGCCTAAACTGCCTTGTAGACATTTCAGCCACATAAACCTAAAAATCTAAGCATGGCTTTTGTCTAAAATTAATGGTGATCTCCCACAAAGGTCCATTTTACACAGGAAAAAAAATCACGTGGCGTTTGTTACTATTGCTTTCAACACTTTTAGTCAATTTTTTCTTGTCGTACCTCTAAGAGGAAAAATATTGAACCTTCCGATATTTAAAAATAATATCCTGTAAGCCACAAATGCAATGCATTTACCAGTATACTCACAGTCACATGCTTGATCTTTCACAAAATGTACGATCGAGCATGCAAAGAAAATCCGACTTGAAAACACAAAATGAAAACGTTAGTGCGTGATGTCGTTCCTCATGTTCATTCTCGATTGACAAAAAGCGAGACTTGTTACTGTGCCTATGTGTGTAACAGAAAGAAAGTTGAAACGTGCCAAGGCAGTTCATCCAAAACACACAACACTGCATAGGCCATTAGGCCTAAACCCTTTACTGGCCATGCTTGCGCACAAACTATACATTCACATATTGCTTGCCCATCTTGTTAGTTGCTATTTCCGCTATGGGAAGCTGTTAAGGGGAATGCCACAATCTAACTGCTGATAGGGTTGTGCGCCTGACCAGCAGCCACCTAGTTGAAGCGAAATGGTTCTGGTGATTCCCTGATGGCAGTGGTAATAATGGTAACAGCGCCTTGAGCACCCTGCAGGTTGGATATGTGCGCTATACAAATCTAATCATTATTATTATTATTACTTGAAATTTTTTTTAAAACCTGTAACTTAATTATACATTAATTCCAAAACTTACTTTGTTCGTCAGTGTTGTCCGGGCAATTTCGATGGCCGTCATTAATAAAACCACCACTAATGCAATCTCCACTGTTGCACCGAAACGATAAGTATGGGCAGCTTGCTCCTGTAACATAAAATTAATCATAATGTGGAGTAAACAAACTTTTGTGTTCTGTGTGTACAATAAAAAAGGGTTGTTAGAGGAAGGGACATGAACCAGTGTCGAGGAGGTAGTCACAGACTGCAGCAGCAAATATATGTACATAGCACATAGAGTTAAAACAAAATACAAAAAGAAAAAAAATTTAAAAGTTATACTTTGATCAAAATAAGTTAAAATCAAGTTGAAAATATGCACTTGGAAAGAATTTACAAGTAGGATGTTACAAAAGCCCCCCACTTTAACTAACACTTTTTCCTAGTAAAATCTTCATATTTTTTCCTTTTCAAATTTAGTTTTTTATTCATTAGATTTGCATTTATTGATGCTTAAGTCATTTTAAAGAAAAACAAAGTGACGTCCTAGTATTAAATTCTTTCCCTGCATTTTCTGAAAACCCTCAGACTCTCCCAGAAAGAACAAGAAATGTCACATTTCATTTCTGTAGGAATCACTTTGATCAAACAGGTCCACTTGGATCTGGAACAAATCATGGTAAAAATTTAAAAAAAGGGGGAGAGGGGAGAAAGGAGTCAAACATGTGATCTAAACATACATGTACTCTTTCCACTTCAATCAACTTTCCCACTAACCTGGAGTAACTGGAGTAACCACCAAACGAAACCCAACATTATTGGTCTCAGTTAATGTGGTCAGTGCGATACCGAGATGCCGGTTTGTAGCGCTGAACTGAAACAGCGTGTTGTTGCAGTACTTTGCAGATGCTTTAGCGTTGAAATTCTTGGAGCTGCTTTCGTACAGTGTAATGCATGCATTGTCTCCAAGGGCTAGATGCTCAGCACTCACAAAGAGATTGGTTCCAGGGTCCGTTGTGAACCAAACGCGGCACAATGCTGTGTGGGTGTAGTACTTGTCGCCCATTTGTGAGTAAATGGCAGTAGCTTGGGAATACCCGAGGTTAGATGAAGACACGAAACCGGTGCAGTGGTCTATTATGTCAATTGCATCTTCAGAAGGGATTGAGACAAAGTGAAACATAAATTATGTATATATATCAAAAGAAGAAAGGTTTGGGCCAACACAGGGGTCGAAATTAACTTGAATTTTATGGTATCCCACAGGACTAGTCACATCGACATTTCACTAGTCTACCATCTTTTATTAGTACTTATTATAGTACTCGTGCAGAAACGTGTAAACACACAAATAATTATATATATTTTTGACATTCAATAATTGTGTGGTATTGATCAAAAAAAATCTTGCAGCTGATTTCACGTATGCACTGCTTTAAAAGCCCACTTGCGCAACATTTCTACTGCACGAGTTGCGCTACATTCCTGCACTAATTACACGCAAGCTATGGTTCTTATGTCATTTTAAAAAAGTTCTGCAAGTTACGCACTTTTTCTTGAAATCGGCTGCTGCAGATTAAGAACCTGAACTTTTTAGCTTATTGTTTTTCCAATGTTGAAATGTTAACAGGAAACGTTTTTCTTTATATTGCGTTTAAAGGCCCTGTAGATGATCGGTTTTTGAGCGATTCTGGGAATAAAACCATTATAAATCAAAAGAAAGACATCAACAAACTCATCCGAAGAAATTTCAGCTTTGTCAAATGTACCACGTTTAAAAAAACCATGAAAATCCACATGCATTTTCCTTGTCTTGGCGGGGTGTTTCAAATATTCGTTCTCAGTTGATCGGGTACTATGTGGCTTGCGTTATGCACTCTGTGGCGCACATACTGCGTGTGCGCGCGATCCATATAAAAATGCATCGCGTTGGAACACGCACACAGAGTACACAGCGCCCATGCATTTTGGACCGCGTAGATGCGAACCAAAAATAAGTAAATCGTTTGCAAACGATCTAAATAATTTTATCTTTACGGGTTATTTTCTGGTAAAATTATATCATTTTGAGCGAAAACCTTTCAATGGATAGTTGCTATTAATTCAATCTTTACTTTCAGAACTTTTCCCCTGTAAACTCGTCGATTACTTTTTGGGGTCATTGCAAATGATCCACTGGGCCTTTAACATGTACAGTATAATGTAGTGCAGCTATGATATATGCCCACTAGCCGGTTGGACTACCAACATATGGCAACTACTAAACCACTAGCCTCGGACTATGAGACTACTGTTAATTTCGACCTCTGCAATAGACAATTAAACATACATGAATAAACATGTATTTGGTACATTTTCATATTATACATGTACATGTAGGTCGGTCTACCCTAAAGATTATGAGTCTAGTGGTACCCCCTGTGGCACCTGTAGCCACCTAGCCAGCATTCCACGCACACTTATTTGCTTTGCTAATTTGGCCTGTATTGTTTTAATTCTGCTCACTTGTATAAAATTATCGTATTTACAAAGCTAATTAACATGCTTGAGCAGTTTGCTTAACTTGCATTAGAATTTGGTTTAATAATAATAAATTAATTTAAGTAATGATCAGGTGATTATTTTTATGGATTATGACCCAGGGAATGCCTGGGTGAATTAATTCGATACAAATGTGGACAAATGTCCATGATGAGTTTGGGAAATCTGGATGCAGTAAAAAGCAACTTGGCTCCACCGGGATTCGAACCGTGGACCTTCTGCTTAACGTGCAGATGCCCTACAAATTAAGCTATTATACAGCCAACTGGTGGTCTCGCAAGCGAGACTCGTTAAAGTTGAACTTTCTGCAAACTTGTGTAATTTTTCATGCCGAAGATTCGCGTGAAGATAAAGTTTCGCCGTGGTACCGTACATGTACGTAGTCTTTTGCCAAGACGTGCTGTTTTGGCGGGTTCGCGAACATAGCTTGTGATACACGACGTCCATGGACCATTCACCACTGACCGCAAGGGCGCACCTGAAACAGGCATGCAACTGTGTCATTACAAAAAAGAGGAAAATGCAAAAAATCTCCAACTTTGTACAGTGTTTTTTAATTTTCAATGGGATAGATGAAGAAACAAAAAAGAGGAAATCAGCTGAAAAGTTGTATGCCTGCTGATGAAAGTGTGGGGATCGCGAACTCACAACAGTAGCCTATATTTGGTCTAATCAGGCATGAGAATGGAGATTTGTAAAAAATCAGGAAAAATAATTGTATTTCAACAACCTGCGAAGCCACGGCGTGGGAACTTAAAAAGCTCTCTGATGCATTTTAGAGCATATCTGGGGTTGTGTTTAAGGTAGATTTTTCCTTAAAATTCAGAGGAGATATTTTATATTTTTTAATAAAAATAGAATCAGTATTTCACAAACATTACAACTTCCTGAACTGGAAATGTATGGATCAAAAGTAAGTTTCAAATTAAGAAAAAAGGCAGAGAAAAAACACAATTTCTGCTTCCGATCACATGCCTTTCAAAAATAGTCTTGTAGGTCGGAAAAACGAGAATGGAGTTTTGAAATAAAAAGAAGGAACCAATAAACAGACTGACTCTAGTCGTGAATCGAGCTTGCTCAAGGTTGCCACAGAAGATTCATTTTCACTCACTTTTTTACATTTTCTTAGCTTTATATCCACAGCTTACCACCCCCCATTTTTAATCCAAATTCACATTGAACTCGGAGACCACATATTTGGAGGTGAAAAATCAGGAAATCCTGATAAATCAGGAAGATTCTCATGCCTGGGTCTTGCATCAAGACTACATGGTATGGGGCAATTTTTTATTTTTTATTTTCCGACTGATAAAATAACATAGCATGAATTTTACACTTGGCACAAAGTCGCGCGTTTACAAGATCAGAAAAAGAGGTAGGCTACACAAAACTGTTCAGTTGGTAGGCCTACAACTATAGAATTGGCAAACGGTTGAGTTGGTACTACAATGGCAACGCCCGAGTTGGTGCAACACCCCAGTTGGTGCAACGCCCGAGTTGGTGCAACGCCCGAGTTGGTGCAACGCCCGAGTTGGTGCAACGCCCGAGTTGGTGCAACGCCCGAGTTGACTGTACGCCGAAATTAAAGGCAGTTTGTGAAAGTCGGACCCTCCGGATCTTCCGGATCTTTGTTAAAAATTGATATTTAACGAACAGAAAGTACCTAGTTTGACTTAAATAATAGGCTCCTAGGACATACCTTTTACCAGTTTACCACCATGTATTGCACCAATTTGTAATCATACACCACATCAACTATCCACAAAGTGAAATTTTCGAAGAGATAGGTGTAGGAAGTGCAGGACACTAAGAAAAAAGAAATTGGTTTTTTTCCACGCTGGATCTTGAAAAATAAGGCCTAGTGTACACCATGGCGGTAAAAGGTATGAAAGCGTATAGGCCTAATTAAGAAGTCAAACTAGGCACTTTCTGTTCATTAAATAGGTAGCCATTTTTGAAAAAGATCCAGAAGATACGTTAGATCTGGAAGGATCCGGAGGGTCCGTTTTTCACCCACACGTCACACCCTAAATTAAATGTTGGTCCTTTTTTATAGCATGGCCGGGCATGGTCACTAGTGTGGATGTCAGTCAAGTCGACCGAATACCAACTCGACTCGTACCAACTCGACCGGGAAAAAAATCGATCGTCAACCAACTCGACCGCGTACCAACTCGACCGCAAACCAACTCGACCATACAAATGCAAAACAGGAGACGCCGTGTCGCGTCGCTGGATTCGGCCGTTGAATGTCGGCTCGCTCGCGTTTCACGTTTCTTATGTTTGTTGTTCCGAATACACGTTCTGTTTTCCTGACGCTGCCTGTCTCCTTGTCCATTTATTTCACAAACCCAACAATGGGCAAACAGTAGAGCCTAGAGGCGCACGGTCGAGTTGGTTTGCGGTCGAGTTGGTTTGCGGTCGAGTAAGTTTGCGGTCGAGTTGGTTTGCGGTCGAGTTGGTTTGCGGTCGAGTTGGTTTGCGGTCGAGTTGGTTTGCGGTCGAGTTGGTTTGCGGTCGAGTTGGTTTGCGGTCGAGTTGGTTTGCGGTCGAGTTTGTTTGCGGTCGAGTTTGTTTGCGGTCGAGTTTGTTTGCGGTCGAGTTGGTTTGCGGTCGAGTTGGTTTGCGGTCGAGTTGGTTTGCGGTCGAGTTGGTTTGCGGTCGAGTTGGTTTGCAGTCGAGTTGGTTTGCGGTCGAGTTGGTTTGCGGTCGAGTTGGTTTGCGGTCGAGTTGGTTTGCGGTCGAGTTGGTTTGCGGTCGAGTTGGTTTGCGGTCGAGTTGGTTTGCGGTCGAGTTGGTTTGCGGTCGAGTTGGTTTGCGGTCGAGTTGGTTTGCGGTCGAGTTGGTTTGCGGTCGAGTTGGTTTGCGGTCGAGTTGGTTTGCGGTCGAGTTGGTTTGCGGTCGAGTTGGTTTGCGGTCGAGTTGGTTTGCGGTCGAGTTGGTTTGCGGTCGAGTTGGTACAGGTCGAGTTGGTACAGGTCGAGTTGGTAAACGGTCGACTTGACCTGACTCCACTAGTGTAGCATGTGTAGAGTGTGTATGTAGTCAGGTAGTGTCAAGTGACAAGCATGATAAGGCCCGTATATAATAAGGGTCACAAGTGTTGGTCCCCTACTCAGTGATGAGCAGACTAGTTGAAAGGAGCAATTGCTGATTGCAGAATACCCCGCAACTCAAATCCTCGATATGGATTTCAACCCCGATCATGATACTCACTATAATACCCGCTGGCTGGCAGTGCAAATACAGCCACACTAGCCGTAAACACGATACATTTTGCAGCAAAACTTCGCAACGCCATTTTGATTTGCCACTCATAAACTGGTTCCAGGTCCATATGCTCGTACGTGAAATGTAGAGTTCCGCAAACGTATGATGGTGTACAAAAGACATCGCAAATCACAAATGTTTCGGCAAGAAAAGGAAAATTGTTGTATTTTTTTGTAACAAGGAGGGCACCCGTTTAATTTCCACATAATGCATAATGTAAATACTTCTATAAACATGTCACTTTTGGTTGATCATTTGATTGGTGCCTTGGGTACCGTGGCCGAGCGGTTTAGGTCATTGACTCGCAATCATAGGTGAAAACTTGGGTTGCAGGTTCGAACATTCCCACGGCTATGGTACCTGTGCCCTTGAGCAAGGCACCCAACCACACTTGCTCCATCCTTCGGAAGGGATGTAAAGCCGTTGGTCCAGTGTGTTAGGTAATATGGAAACGCACTCTAAAGATCCCAGAGCATTCTTTCGTAAAGAGCAAGGGGGATCATCCCCGGTGTCTCTGGCCATTTCTAATTCTAATTATAATTCTTCATGGGTTTCCTCACGCTTGCGAGTGACAGTGCAATGAGCACTATTGAGGAATCCTTGGTATGAATACCAGAAAGAAATAATAATAATAATAATAACACAATGTATTCCCGTGACATTTCTGCTCTGGGAGAAAAAAAGTGCAATTATGATCATGTGCGACATATTTTTCGAAAAATCTCTCTAAAAAAAAAAATTGATACAAATATGGACAGAATGTCCACGAGTTTGGATAACTGGATGCAGTGAAAAACAACTTGGCTCCACCAGGATTTGAACTGCAGACCTTTTGCTTAACGTACAGACGCCTTAGAACTTCTGTCCATATTTGTACCCAATTAATTCGCCCGTACCCGTACCCAGGCGATCTCGGAGCATTATCAGTGGCATTAACTTTTCAATTGGGGGGAGGAGGCGCAAGGTTTGGCACCTGCACACTTTTTCGGGGGATGTCCCCAGGAGCGGGTTCTCCTGTCGCTGGGAATATATATGACTTCTAGTAATTTCATACCCACGTCGATTCATACCACTACCCAGGTAATGTCGCGTACCCAGGTCAGTTCAACCCGGCCCACTCCTTGTGTCCGAAGAAACCATTATGTCCGCACCATTGTGTCCGTTTGTACCATTATGTCCGCACGTACCATTGTGTCCGAAAAAAACATCTGTGGACCTGTTGGTTCAGACGGACACAGTATGGTCCATTGGTCTTGTACATGCGTTTCTGGCAAACAAATCGCAAAACAAGTTCTTGCAAAATTAAAGCCGGGCTGAAAGCTTGAAGCTACTTGGCGAGGAAGAAAGTTATTTTATAAAACGGATGTTACTAGATAAAGTTGCGTTTTTCTTATCTTTATTGCTAAAAAAATTAAAAACTAGACGGTGTTGTCAACCGGCAACAGGCCAAAATGAAAAAAACAGGATGATGACGTCACTATGATATGCATTGACCCTGCTACGTCATAGCAAGGAGACAGTCACTATTTTGCAAAGCAAGTTGCATGCAAATTTCCGCATAGCATAAATCACCAGTTGTTATTTTTCTATAAAGGTTTTATTTTCTCAGTGGTTGTTACACTGCATTCATTTTTGATATCAATAATGCCAGCTTCGTGCCTTGTTTGTGGTAACACTTGCAACTCTGTGGAAAATTCGCTGTTCCTGTACGTGTTTGCTGTGAGGAGCTACCTGTACTAGGTACACGACCACGGTCCGGTCAGCGAAGCAGCTCTGTGCGTCTCCTCCTCGCTATGACGTCACATACATAGCTCGAGTTTCATTGACGTGACCCGTCGTTTTCAGTTTCGCGTAAAAAGAGTCTCGGAAAAAAGAATGACATTTTCTGACTTTTCCAGGATGAAATTCTGAATAAAATGTTATTAGTACCTAAAGGACTATATAAAGAAAGGAATACTATTGAAAACTATGAAAGTGAAAGGAGATTTACACCCAGCTTTTGAAAGTAAATTCAACCACACGGACCGCGATTTTATACCTGGTTCAGACATTATATAAATCACATCAAGAACGGCAACAGACCAGACCAGTTGCGTGATATAGATTTGCATAAATCCTAGACTCCTGCCTTCACGCTATGGCGCTCGCATGCGAGTGAGTCAAGCACCAGACTACCTGGCAAATCGGGCCGTTTCCAGGGGGTGCAAGCTGGTCCATAGTAACCGGCGCGAAAGTCTGTGAGGTACCTTGAATACCTTGCACATAAATTTTTAAGCTGGACCATCCGAAATTACATGTCGAAATGAATATTTTGAAACTGGTAGTCATTGTGAATTTTCGTCAAAATAACGAAATAAAACGTGTTTTTTTATCAACTTTTATGTCAACTTTGAAAGCTGGGCGTTTTCAAACTGCAATCATACTGTGATGCATTATACGATTTTGGGTTCTGTGACTGGTTTAATGTTGCTGATCAACATGTTTAATCAACATGGTCCAGCTTAGAAATACATAGAGTAACGTGCGAGGTATTCCAGCACAGTTACCATGTGCCAGCGTGTACCCCCTGGAAACGAGGCCGATTTGCCAGACATATCATGGTGCTTGAGTCACTCGTACGCGAACGCCATAGCGTGAAGGCGGGACTTTAGCACATTATGTAAATATCAGGCGTGACTCCAGGACTTATGCAAATCTATCACGCAACTGGTCTATTAATAATTTCGTAGTTTTTTCTTTTTGACGTTTGAAAAAGTTCACTTTAAAAATAGAACAAAACACCTTTGTATATTACATATAAAACAAAATATATATTTTCCATTTGTTTCCGAGTGACATACATGTACATCAAACATTTTTTATTAGTATACATTTGTACAATGATAGCATCGCGGAATGTTCAATTAGACCAGTTGCACCAGCCGCCATGTTGTGTGTCTCAAAAATGTGACAATAGATTCACAAAGCACCAACTCTTAAGCATGACACACACACTGACAATGTGTTGCGTTTATAGCAAGCACAAAATTGGCCGAGTTACAAATCAAAAGTAAATAAATACAGATGACATGGGAATTTAGCAAGCTGGTTTTGCCGGGCCAAACATAATTTTTCTGTAGTTCAATGAAATAGACATCCGAAGTGTGACGTGTACCATGGTAATTGGCTCTTAACATCATGGCCGTCGAAAAAACAAATGCCATTGCAAAAGCACAGCGACACGGTTCAGTGATTTTTAGTGTAGAGCCATTGCCTAGGCAACTAACAAAAGATGATGTATTCACTTTGGCGGTCTATGGGGCCCTGCCGTTTACAAATGGATAATAGAGCTTCTGCACCGGCGGCCATGACAGGGGGCAGGTTTTCTTATGTAAATGATGTAACAACAGAATCACAAAGCACTGACTAATGCATGACGCACGGTGACAATGTGACTGCCCCCTGTCATGGCCGCCGTGCAAAGGTTATATTTATATATATGCGATTCTTTTAAAAAAAGTAAACATTTCGTGAAGTTGTTCAACATTGCACAAAACGTATTTTGTATAACTTTGAGCGTCATCCAAAACAGTTCCGAGATAATTCAACGCTAAAAAAAATAATAGCCTGTGTCGAGCTTATTACACTTCTGAATAACGTTGAACATAGATAAAAGTATACTGTATGTGTTAATTTGTACAAAATAAATGTTTAGACAAATCTCCACGAGTACAAGATTGTGAACTTGTTTTTAAACTTGTGACTGGTACCGCATTTGAAAAAAATTACTACATCGAGATATATTATACAGCTTGTCATTTTGGATTGAAATTAAAAACAAATAGAGCAGTTCCACGGTGTCGGATCATGTACATTTTTCTTAAAGCTACAATTTGAAAGTGGATTGTCAGTCCATTAACAGACAAGTGGTAGTTAGTACCATGATTTAGTAAAAACTAGCACCAAAACAAATCTTTATCCTAGAAATACCATAAAAGTATCAATTTCTCCGACGTACGTCCGACACCATGGTATTTGAGCCACTTTCTAGGGCAACAAATATTTTTTGGGGCTAGTTGTTTTTACTAAATCATTGGACTAACGATCCACTTACAAATTGTAGCTTTAAGAATACACCCTGTCAAAGCAGGTCAAGTGTCCAAAATGTACGTCCGACACCGTGGAACTGCCCTTTATAGAACATTTTAAATATCATGGAAGGGGTTGTGCCATTTTAGACCTATTTCAAGTCTGATATTGCATATCACCAATTATGTATAAAGTATACTTCCAATAAATTTGTCAAGTATGCGCGATCTCGGACTTGAAATAAGTCTAAAATGGTACAATCTGCGCGTACAGCCCCCTCCCCCTCCCCCTCCCCCCAAAACTAAAAATGCAGCCAGCTACCAGAACTGGCAACATTTAAAACACGAAACAAAGCTTTTAAAAAAATTCCGAAAATTCTGTCTCACCACATTCTTGTCATGAATAGAAATTTATTTGAGCATAAAACCTTGAAGCAGCTTTGAAATCCTGTTTCAATAACCGCAATAGAGGAACTATGAGGTCACATGGATGTACATGTAAGTGAAAAACGCATCATTTCTTGTTATATTAATATTTTGAATTTCACAAATATGATTAACACATTAAAGGGGCATTCACACTATCGTGGAAAAATCACACTGCCGTGCTGCGCTTACCGCATTGTATGAGGTCCCAATCGCAGATCTTTTGAAAATACAAAACTCCGGTAACTTGGGGCTTCTCTGATACTAGACTGGTTCCCGCTCCACATAGTCCACGTCAATTCAAATTCTCGAAACAATGACGAATTGTACCCGACGATTAACGGTAACGTCCGGACGAGCATTCGTGTAACTTCGGGAACCTTCGGAAAAAGGAGGAATTCCTCCCGTTTCAAAATGGCGGAATTGGCGGCTGCCGGACCTTAAATTCAGTCTAGTCACAAAATGTTTGGTCCGGGTACCAGACTACTCTGATACCTTATTGGCTGTGCGCTGGAAAGGTCAGCGCACCGCGGTCAAAGTTCAACAAATTTAAACTTTCATCCAGCTCAGAACATTTTGCGCGTCGTGACAGGCAGCGCACACAAGCGGCAAACCAGTTTCTGTGCAAACCGATGGCACAAACCGCTTCCACAACGACGCGGCATTGTTTTACTCCCAAAATGACGTCATTGGCACGAGCTCAATTCTGTCAATAACCAGATAAATATGTGCTTTAACTGCTATCCGTTTAATATTCAAAAAGAATGTCCATTTTTGTCTGATAAAAAATATATTGGATATACAATTTAAAAATAGAGTACAATAGAAGTATTTACATTTAAAGTCGAAAACAGCAAGTTGGTGCATATTGTCTCATGAACATGAAAATGCCAGTAAAAATTGTAAAATGGCCAAGGAATATATATCAAAATTTAAAAAAAAAATGTAATATGTAAAAAGAAATTAAAATGCATGTGTTAAAAAGTATTTTGTTGTGCTTCCATTTGTAGGTAAAACCCTAGGGAGTATCCTGCTGTGTCTTATAGCTCAGCTGGTAGAGCATCTGCCCGGTGTGTCAGAGGTCTTGAGGGAAACCCGGGGGAGTATACCGCTGTGTCTTATAGCTCAGCTGGTACAGCATCTGCCCAGTGAGTCAGAGGTCTTAAGGAAAACCTGAGGGAGTATACCGCTGTGCCTCATAGCTCAGCTGGTAGAGCATCTGCCCGGTGTGTCAGAGGTCTTGAGGGAAACCCGAGGGAGTATACCGCTGTGTCTTATAGCTCAGCTGGTAGAGCATCTGCCCGGTGTGTCAGAGGTCTTAAGGAAAACCTGAGGGAGTATACCGCTGTGCCTCATAGCTCAGCTGGTAGAGCATCTGCCCGGTGTGTCAGAGGTCTTGAGGGAAACCTGAGGGAGTATACCACTGTGTCTTATAGCTCAGCTGGTAGAGCATCTGCCCAGTGAGTCAGAGGTCTTAAGGAAAACCTGAGGGAGTATACCGCTGTGCCTCATAGCTCAGCTGGTAGAGCATCTGCCCGGTGTGTCAGATGTCTTGAGGGAAACCCGAGGGAGTATACCGCTGTGTCTTATAGCTCAGCTGGTAGAGCATCTGCCCAGTGAGTCGGAGGTCTTAAGGAAAACCTGAGGGAGTATACCGCTGTGCCTCATAGCTCAGCTGGTAGAGCATCTGCCCGGTGTGTCAGAGGTCTTGAGGGAAACCCGAGGGAGTATACCACTGTGCCTCATAGCTCAGCTGGCAGAGCATCTGCCCAGTGTTAGAGGTCTTGGGGAAACCCGAGGGAGTATACCGCTGTGCCTTATAGCTCAGCTGGTACAGCATCTGCCCAGTGAGTCTGGGGTCTCAGGTTCGAATCTCGTTAAGGCCCATATTATTTTTCTCTTATCCCATGTTTGGTTTAATTTTTGTATGTATTTTTAAAGGTTTTTCTTGAGGTATTCAAGTAAAATGGCTTCAGTGCATTGCATTTCTTGATTATGCATGTTTTTTTAGTCTTTTTTTAACCATTTATTTTGGATTTTTGCATGTTTTGCACCATGTTGAAATATCATACTGACGAATTTCACATGCACACTTAGTGTCCAAATGGGGACAATTTATACAGCACATCCATTTGAAAGTGAAGAATTATAGAAAGGTTACACACGCAAATGGCTAATTAGCCTGTTGCACTATGGCTAGCACCCCAAATTCTTTATTTTAAAATGAAGGTGCAGTTTAGAACTCTACATACTATACATTATGTTGCTACGTGGGGCAAGCCAATGCCTAGCAACCAACAGCCTGGTTGCTTTATGCCATTCCCTCCTACCGTGAATGCAATATTGATTCTACACATCACACCTGCGCTTGCACCTGATCACATTACATAGCAACAAACATTTAGTCTGGTCTTTTGGATACTGAGTGTGTATGTGAAAGGAAGTATGTCGGTACATTAGACGTTATTTCTGTGAAACATCTGAACATTTTCTATCTAACGTTTGATTTCACTGTAAGGATTTTCCATGACAACAGACAATGCCCTAAAAGCAGGAATCTCGTCGTAGTGATTTAGCGCCGCGGCGGCACCATTCTCGTCACCAGCCATGTTGCAGCATACGCCACCCTCGTCGCAATCAGTCATGGCATTGTGATCTGCCGGTATGTAGGCAGGATTAATTGACTCCATGGTGTTGGTACGCGTTGGTCGGGTTAGGTTGTTGGTGATGCTGGTGCTGTAAGTTGCGTCTGGGGGCTGTATGTCCGTTAAGTCTCGCTCGTCGCGGTGCTTTGGTTTGAATGGGTTGATCCAATGGCTTTGGCTGCTACAGTAAAAAAAAAAGTGATTCTGTGGTTTTCAGTACAATGTTCGACTCCAAATTCCCTCCACATCGCTTTTTTCTCTGAGTGATGCGCGTCGCATTTATGCGAAAATGAGCCTAGTGTGAATCCACCCTAAAAATTAAAATAATTTATCAAACATCAATAAGTACAGATTTCATGGAAAAAATAGGAGGGAAAACATGAAGTTATATTCAGCCAGTCTCACAGGTTTTGCGCACAAGATCATAAAGCCCTTATCTCCCCAAATTTTAATCTACCATTTTACCAGAAAAACCTCACTCAAATTGTCGTTTTTATGAGAAAATGGAAGATAGAAGTGGTTCCGTCTGTTTAATGCAGTGATTCTACCCGAGATGGTATTTTATTTCTTATAAAAACGTCAATTGAAGATGAATTTAGGGGCCATCCAAAGTTGTCAACATTTTCATGATTCTACAAAGCGTAGGAAGGGGGAGGGGGAGGGGGAGAGGGGGTGAGGGGGGAAAGGGAGAGGGGGAGAGGGAGAGGGGGAGGGGGAGGGGGGGGAGGGGGTGAGGGGGAGAGGGGGAGGGGGAGGGGAGGGGGAGAGGGGGAGGGGGAGGGGAGGAGGGGAGGGGGAGAGAGGGCCATGTAGGACTTTACATGCACTGTAAAATGTTGACATTTCATGGTAGTGACGAAAAATGTTGATAAGTAGTATTTCGGGGGCAGGGAGGGAGTCTTGAAAAATACTCCTCTCTATCTGTAGAACTGTGAAAATGTTGACAACTTTGGACGGCCCCTTATATATAAATGTGTGCACATACATTTTTTTAAAGGGTGCCCTATGTGAAAGAAACTTGGCGTCTGACTACTGTGGTTTTATGGCTTTGTTGTCGGCCATGGGTATACCCACAAAACCAGCCTAAATAGGACGGCGGCTTTGCACATTTTCTTAAAAGTAATGACACCTTTTTTCATGTTTATCGTTTCATGCTCATCTCTCTCAAATTGATTCACAAAATGCCAGATATACTTACTATCGTCTTTTCCCTATAATTAATGCCGCTGCCCCAAGAATTGCAAGTATGGCGGCAAGAATCAACAGGATGACATACCAGTTTGAACTAATCCAACTCTGTAAAAGAAAGTATTAAATACAAGTTTTGTTCAAACTGAAAATATCCCACTGGTTTCAAAGAAGTTCTTTTATATGTAGTAATTTTGGCCATTATGCCCAGGGGCTCGTTAATAATTACTACATTTATATAGCGCACATTCCATATGGATATGTTCATAGGTGCTGCAAATTATAAGTCTTATGAGGCTAGACCTGTGTCTTCCATCTAAACATCAAGATACATAGGTGGGTGGCGCCATTGGCACCCAACGGTCAGAGACTTTGAGGAATCTGCTTACTCATCAGGAAGGAGTGCTCTGTGATCTTTTAAGTGTGTTACATGACACACTAGACCAATGACTTCACATCCCTTCCGATCTATGTACACTGGATTGGATGTTACAGCAGCAGATGGCTACCCAAGAAATAATGTGACAGGTCTGCCATCTTCCTCAAGAATAAACAATGCTTTGCCTAGAATAGTTGCCCCTGTCCACAAGATTACGTGTATTCCACTTTATGCATGTACACTGTACAAAATTATAAACGCCCCATGTGACACTTTGAAACTTTTACTAGCCTAATGCTACGTTTACACCATGTCCCCGGCAGTCCGGTGTGTTGCGTTCTACCACGGTGCGTAACGTCCCGGTACGTAAAGCGTGGCGCGCCGTGCCGGTTCCGGGCCGCGAGGCGGACGGCGCGCTACGTTTTAAGCACCGTTCCACTACGGATGGGTTCAGGTCCCAGGCCGGCCTGCTAAGTTATAATACGGTGCCTCACGTCCGTCCCGTTCGTGTCACGTTTGTTGTCCCGGCACAATACGTTCCCGACGGTGTGCAAGGGTCTGCTGCGGCGCCCTGCGACTGAACCTGGCAGCTGTTACGTTTCACGCCCCGGTGGTCACCCGGTGGTCTCCCGGTGTGCCCCGGTTGGTATAAATAGTGCGCTCCACACCTTCATTTTCACTTCGTCCTGGAGCGCGACGCAGTGAGGCGTAACTGGCCGTGAGCATCAACCGTCACACACCTTGGCGCACCGCAGTTGACCAGGCCGCATTCACACCATGCTGTGGCCGCTACCGTGTCAGGCCCTGGCAGACCGTGGGGTTCCGGGCTTCCAAACGTGGCGGAGCGCGAGGCACCGGCCGCGATCAGAGTTCCCCGGCACCCCAAGGTGCCACACCCCGGTGAGTCAAGGCACACTGCGGTCCGTCACGCCCTGTGACGGAAGCCCCGTCCCACTGCGGCCCAGGACGATTCTCATTAGTGCCGGGACTGCCGGGGCAAAATTTTTGACAGAGCTGCTCACCGGCCGGTGGCAAGGGTGAGCTACGGTCACTCACGTTTCGCCACCCCGGTCCCCTACGCTCCCCGACGTCCATCCCGGTGCCTCCCCGGTGCTCCTCTACCGGGGCGCCGGGACTGCCGGGGACATGGTGTAAACGTAGCATTAGGGGTTGCAAAATATATTAAATCATACAAAATTCATTTTGTTGTTCAATATGCTACAGATTACTGTCCGTTAAAATATCCAATTTGTACAATTATAAGACAATATCAGCTCATTTAGGGTCGCCCATTTCATGTTACATAAATAATTTACATGGGGCGTTTATATTTTTGCTCAGTGTATTTCTAGTAAAACAAGTGTAACCAGTCTAGTTAAGTTGCTTTTTCTGAAGCAAGATGGCAAATGGTTGCTTCAGGGTGCATCCCACTAAATCGGGCTCCCATATGAAACGATGCTAAATGCCAAATATTAAAAAATCATTTAAAAATACTTAGAACTCTCACAGCACCTTGGGACAAAAAGCAAGACATTCCTTAAAGTCTCATCTTTTTAATTCTGTTCAATTTTATAGGCGGAGTCTGTCACTTTTATTCACTAATTTCCACGAAGTAAAACTACCCAGCTGCAAGAGTAAAAAATTGTCAAACAGACCAGCGTCCATTTTGGGAAAACTCCCATACGCCACTGGGTAAAATAGGGCCACTTTTTACGAGCTAGACAGTCAAAATTTGACCATCTAGCTCGTAACAAGTTGAAAGAAAATGTACCCCACATCATGACGACGGGAACTTCTACACTACATCACACTCGTTCAGCTCTGAACTCTCTCTAATGTAGACAAATTGGAGGGCATACAAAATTATTCATCGGCGCACGGATTTCTAGATATTTACTGGGGTGCACCCTTCACTATCCAGTCTAGCTGTATAACAGCAAATTAAATCGGATTATAACAAACCTACCTTGTTACCAGACAAAGGTTCAGCAGCTCCATTGTAAACCTCATACCCAAACTCAGTGCGAAGGTCATCAGATGCATTGTCAATCAACTGTTGTGCAATGTCTTTGGTCAGGTACCCTGACTCAGTCCTGGCTAAAAACGTGACTTTGGTCAGCGGTGCACTGGAAGTAAATTTTTAAAAATTAGTTTGGCCATTTTTGAATTATTTGGCTATGTTTTGAAATAACACACTTGAAGTCTGTGGAAATTGCTAAAGCTATCTGACTAGTGTCTACTACCGACGTGTGTAATTTCAAGAGATGGCTACCGTATCATTTGTCATATTTTTCTTGTTACCATTCTGAAATTTTGCGCTCTCATTCTGTAAGTTTTTAAGGATATTGTAAAAAAAATGCTGAGGCGTGTTCAACAGCACAATACCGAAATACGTATGGCAGTGTCGGTATTCTGCAACCGAAACGGCTTGTTGAACGACTGCATCCCAAAACGTACGATCAAGCATGGCTACTGTAGGCAACACGGTTTACAAAGCACTACGGCTGCACGCTAAATGCACAGATTCTGACATTCAAATTGCAAATCAAAACTGCTAACTCAACCGGTAGTGGTCTTCCACAGTCGAATAATAAACAGTTTGAAATTCTTTTCGACACACTGAATGTTGAATTCCTATGAAGCAAAATATTGACTTGAAACCCTGAGGCCGCAGTCACAATTTATCCGTCAGCCATCTTGGTATGGAAAGCGTACTACGTTAGAGTTGGAATTGTTGGGATGCATTACGTATTGGGAATACCGTGCATTCGGTTGCGTTCAACATTTTCGATATGCAATACCAGCGTACGTATTGTGCTATTGAACGCGCCCCTGATGTTTTGTAAACTCTTGCCTTATAGACGGCATAAAAGGTCTTAGTTGCTAAAGATGCCATAAGATTAACAATAACAAATATGTTTCGTTTTGTTCTAATCTTTCACAGCACCAAGTATTTCAGGGCCACAAAATATTGTTATAAATATATTCACTGGTTGTTGCACACTGAGACATCATTCATAAAATCAAGGTTATAGTATTAAAAACACATGATTTTTATTTTAATACCTGTCCACAGACTTGACGTAGTCTTCTGTTCGAATTATTTCAACATAAACCGTCCCTGTGTTGGCAGTTTGACGTTTAGAACGCAAACTTGCAACATTCATCTGTTTGTATAGAAGATCTGCAAGTTTAGCCTCCAGTTGTGATTTGCTTTCAACTTTTCCAGTCACAAATATTGTTGCACCGTACATTTTTAAATCTGTGACAAAAATAAGATAACGACTTTTGATAAAAGGCATGCCTGTAAAAGGTAAAGCATCATTAAAAGGTAAAGTGGAGTGACATGGCGGAGCAGTCTAGAGGACAGTATCCAAGTACTTGGTCAGTTCTAAAGGTTGCGGGTTCGAATCCCGGACCATCCATGGTATCCGTGTCCTTGTGCAAGGCTTGTCACACATTGCTTTTCTAAGAATAAAATGGGTACCCGAGAGGGTAGCATTGGTTGATGTGTTTGATTAGCCACAGAGTGCCTGATAGGGAGCCAGGGCCGTATATTCCCCAAAAAGCTCAGATGGTACCAGTATATGGAGTGATTTAATGGAGCCCTGTGATCAGGGGTAATAATAATGTAGGCACCTTGATTGGGCTTCCCTGATAACCACTTCAGTCACAGGAATTTTGACAGACAAAGAAGTCCCTTTTAAGCATCCTCTTGCAACAGTGCCCCTTTAATGCACTCCCCAACTCCTGCGTACAGTGGCCCAGTTGAAACAGGCCCCATTTCGCGGTGGGACAAGCGACAGAAATCTTGTCGCCTCTGCTGGACCAATCAGGACGCTTGGCACTGCATTGCAGCACGATTGCAGGCATTCAAATGTAATGCGCGCAGATTGTAAACACCGTGCATGCATGTGATGCATGTACTCGGTAATGCTGGCCGTTGTCCGCTTCGGCGATTGGCTGCTATTTAAAGCATACTGGGGAATCCGTTCCATTACATTCGTCAGCATGCATCCCTGTTATTAATTTGAAAAACTGCGGAGTAAATTAAGATCGTCGTTTGAAAGTTTGGTAGGAATGGGATAGTCATAAGGAACGGAACCCAATACAATTTCTGGAAAGTATATCAATCATTTCTTTTAGGCATAACATGACCGAATTGATTAAATTACATCAAAATGACTCGGGCGTGAGTTGGCTCAAGACAACAGCCGGCTCACTCCACAGATTTGGGTATTGTTAACGTCGCTTTGCAGAGTGGAAATTCCCTGATATCTCAGGATGCTTTTAAGTGACCGAAGGGGATATGTGTCCACATTATTAAGGCATTGTCACCCAATCACAATGCAGTTCAGTCAGCCAATCAGGTTGTGGATATACCAGCCAATAACGATGCAGATCAGTTAAAGTGTGGTTGCTTTCGAACACATGTTCATAACAGTCCTAATGAAATCGGAGCCACATTTGAAGAAAGCTTGACTATGCTTGTAACTTGACTGCGAACAAATTTATCCTTATGCACCTATTAAATGCCTCCCAGATACGGCAAAAAAAATATAAATATGTGATTTTTGGGGGGACTAATTACCCTGGGACCGCCAGGGAGGATTAATTCAATAGAAATGTGGCCATAACGGTATGTCCATGAGTTTGGGAAATCTGGATGCAGTGAAAAACAACTTGACTCCACTGGGATTCGAACCGCGGACCTTCTGCTCAATGTGCAGATGCCCTACCAATTGAGCTATAAAGCCAACTGGTGGTCCTGAAACACAGTATTGCAGTTGTTTCTCATCACTGATTGGGATTGGCTATCACATGAGCTTAACAAGCCCTACAGAGGGATAAACGCTTCAATGAGATAACCATCCCTCCCAGTGATCACTTGAGATACGACCAAAACCCTGCCCAGCTTGCCCCAATTAATAAGAATTATAGGTGATTTCTTTTATAGGGCTAACGACACAGGGACTGCTGGGGTGGATTCATTTGATAGTAATTTGGACAAATGTCCAGTAGTTTGGGAAACCATCCTCTTGCAACAGTGCCCCTTTAAGGCACTCCCCTACTCGTGCGTACTGAGGCCCTGTTGAAACGGGCCCCATTTCGCTGTGGAACAAGCGACAGAAATCTTGTCGCCTCTCTGGACCAATCAGGACGCTTGTTATACGTGGCGTTGTGTCAAACTTCACCACATGTGCGCGCAGTTTGTAAACACAGTCCATGTCCGATTTAACGCACTCGCCGACTGTTCGCTATTTATATTTAACAGGACATTATGTTACTCGTTCTCCATCCGTCTGATTCATTTGTTTTAAATGCGGAGTAAATAAAAATGTCGCAGGAATTATCGATAGGATGAACGTGACAAAGAACAAAAATTCGAACCAATTTCGAGAAAATATAGAAATATAGAATTTCCACCATAACATGACTAATTTCATTTGTTTACATCAAAAAATGACTCGGGCGTGTGTTCGCTGAACCCAACAGCCAGCTAACTTCGCAGATTTGCGTGGATTTCCTCAGGGGATTGTAGCGTCGCTTAGCAGAGTGGAAATTCCCTGAGATCTCAGGATGGGGAAAACTGAATGCAGTGAAAAACAACTTGGCACCAACCTGCCCCAATTAATTAATCTTTTAGGGATAATGACCAAGGGACCGCCAGGTGGATTAATTCAAAAGAAATTTGGACAAATGTCCTTAACCCCAACACTCCAAAATCAATACGATTTTACATATACCCTAGGGAGTTATGGTTAAGTTTTGGAAATAAACAAAAAACAGATGTGTCAAACGTGACCATGAAATGCTTGCCCATTTCTCACCAATTTGGCATTTTGTTCCGTAGAAATCACTTGGGCACGTGCACTTATAGCCATCTTCCGCTGTATTGCTGGTTTCACAATCTCCATTATGTATACAAGGCTTGAAGGAACATGGGTTGTCTATGGGAACCGTGCAGTCATCTCCGGTGTGGAACTGATCACATATGCAGCTGTAAATGGAAGAGAATAACAATTCCCAAAATTAGGGGTCCAAAAGTGTGACATGCTTTTTAAGAATTCTAAGTGTTTTTAGTGATTGAAAGTGGTTTCCCAGTAAAGAATAATTATGCCACTTAAATTTAATGTGTGTGTGTAGATATGGCACCAAGGTTAATGCAAACTCATTTTACAGCCAATTTTCATTGGCGTAGGTAACTTGGGACACCAAACTCCTATTCAATACCATGGAACAAATTATAAGCCTTTATGGTTCTTTGTTTTGAATATTTTTCAGGAATCAGAGAACAAAATATTCAAGAAAATTATGCTGCCCCCTATAATCACAGGCCACAGTCCATTACTGAGAATTTGTGATCATGAGTGGTGATTTTTGAAGCAGAGAGTGTCGTACGTAACTGGGACACCAAACATTTTGGACCCCTAATTTTGGGAATTACATTTATATAGCGCACATTCCATATTTTTTTGGTTTAGTGTTTCCACCTAAACATCGAAAAACATAGGTGGGTTGCACCATTGGCAGCCAAGGGCCAGAGACACCGGGGATCCCCTTACTCTTCACGAAAGAGTACCTCTGGGATTTTTGAAGTGCATTACACAACACACTAGACCAATGGCTTTATATCTCTTCTGAAGGACGAAGCAAGCGTGTTTAAGTGCCTTGCTCATCAAGGGCACGGGTACCACAGCAGGGTATCGAACACGCAATGTCAAGTTTTCACCCGAGTGTTGCGAGCCAATGACCTAAACCACTCGGCCACGGTACCCCACAATATACATTCATTTGGAAATCTCAAAGGAGTCATATGCTACTCAACGTTTGAGGGAACACTTTATGTTGCCATCTCGGCGTCTCAAGTCGGTTGGCACTTTCAAAGCACCGTAACAGAACACAATACCATACTGTACACGCTTAGGCTACATTAATAGACCATTATCACGGTGCATCCATCTTTGTCTCGTTCCCCATTGTAGGCCTACGTGTCGGGTACGATCAGTGCAGTGCATCTGCGCTATCGGGCGATAGCGCGTGTAATCTCCCGTTGAGAATCACTGCCCGCTCTAGCTGCGTGGTCCTTGATAGTGCAACACATGTGCCATTGTGATGCACACAATGAACAATTTCAAAACAGGAACAAAATATTTTTTCTGCAAGCCTCGCTTTGGTTACATTCATTTCAATAGGAGAAAAGTAAAGATGGCCGCACCGTGATAAAGGTCTATAGTAGGCTTGATTCCACACCAGAATTGAATAGAATCGACTCTATTTTGGGAATCGGAATCAAGATTCCAGATTTTTTAGGAATCGATTCTCAGTGTGTGCCACGGGCCGGCATCATTTCACGGACATTTAGTGCCGCTCGGTGCCATTAGGTTGCAGGCCTGCACAATACGTAGTCTCATCAATATATTTCAAGTTTTGCCGTGAAAAATGGAATCAATTTCGAGTGGAATCGTGATTTTTTTTTGTTTTGGGAATCAGTGTCAACTCTAAAAAATGCCAGCCACCCAAACATAATTGATAGTATTAGCAGATTGAATTCGGGTTTCAAAATCATTTTGGGGGGAGGGGAAATTTTTTATTTTTTGTTTATACCTGTATCCATTGAATTTCTTGTTACACGTTCCCTTGGCACATGGTGAACTCCGACAGAAATCTGCTTGACTACTGCAATCACTCCCTTCATATCCATCATCACAATGGCACTGACCGTTATGAGCACAAAAGCCATGGACACAGTCAACCTGAGAGAATTGATTAAGGAACTTGTTCAGATTTTCCCAGAAATTAGATTTCGCTCTAACTTTAACAATTATATAAAATACCTCCCTAAAATACTTTCCATGGGAAGAAAACAGGAAATTTGCAATCTCCAGTTTAGATGACGTGGAAGCAAAAAGGTTGGTGTAATCACTGCACTGCTTTATGGAACAGACAAATTAGTTTACAAAACATCCGTGTTTTTTTTTACGATATCCTTGAAAATATACGTATTGAGAAGGCGAAATTTCTGAATGGTAATGAGGAAAATGTGACAAATGATATGGTATCAAAATCTGAAATTGGGGGGAGGGGTTCAAAAATGTGATCTTGGTACGGTCCTTAGAAGCCCAGTGTATCATTTGCAAGATGAAACCATTTACAGATTCCTGGAATAAGGGCATAAGATATTAAAAGAAGAATGTTGGTCAAGGGGGGGCATTTTGGCAACACAGACCATATTTTCCAGAAAATACTTTTGTCTGGTCTTAAAATAAAAGAAATAAGTTTCAGTTGTTCTGAAGAGATAACTTAGGCCCCAAAAGGGTTACAAATAGTGTGACAACATGCCTTTGTAAAAACTCTGTGTAAAAATTTCAAATATATGCTCGTAACCAGGACGGCCTAAAATGTAACACAAGTGTCCGTCCCGGTTACAAGTGTATATTGGAAATTTGTACACAGGTTTTTACAAAGGCATGTTGTCACACTATTTGTAACCCTTTTTGGCTCTACATGCAAGTTATCTCTTCAGAACAACTGAAACTTATTTCTTTTATTTTAAGACCAGACAAAGGTATTTCCTCGAAAATATGGTCTGTGTTGCCAAAATGCCCCCTTTACTGTGGAAAGACCCAGATGCATCAATGCTTCAGAAAACACCGTAAGAGAGAATGGCACAAAGCAACCAGACTGTTGGTTGCTATGCAATGGCATGCACCACATAGAAATAACAGTGTAGTATATGGCTTTCTAAACAGCACCTTTATTACACATGACTATGTACAATTTCAAAACACAGCCAATGAAATCAGAGCCAGTCTTCTGACAAAAGTGCACAATGGCATACTAGTCTGCTGCCATGAAGTGTCTGAAAGCAACCAAACTTAGGGGCCGTAGAAAATTGTCAATATTTTCACAATTTTGCAGAGAGTAATACTTTTCAAGACCTTCCCTCCCCGGAAATACTACTTATCAACATTTTATGTCACTACCATGAAATATGTCAATATTTTTAAGGACATGTAAAGTCCTACGTGGCCCTTGACCCCCCTCCCCCCTTTCTACGCTCTGTTAAACCGTAAAAATGTTGACAACTTTGTACGATCCCTTACCACACATTCACACGTGTAGATATTGATCCCGTGGACACATCTGCCATATTCACATGGCAATCTGGCGCACTCGTCGATGTCATCCTCGCACGCGATGCCAGAATAACCTGGCATGCAGTGACACAAAAAGCCATTTATGAGGTCCTCGCAAGTTCCGTTCAGGCAGGGAAAGCTGTTACATTCATTGGTTTCGCTTTCGCAGGTCGGGCCGGCAAAACCAGGCACGCACAGGCAGGAAAATGCATCAAGGTGGTCCACGCATGTTCCATTTGCGCAAGGAGAGTTCGCACACTCGTCAATGTCCTCGGAGCACATTCTACCACCGTAGCCCGACGCACACACGCAGATGAAACTCGGGTAGTCTATGCAGGTGGCGTTGTTTTCGCATGGGCTGTAATCACATAGGTTTTCACGCAGACAACTGCAAAACGCGAAGCAAAACAGAACCACTGTAGAGTCAATTACATTTTCTGTGGCGTATTTGTAAATTTAATGCGACAGTGTTTGTAACTCGATCTTAACTCTGAAACTTTTCATTTCTGGTCGTCGATCTCCACTTTAGCCTTTCGGTAACACCACTCGATTGCAAAATATATTTGCTTGTTTATGCTTCATGCAGCCGATTTCACGAATCCTTACGCACTGCGTAAGCCCGCTTGCACAACTTTTTATTGCGTAAGCTGCGCAACATTCCTGTGATAATTACACGCAGGCCTATGAGGCTTATGCCATTTTCAAAAGTTGCATAAGCTATGAAATTTTTCGTGAAATCGGCTGCTGGATACTCAGGTCGGACACTCAGTTGGTCACTCCTTTTTCTATTTGTTTGTGTTCGGACCATTCCCGCTTCAAAGCCCATTTGTAGATGAAACTTTTTACGAATTCCAAGAACAGCAGCATTACATAACTAAAGACTAATGTTGATAAACTACCTTGTAGAAATTTCAGCCACATAGATGCAGTAATTCTTCCAAAAACCTGAAAAATCCTGCATGGATTTTGTGTTGAATGAATGGTAAAAAAAATTGTTTGCAATTAATATTAAAAAAAGTACCTTCAGTTGGCAATTTCTCCTACAAAGGTATCATTTTACACAGCAAAAAAAATGGTGTTTGTTACCATTGCTATCAACACTTTTAGTTGGATTTTCTTGTCAACTAAAATTTTGTCAACTAAAATTTTGGGTAACTACAAATGATGTAAAGGGGCTTTAACATCAGAAGTCAACTACTAACAGTACCATGTGTGCATACAGCATACCCAGAAAAACTCTAGACTTGCTTTAATATTAAAGTCAATAATTTTATGGTGGCATTTTCTTACCTGTAACCATTTATTTCGTCTGCGCATGTCTCGTTAGCAAAGCACGGGGAGGACGAGCATTCATCCACGTTTGTTGCGCATGT
This sequence comes from Henricia sp. BOLD:AAB3569, assembly GCA_037783545.1. Classification (NCBI taxonomy): domain Eukaryota; kingdom Metazoa; phylum Echinodermata; class Asteroidea; order Spinulosida; family Echinasteridae; genus Henricia; species Henricia sp. BOLD:AAB3569. The sequence goes on along the minus strand of JBBELK010001083.1, from coordinate 113,425 downwards.
GACACCTTCAAACCCCGGTGCACAGTCACACCGGTATTCTGCCAGTTGGTCCTCGCACGTCGCATTATTCCTGCATGGGGAGCTCAGGCACTCGTCTGTTTCAATCTCGCAGTTTTCACCCTCATATCCTTTTAAACACGTGCAGCTGTTGACACAAACAGTGAATAAAACGATTAGATGTACATGGATATAAAATGCAAAACTAGACAACTGTTTTCAAGGAAGAATGTTGGTAAACTCGTCTGCAGTAATTTAAGCTACATGGATGCAGCACTGTACCAGAAAACCCTTAAAATCCAAACATGGTTTTTGTGTTAAGAGCGGTTAAGTTAACGATTGTGTTAATTGATTGTTGTTAATTTTCTACTGAAAGTTACAATTTTGGAGAGAAAAAGGCCGAAAATCCATGTATCCATCATGCGTAGAGCGCAGTGAGCTGTGCGTACATGTATGTGCGTCGTGCATATTTTGAAAATCCATGTGTGCATATTTGTACGCACAAAATTCTGACATTTTATACCCCCCACCCTACCTCCCTCGTACGCAAAATTTGTGACGTCACCCATATACTTTAATGTTAGGTGTACGCATTGGCTCTAACCCACCCCCCCTCCCCCGCCCGTATGAACGTTTCTTTTAAAACAATTGATTTGTACACATCACGCAGTACGATGTATGCATGACATATATACATGGGTTTTCGGCCTAAGATCACACACATATAGCAAATAGGGATGTGTAAACTATAAATGGGCTTCTAAACCAATTGGATGCTAAACGTCACAGCCTTACTTGTATCGTCCAATGAGGTCATGACAAGTGGCATTGTGCATGCAAGGACCGGTGGCGCATTCATCCGTTTCAACATCGCACAGAAAGCCCTCATAGCCCTTTACACACAGACAGTGAAACCCGTCCAGTCGATCCACACATGTGCCGCCATTGGCGCAGGTTTGGTTGATGCAGTAATCTATATCAACCTTTGGAAATGACAAGAAAAAAATAGTACATAGGATAACAGAAACTTGCCAATGAAATCATAAAAAGTATTTGGTAGTAATGTTATTACACAAAGATGACAGTCTATATTGCACTATTAGCTGGAAAACGAGGAATTTCAGGTCAAATGCAAATTTTACGAAATCATACTTGGAATTAAAAGCTTAATGGTGGAACACACTGAACCTTTTTTACACCTTATGTGCATAAATTTCACGTGCCTCACTTTGAAGTGAAACAACGCACTGAAAACCAGAAAATCAACTTTGGCAGCAAGGGTTTTATTATTTTATGATATTCACTGCATCGGTTTACACCAAATTCTCTCCTTGCCGTATTTTCTCACGGCAATGCGCCTCCAATTTACACACAACGCCTGAAAAAGGCTCAGTGTGAATCCAGACTTAGAGCTGCACTTAGAGACATAGAAGGCTTTCACTTTACACATGCCACAGTGTATACGTAGCCACCAACCGCCATCTTCAATAGTTCACTGTGCATCTCAAACGATCTAGCGTCTTGGTCATTCCACGAGGTTGGGTACTTTTTGTGTGACATACCAGATCTTAAATATGAGCAACATTCCAGCCCAGCTACTTTAGTAAGTATATTGCATATTCATTTCATAAATAAACACATGTTACACTATTTGCATCACATTGTAACAAAACTACAGACCTCCAAAATGTACTCGTAGTGTTAAACATATGTGGTGTCCATGTTGCACAGGTAAGACAAATATTTCATGATCTGTGAGAGATTGGTCAGTGAAAACAAAATGATTATATTGGGACACCTAGCCATATCAGTACAACAAATATTTCACCAGATGAATAATTCTCGTCTTTAAATAAAAGAACTTGTACAAACGCAACATGGACACCGCTTTTTTTTTATTACCTCAACTTTATGTAATGACCTAGGCCTCGAAATAACCAAGGCTGCCAGTGTCAATTTGAAATTTGTCAATTGTACCAATAAAGTTAAGCCCATATTGACACAGTCCTTACAGGCGAGTCTGCACACTAGTCTACCATATTTAACTCTATGTATTCTACAAACCTCGCACAAGTCTCCGTAGAAACCCAACGGACAGATGCAATTGAAGGTCCCTATCAGGTCAAGACACGTGGAACCAATCATACACGGCTGACTTGCGCAGTCATCGTACTCGCAGAAATGGTCGGCATACACGTGGCCCGTTAAACATGTGCAACTGTACGACGCTACGTGATCGTTACAGATGCCGTTGTTCTTGCAAGGAGTTGAGGCACAATCGTTAATATTCATATCGCATTTTGTTCCTGGAAAATTCGGTAATAAATGAAGTAATGGCTCATTTGGATGCAGAGAAAATATGCCGAAATTATGATGAAAATGGGTGGAGGACCAATAAGAAATTTATTTCTTGGTTTAACAAAGTGTGACATTTTGATGCATTTGTAAAAATGGCCTTTTCAAGTTACCAAAATTGTTTAAAGAAATTTCTGTGCAATTTCTAAATAATGTAGAATATTTAAAATAATTTACAAACGGTTAGACATGTCTTCGTATCATAGTATTGAAAATATTCAAGCAAATTGTTTCACGACGTATTTTCTCACGGCAATGCGCTTCAAATTTACACACAGCGACATAAAGGGGGGACTGCAAGGCAGTTTTTCAACTCTTGCGATTACATTTCAAGTCTTTTGACCAGTTTCTTTCTGGAAAAGGTAGTTGCTGATTTACCCAGCTGTAGAACCTGGACTTTATCGATTCAAATTACATTATGAGCGAAATTTGTTACATTTTGAACGAAAGTTTCAAAATGTCACACTTGCATTTAGAAGATCGCACTAGTTTATTAATCGTTCTGGTAATGTTTTGGGTAGTACTATCAACATATAAAGGTGGTGTTCAATTCATGAGGCCATAATTCTTTATATGCTGAGGGTATTGTTCTGTGAAGTCCGATAATTATAAAAACTCAAAGTGTCACGACGTAAGGGGGACACTGTGTTCTGTTTTCATGGAATGACCCATTTACAACAACCATAGTTGATTATAGACCTTTATCACGGTGCGACCATGTTCCCTTTTCTCCTATTAAAATGAATGTAACCAAAGCGAGGCTTGCAGAAAAAAATAGTTTGGTCCCGTTTTGAAATTGTTCATTGTGTGCATCACAATGACACAGGCGCTGCGCGATCAAGAGAGCGCGCAGCGTATTTCAACGGAAGATTAAACGCATTATCGCGCGGTAGCGCAGACGCACTGATCGTGCCCGACACGTACAAGATAAAGATGGACGCACCATAATAAAGGTCTATACTACGTAAGGACTAAAATGGTAGACAAATAGTCAGTGCTTTGACAGAAAAAAAACCTAAAAAAAACACTAAATAATTATACTATATACCTGTCCATCCATTTGCACATGTACAGTCAAATCGGTTGGCTCCGTTGGTACACGCTCCATTTGTGCAGGGATTTGACAGGCATTCGTTATAATCCAGGTTGCAGTTTAGTCCTGCAAAAATACAAAATACAAAAATAAAAGCAAGCATGACTCAATAAAATTGTTTATATTGAAAGTTTCAGGGCCAGTGTGAAAGAAGACTCAGTATATCCGCTGGACAGAACACCCTGATTTTTCCGCTTCACCCGCTTTCGCAATGATGGAGCCTCTGAATTTGGAGAAGCATTCTTGTAATTTTTTAATTACTTATAAACACTCAATTTCCCTCAAGTGCCATGTAATACTCAATTGAACCCCCTGTTGGAGCTTGTATAGTCACCTTTATTGTTGAGTTCACTCACCAGTCAAGCGGACCTGGGAAATCTGGGCCTCTAGCCAAGCCCCATTAATGTGTACCCTGCATAATGGAAGCTATCAATCATTCTACCTCTGGCCCAGTGACACAATGTAAACAACAGCTATTTGCAACCAATGCCCTGACAGAGAAATAGCCCCAGGGTACAGCACTTTCAGAATCTTCCCTTTGAATCGCCATGTAATTTTGTGTAGAAGTCTTGTTCCCCTCTACAAATCCCTCTATAACCATGCCCGGATTACATTAACGACTTGCTACAAACTAAGGACACAGTTTACTCTCTCTGTTCATCCTCATCACCGCATCTAGTCGTTCCTAGGTCCAGGACAGTACACTATGGTGACAGAGGCTTCGCACATATGGGACCAACTCTTTGGAACAAATTGCCAAACTCTATCCGGAACTCCCCGTCTTTGGCAATTTTTAAAAGGGACCTAAAGACATTATTATTTAAGCAAGCATATTCTGACTAGTGGTTTCCCTATTTTTGTTTCCTTCCAGCGCCATGAGTAATAATTTGTATTAGAATGTGCGCTTTATAAATCTGCATTATTATTGTTATTATTATTATTTTTACAGCCATTCATAGCATGTTTTCTCTTCCGACAGTTTGCAAAGGAGCTGAAAAATCTTCCCACATCAGCTGCAAAGAATTGTGGGTATGATGTCAATTGCAAAGGGCGTATTCACTCACCTGTCCACCCCGAGTAACAAATCTTCGACCCTGTGTTTGGGTCACAGTGGTAATGCCCCTGATAATTGTTCTGGCCAACACAATGCTTGTTGCAGTCCGAACCATAGAAGTTACTGTTGCAGTACACTCTCAACTCGAATTTGAATCTGTGCAAGTTGAAAATGAGGAAAGAACAAGATCAGGCCGTGTCCAAATTATTTGGCTAAATCTTGAAATGCATAGTTCCGACCCGTCAATCAAGCCGAACCCGCAGACCAATTACAACAGAGCAAGCAGACAGCGCCCACATAGGTCAAAGTGCATTGCCTCACAACACCACGCGATTTTCTGCCCATACAGTTTGTACATTGTTGTATGCGGTGATCCGGGTTCATTTTTGGTTTCAAGGCCGGGCATTTTGCTGTTCAAAGGTAAGAAAGCATGTATTTCATATGTGACATCCCTGTATATTACTGGCCCTTTACTCAGTGTGTTCTAAGATCACTGTCGGCCCTCAAACATGAATACCTTTGAGTTTTATCCAATGAATCTGTGCTTTTTGTTAAGTCCCATTGGTTTGTGCAGTGTGTGGACATTTTGATGATAGCGTGCGAGGCATAGCAACAATATCCAAGGGGGCGGGGTTAACTGGGCGAAATCGGAACTATGCATTATGCCTAAAGGGGCGTTCACACTATCGCGAAAAAATGGCTTTGCGCGCAGCTGTTCCATAGGTTTGTACACAAACTGGTTTGCCGCTGAATTTAAAAAGCAGGCGATTGCTAATACAAATACTGTACACAAGAGTGAGCCACATTTGTAAGCTTTTGGGGGTTAAACAAAATAAAAACGATGTACATGTACCGGTACACATACATTAGGCCAAAAAAAAAATAGTTCTGCTTCCGATTACATGGCATTTCAAAATAGGGTAGGTAGGTAGGGAATTTTTTTTTTTTTGCCAATTTGTTTTGTGCACAATCATATGGAGGCATCTGCGTGTAGTCAAGGCTTAAGGGTAACAGTAAACCAAATAACTTCTACAATACATGAAGCACGTCGTTAGAAATTTATTTATACGTTTATATACATGTATCGATACACTAATTTCTTTTTTTTTTTTTTGTTTTTGTTTTTGTTTTTTTTGTTTTTGTTTTTTTTTTTTTCATTTCATTTTTTTTTCCGATAAAAAAAATAGGGTCGCAGCCTAAAAATAGGGTCGGTCGGGAAACCGGAAGCAGAACTATTATTTTTTTTGGCCTTAGGTTTCAGGTAGGAAGTTTTCTATTTTTTACTGATTTTTTTAAATAAAAAGATATAGGTTCCACATGATTTTCTAGGTTGGGGAGGGTGACCGGAAACACAGTATTTTGTTTTCTTGGCCTAAGGATTATACATGATGTGTCCATACTCTGATTGCTGGCCTATCGTGTACTCTTTCCAAACAGCGGTACTGGACACACTACGTTCTGCTGCCTGGTTGACGGACTTTACGGCCTGATCTACTTTATCGTCATTGTTATTGTCTACGTCCCAAACTTGCACGAACGCCTCCATGCCACCCTGCAAGTAGGAAATAGAAAAGTTGATGTATGTGAATAGGCTCATGGATATAAATGTTAGAATCGTCCACATCTTTCTTTCAAATTGTCATCGAAACCATGGGGTCTCTTTAAAGGAGCGTGTTCAGATCACATTTTTGAACCCCCCATGGGTGTTAAGATTTGGATAGTACTACATGTACATGTATATTATTTGTCATATTTTTCTCATTACCACTAGGCTTGGGCGATTCCACGCCAGAATCGAGTAGAATCAATTCCACTTTAGGAATCGGAATCATGATTCCAGATTTTTGAAGAATCGATTCCCTTTCATTTAAATTCGATTCCCAGTGATAGCTGGGCGATACCAGAAATTACCTGGTTATTCCGAAGGAAAAATTGCAACTTTTATAAGAATATTTAGCCTCTGAACATTTCCACATTATTAAGAAAGTGTGTGTGGTATACAGGCCAGCATCATTTCGTGGATGTTTAGTGCCACTCGGTGCCAATAACTAGGTCTTCGTCGGCACAATTAAAGTAATATCGTCAATGTACATGCACATAAACAAGCTCATTTACCTATTAAACACGCTCAGCACATTTAATGTTTTCCCGCGAAAAATATAATAGTTTCCGAATGGAATCGCGATTCTTTTTTGGAATTGGAGTCGACTCCGAAAACATTGGAGTCGCCCAAGCCTAATAGACCGATTCAGTAAGCTCCGCCCATTTTGGAATTGACCAATCACAGCCTCAGGTTGAGGTAACCAAAAAGTGGATCTCCATTTTGGTTACCCGAGTCCTCAAAATTTTGTGCACAGAGCTACGGCGAAATGCAGCACGAGTAACGCAAAAACACCATATACATCATTTTTATCAGCGCAGAGGACCCTAGCCGGTTTTAAACGGATTGTATAAGACTATCCAAACCTACTTTTAATCCCTTCATAAATGTGTTTTTGTGTTAACGGGAACAACTCACCAAAATTAGCTTGTCGTTTTGCTATGTTGTGCATTCACTGCGTTCTAGATGTGTGTCGAGATGTTTTTGTTAGATCGCGCGCGTTACGCGTATTGCAGGCGTGTTGTGCGTGCACGCACATGACCGGATACCTAAGTGTACATTTTGCTTTCCAGCGTGCAGTTTCTGTGTGCGTGTGCGTGTTTCAATACGCGCTGACCAGGGCGCGGACGCTGACGCACGGCAATTTCTAGGCAATTTCTAAATGGGCGGAGCTTACTGGATCGGTCTATTACCACTCTGAAACTTCGCACTCGCAATCCGTATATATTTTTAAAGGATATCGTCAAAAAACCATTGATGTTTTGTAAACTAATTAATTCGGTTCCATAAAGCGGTGCAGTGATTACACCAACCTTTTTGCCTCCACATCCAATTTGGAAATTGCAAATTTCCTGTTTTCTTCCCATCAATACAATGTATTTTGGGGAGGTATTTTATGTGATTGTTGGGTTAGAATGAAATCCATTTTCTGGAAAAATCTGGACAAGCTCCTTTTTGCAAATAAATAGGATGAGGCTGTCAGTGCTAATTTGGAATTTATCAAAAAGTTATTTCCCTATTGCTATCTGGTGTCTTAAGCGGGCCTCCCACTGTGCGATTTTTGCCACGAATTTCCTACGAATTGGTACGATTATCGGAGACTGCCTATAGACTCTACACACAATCGTACCCATTCGTACCCAATCGTAGCTAATTCGTGGCAAAAATCGCACAGTGGGAGGCCCGCTTTAGATGACGTTTTTAAAGAGTCGTACAATTTTTACAATTTCGCGATAAAAATCTTCAGCAGACTGTCCGGTGGGCTTTGATGTATTAACAGCATAACCAATGATTCATTTTGCGACGTGTTTTCATATTTGAGCACGACAGGCATCTGCAACCATTGCACTTGATGGTTATGGTGCAAACTATCGTCCCAAGGTCATCTTGAGATGGCAGGCCTGCCGTCTCAAGATCCCCGAGGGGTGGTAATTTGCACCATCACCCGAATAAAGAGCAGTCGATATTTGTTTTATATACCTCATACATGTACATTGATTTTTTGTGTCAAATGATTGGTATTTCAGGACAAAATTTAGTTTTCTTAGAGCCAAGCCAAAATGCACATTGTCCGCGCACGTGAACGCGAACACCACTACTAGATGCTGGCGCATGCTGGCACACGCGCACACGATATTCTGTACGTGCTGGGAAATAGTACTTTAAAAAGTACTATCCTTTGACCTATGATGACGCAATCGGCCAAACAGTAGTACTTTTTTTCAGTTGCACACAGAAATTGTTGAACTATAATCCATGTCGCATGATCTGCTTTTAACCAATCAGTGAACGAGAATCAATGTATGAACAGCGATAAGACATGACATCATACCACAGTAACAATAGAATAACTACAAGAGGGCAGGCTCACAATAAGCTGGTTGGCTCATTAAAAAACGTTTTTTTAAAAACAAGGTTCAACAAGTTTTTTACTAATTAGAAGATTCATTGGGGAAAAAAAAAGATCATTGCACAGAGTTCTTGACAAGTTAGGAACAATCTCCACGGTATGTTTTTCAAAGTTTGATTTTGACTTTAAAAACGTGAGGTTTTTAGAGATTTTAAACATTGCTAAAGTAGACAATCCAATACTGATTTGATTGGGAACGTCATGTTTTTGAGGACAACTTAACAAGACGTCTTCCCGTCCAAAAGACGTGAAAAAGTCACTTTATTTAGCCTTCTTAAACATTAAGTAGTGTCTAGTAGGCCTACTAACTGACAAACTGTTACATAATTACTTGGAAGCACTCGGACAATTTCCCTGGCTTACCGGCCATGACGGCACTGTTATTGTCTGTACCCTGGAGATCCCATTGGGTATCGGTGAAGGGAAATAGAATGCGTCATTGTCGGGGTAAATTTCTGCTGTCTGAACGCGAAGAATATTGCAGGTCGAACCCTCGACGCTGTTAAAATCGTTGGACAAAGAAAAAATAATGTTAGCAAATCATGATGTAAATTTAGTGACCAGTGACAAGAGATTGGGTTCTCGTCGTATGCGACGAAGGGGAGTAAATATAAGGACAGAAAACCAGTCTAGCTCGTGTTGACCTCTCCGCTCTCGCGCATGCGCATATTTGATTTTTGTGCAAACGGGAGCTGTATTTTATCACACGGAGGGTCTCAAGTTTGCCCACGATTTCACCGAAACTAGACATCGGATCGATGCGTACTCTTCAAAATATTTGAACATTGGGGTGAGTGCACCTATTGAGCAAATATCAGAGCCAAGGGACAAATTTCATTTGCGCAAGTTTGTCACAGATTTTGGGTAAAAACGGCTCCAGGGCTGAGGATTTTCCGAAGCCCTGTTCACGGGTCTATGCTCATCTATGCCTTCGTGACTTCTGTACTTGACAACTGCAAGTCTTCTGGTGCTAGGTTCTCCGGATAAGGACATTGCCAAGCTCCAACGGGTACAGAATTCAGCTGCACGACTGGTATCGCGGGACAAGAAGAGGAATCGCATAACACCCGTCCTAAAGAGCCTACACTGGTTACCAGTTCAATCTAGAATTCATTACCAAGTTATGCTGATCATCTTCAAAGCCCTCCACGGTCTGTGCCCAGATTTCATCTCCCAACTTGTTATCCCTACACGCCATCAAGATCTCTCAGGTCATCCACACAGCAGCTCCTCACCGTCGGTATTGAGAAAGGCCGAATAAATAATAATAATAAAGGACCAGAACCTGGAGACAAGGCATTTTCAATAAACCCTTTCACGGTTATCGACGCCATGTTGTTCACGGGGCAGTTCGAACACACGTTACTTTGTACGTGCGCGGATCGTATACGAATGCATTGTTAGGTCACTGTGCATTAGCTACGATCCGCACACGCACACGGCAACGCGTGTTCGAAGTGCCCAGTGAACAAGATGGCGTCGATAACCGTGAAAGGGTTTATTGGAGGCCCACGGCTCTGGAACTCTCTTCCACATTCTCTCCGATCTCTCCGATCAATTGATAGGTGCATTAACAATGGTGTGTGCCCAATTTCCATTGTTATAGTTGCTCATACCGGTAGTGCGTGTACGGTATTTAGGCCTAGGCCTCTGGCTTAGCCCAGGGGCCAATTTCATGGCGTTGCATGCTATGCACAACAATTTGCTTAGCACAGGATTTGTTTGCTTTATAAAATGGATTACAAGCCAAAATTATACGCCAGCTTGTGTTCTTGGAAAGAGTAGGAGAATACCTTTCAATAAGCAAGTTCGGAATCTCGCGCGCGCAATGAACGTCTATGGGATTGTGTCAAAGGTCATTTGAGATAAACACAATGCATACCGCTTTGTTTATCTCAAACCAAAGTCGGGAGACGCATGCGCAGTCGAGACTTCGAACTGGCTTATACACATCACTTACAATTCTGGCAAACAAATCAAATCCTGTGCTAAGCAAATTGTTGTGCCATGAAATTGGCCCCAGGTTGGACGTCGTCTTCATCTTCATTGCATTTACGACTGTCTGATGATGTCGTAATGCAATGAAGACGACGTCCGTCCAACATGAACATCATAACATGGGCACTGTAAAAATGTGATAATACTTCACCCTGTAGAGTCCCTATCAAGGCAGACTATGAAGCGATTATCACAGAAATCATCACACCAGCCAATGACATCGTCGCAGCAATCGCCATCAAGTTCCCTGTGGTCTGAGTTGGTAAACGATAGGAACTTGAACTGCACAGTTGCACTCGACTCCGCCAGCTGCAGTAAAACCTAAAAAGCAAACATAATACGTAGGATGTCCGTTAAGGCACACCGTAGCCGGCAAAAGCGACAACCATTAGACTGGTTTTCAGTCCACATTCTACATACGGACGAATAATGACGTGTAAGTGTGTATTGTGTAAATGGAGCCACGCATGGCTTTGAGCTTCCTGAACATCAGTCATTCTTTAAAGATAATGTAGAAATGTACATAATGTCCATGAGTTTGGATGGGAAATCTGGTTGCAGAGAAAACCTAGGCCTTCCGATCCATTTCCAGGGCTTCATTACATCCTGATTCTCCATCCAATTAAGTCATGGACATATTTGTCCACACATTTCTAGATCTATCAGAATAAAGGAGCGTGTCCAGATCAAATGTTTGGCACCCAATTTGTCCCCATGGGTGTTGAGATTTTGATACCATATAATTTGCCATATTTTTCACATTACCATTCTGAAAATTCGCGCTCTCAATTTGTATATCATTTTCAAGGATATCGTCAAAAAACCCCAATGTTTTGTAATCTAATTTATCTGTTCCATAAAGCAGTGCAGTAATCACACCAACCCTTTTGCTTCCTCATCCAAATTGGAGATGGCACATTTTCTATTTTATTCCCATGGACATTATTTTGGGGAGTTATTTTATATGATTCACTGAATCGGAACAGTGTAATTATATTAAAGTGATTGGTCGATCACTGCCTTGTTATCCACGAAATTCACTGTATTCAACGAACTTAGTTTCTGACAAAGAATTGATATTTGCGAAAACTGCGTTCCTTTTGGGGCCGGAGAGTAAAAAGTAGTCAGTTTGGAAATTGTACTTTTTTACATTTGCCGGCCACCGACACCAGATCGGGATTTTCCGAAAGCTTCTGCTGGCCGGGCAAAATGTTTCAACTCGCATTCAAATGACGGCTTCGTGTTGTGAAATTTTTTTATTTTAAATGTACCCAGTGGACGTATAATGCACCTATTAATTGTCCCCCCCCCCACCCCTCCCTCCCCCCACCCCCCCCCCCCACCCCCTCCCTCCCCCCCCCCCACCCCCCCCCCCACCCCCCCCCCACCCCCCACCCCCCCACCCCCCACCCCCCCACCCCCCGCCCCCCCCCCCACCCCCCGCGCTGCCCCACCCCCTAGGTGGGGGTTTGGTCACGTTTTTCATGCCCTAGAGTGGGGCATTTGACCCTTTTAAATCAAATGTGTATTTGTATACAACTTAAGACGCACATGTTTTGCACCCGATGCATGGTGGGGATTTTTGTTGCCCCAGGGGTTGGGATTTTGTCACAAAAAAAATGACAATCCCACCTCTTAGGTGGGGTAGGCCCTAGCCCGAGGGGAGGGTGGGAAACATTATTGATATGTGCATAATGACTAAGCACGCGGGCGATCATTTTAATGATGTGAAATGTGAAACTGAAACCCACGAATTTGTTTCGAAATTATTGTAATGCTAGCTTGTTTTCGAACAAATCGGCACTTTAACATAATTAATAAGTTATAAGTGACACTGGAAAATTTACATGCACGCATGGTCGCGTTTTGCTAAGTGGAAAAGAGTCCCGTATACTTCCGCCTTTTCCATAATTTAAAGTCCCATTACATCATTTGCAGTGACCCACTAATTTAATTGACAAGAAAAGCGTTGATAGCAATGGTAACAAACACCACACGATTTCTTTTCCGCGTAAACTGTGCAGGAGACGGAAATTGCCAACTGCAGGTGCTTTTAAAAATCGTTTGCTTTTTTTCATTTTCTGATAGGCCTATATATGGCTGAAATTTCTACAAGGCAGTTCATCAACATTCATTCTTTACTGTTGCTGTTTCTGAAATTCGTAAAAAGTTTCATCTGCAAATAATGTAATGGGTCTTTAAAGACGGAGGCTCGTCAATGCACGATGAGCTAAATCTTGCCACGAAATTCACCACGCTCCATACCTTGCCCGAGCTCTTACGATCCCGGTGGGTGCAGGCACGTTCGACAGCGAATCACGAGCGCGCGGTTTGTATGTACATGTACGTAGTACGTGCGTAAACCAATGAGCCTGCACCGTCCGGGATCGTAACAGCTGACTGCCCAAGTATGGAGCGCAGTGAATTTCGTGGCAAATAAGCATTGGACCACATTTCTAATATAAGGACGGAACAAAAAAGCAACAATTCTCAAAGAAAGCTTGTAGTTGATGTCTTGAAGTGAACCAACTGTAGCAAGCAGATAGGCCTATAGTTAAATGTGAAAATGTAACTTAATTTCTTTCTGACACCTCAACAGATCGCTGAAAAAAATGCTTAGTGACAACATAAATAACCCATTTTATTCTGCGTGACACTTATAAAAGGGACCCAGATAAAGGTTTCCACTCGAAAGATAATACAATGCACTACGAGTAAACATGATAGTAATTTTCAATGATTACATCAACAGCAATGCATAGTTCCGAGTTTGCCTAGTTAGCCCCGCCCCCGTGGATATTGTTGCTATGGCTCACACGCTATCATCAAAATGGCGACACACAACGCACAAAGCAATGGGGCTTTCAACGGAAAGCACAGATTCTTGGAGAAAACTCAAAGGTATTCATGTTTCAGGGTCGACAGTTATCTTAGAACACACCGAGTAAAGGGCCAGTAATACAGGGATGTCATATCATGACATACGTGCTTTCGTACCTTTGAACAACGAAACGACCGGCCTTGAAACCAAAAATTCACCCGGATCATCGCATACAACACTGCAGTTATGTACAAATTGTATGGGGCCGGCAGAACATATCGCGTGATCATGTTGTTGTGAGCGTACAGTGCATGCACTTTGACCTATGTGGGTGACATCTGCTAGCTCTGTTGTGATTGGTCGGCGGGTTCGGTTGATTGACAGGTCGGAACGTACTATGCATTAAGGACGTTTCTAAACGCTTCGAATTTCTTAGGGTGTCCCAAAAATGCCCAGATCAAACCAGGCAACCTCGGAATCTATGAAAAATAGTCTCTATTGCATCAAAATCAGTCAAGCGAGTCTTTTTTCATGGTGTGCAAGCAAAGTCACACCCTATAGTTCACGAACCAGATCTGATAATTCGACAAGAACTGCTTGGCCACCCAGTTTAGGATACACAAATAACGGTAGCGGAATTCACGATGTACACTTTAGTGACGAGTTTAATATGGCAGACTAAATTTTGTTTGTATCACAAGGTAAAATTTGTTGAAGTCTAAACAAGAAAACTACTGGCGTAATCACTAAATTCAATGCCACCATTCTCGTTCGACAGCTGAACAACATACTGTAACAATTGTTTACATATTTTTTGGTCATAAAGCCACGTTGTAATTGTCAATTACAGCATTTCTGATGTTACATTGACATTGTTGCTGTGAATTTCCATATTATATTAAACATCCAAACTTGGGATGAGAGAAAGATCGTAAGGGCCTTATCGGATTCGAACCCGAGACCTCAGATTCACCGGGCAGATGCTCTACCAGTTGAGCTATAACGCACCGGGGTATACTCCCACAGGTTTTCCCTATGCCATCACCCAATTTCTCGCTCGGTGTTGCATGGGAGCGCAACTGGGCAAGGTGAAGAACACTACAGATGTTGTACATAACAGTAATTTGTTTACTCAACAAAAGTGACTGAAATCCGGGACTGAAATTATGAACCTAATTGTAACACAACATAAACAGTTGAAGTCAGAAGTATAAATACATGTACACGTATACCATCATCACCCAAAATGGTATACAGGACTACCCGAACCATTGCAAGGTGTACAAGCTATGTTTTTAAGTACTGCATGCACGTGAGGAATTCCACAAAATCAAGACTTTAGTAAAGACTGTTACAAAAATGGTGTAAGCACACCTATTTTAACACTTGGTTGCATACAGCTAGTTGCATTTATATTTCTGAGTTCAACTGTAGAACACAAAGGGTTGACTCCGAACTTTTGCTGTCTATGTGTTGTGTGACAATTTAAAGCTCAATCATTTCAACCAGTGGGTTCATGAAACACGATGTGACGGAGGACACGCCCCTTTCATTGTTCCTCTCAGTTCTATTGTGCTTGGTGAGATACAGGGGAAGCAGGGGGAAGTACCTCCACATATCGTTAGTTTCAAGTCAAGTCGAACCCAAACCGACTCGCCTTCTCCCATATCGTGCTGGGTAAATAGTATACGGGTTGAACTGTGAAGAAAATCTGTAATTTTACATGTTAAACTGATAGCAGCAGCTAGACCGTCGACAGAAATTTTGCTTTTTTATTTACATTAGCGGGTTGGTCTTAGATCATGTCTGTGAAATCACTTTAATATGTAAATTTTTAAATGTATTGCTAAATATCTGTTTGAAATGTTTGGAAGAAAGCGACACAATATTTTGACGAAACATAACCTTTTAATATTTTAGAACCAAACCGCGTAATTTTACCCAATTGAAAGAGTAATCAACCAATTCTGGTTATAATAGGGAAATTCACAACAAGGACACATTTAAAAGCAGAGGCTCGTCAATGCGCGCATGAGGCCAAATTCGTGCCACGAAATACGCAGCTCCGTTTAGCAAAGGCGTGGAGCTGCGTATTTCGTGGCACGAATTTTGCGCACGCGCATTGCTGACGAGCCTCTGCCTTTAAATTAGAAATGCTGTAAATGACATGGCTCTAGCTCGGTGAACAAAAAATATGTAAAATCTTCGAGTTATTGGGGCGAAGTTACCCATTAAATACAAAAAACAGTCGGATGTCGCACAGCAAAAAATCAGTGGTAGATCAAGGCTCATGATAGTACAAAAACACAATGGAAATTTTGAGCAGTACCCAGATACTGTCTGTAGTTTCCAGGTATCGCTCGAATTCCCATCGTATTTTCATATTTTAATAAACATTTTACGTTTAACATTTGCATAATGGTTGGCGCCCCGAATTCTTTACTTCCAAATTGAGGTGCAGTTTAGAAAGTCCCATACTATACGCTGTTGTTGCTACGTGGTGCACGCCATTGCCTAGCAACCAACAGTCTAGCTGTTTTATGTCATTCTCTCCTACGGTGAACACGGTATCGATTTTTCAGTACTTTACACCTGTCGCGTGCACCACATAGCAGTGAGTATGTGCATGTGAAGGGAAGTACAAGTACGTCAGTATACATGAGCTGAGACGCTATTCATGCCAAACACGCTAAAGGTTAATTAGCCTGTATGTGCCACTGATTTTTTATAGTTTATTATGCTCGGTCCAAAATATGAAAATGCGACATCCGACTCAATTTTGTACACCGCGGATCACCCATTATGATTATAACATTTCTATAGCGCACATTCCATATGAGCATGTTCACATGCGCTGTAAATTTTTATGGTCTAACATGTGTGAGTTTACAGAAGCTTACACCTAACCATCGAGATACATAGCTGGGTGGCGCCATTGGCAGCCGACAGCCAGAGACACCGGGGGATCCCCTTTTACTCTTTAGAGTGCCTCTGGGATCTTTTAAGTGCGTTACTCAACACACTGGACCAACGGCTTTAAATCACTTCCGAAGGATAGAGCAGTTGTGGTTAGATGTCTTGCTCAAGGGCACAGGTATGGCCGGGTATCGATCCCGCAACCCCAAGTTTTCACCAGAGTATTGCGAGTCAACGACCCAAACCACTCGGCCACGGTACCCCACCGGCCTGCACGTGTACTTTGATAAGGTCGTACTATCTATCCGTTTATTTTAAAACAATTTAACAACAATAGCCAGTGTACAATTACATGTTGCTAAATACCGAGTACCACAATGAAAACAAGCTGTCAGTGTTGAATTTGTAATATCTTCGACAACGTCTCGGATATCCAGTGCACTGTAACCTTCCAAAGACATTTTAAGGGCCCAATATATCATTTACAAAATAAACCTTGAAGAAGAATGTTGTAAATAATTATAGTCTGCAGAAATTACAGCTATTGACCCCTTTCGAACACGTGCAAATACGCCATTTTGGGAGTTAAATAATGCTGAGTCATTGTGGAAGCGATGTGCGTGCGCGTTGTGTGTGTCTCTGGTGGGCGTAACGCGGTTTAGTTCACCAATGGGAGCCTCAGCATAGCGCGTTACGCGCGCTATGGACACACACCACGCGCACGCACATTGCTTCCACAACGACGCGGCATTTTTGGGTTAAAGGCATAGGCTCGTCAGCAATGCGCGCGCCAAATTCGTGCCACGAAATACGCAGCTCCATGCCTTTGCTATGGAGCTGCGTATTTCGTGGTACGAATTTGGCGCGCGCGCATTGCTGACAAGCATGTGCCTTTAATACAAGATTTTTTGCCTGCAAGATAAGGTATCAGTCATTTTGTATTATTCTTATTCAATACATGTAATACGTGACCTATTGAGCATGCGGAAGAGATACCATCGGTGCCCTACATCTGATCAATAGGGCATACCAATCACAAAATCCTCCTGACACTTATTATTTCCTTATCTCTTTATGACGAAATGCAAATAAATACCCATAATTTTATGACGATTCTGAAACCGAAGTGTCAGTTTCAACAGAAAAAGTTAAAAACATAACTGCAAATAACAGTAACACGCAGACTTTGATTTGTTTGTGTTTTTGAAGTATGGGCCTATTTTCTAGAAAGAATCAAACAATATTATCCCATCATTTAGTCAAGAATACAACTCAACCAATCTTTATTATAGCTGTTTTTTAATGCGCAAACTTAGAATTTCGAAATATGGCAGACACAAAAGAGAGGGCACAATTTTGATACATGTATTACAGTTTTGTATGGCACATCAGGCAGTACCAGCTGAGCTATTAGGCAGAATCATGAGTTTATACTACTCCCCCACTCCCACCCCCCCCCCCCCCCCCCCCCCCCCCCCCCCCTCCCCCTCTCCCCCCCCCCTCCCCCCCCCTCCCCCCAGGTTTTCCCCAACTATAAAACCGAACTTTGCTCTCATGCAGTCTCAATGTAAAAACATGCCCGCCAACGCTCAAGTGAACGAAGTAATCCATGCACTACATTAGGAGAAAAAGTTGGGTTCTTGATGGGGAGAAACCAGATGCATTGAGTTTACCGTTGTGCTTCATAGCTCAAATGACTGGTAGAGCATCTGCCCGGTGCGTCGGCCGTCGGGTTTGAATCCCGACCGTCGAGGACCATGTACGATTTTTGTCTCATCCCATATTTGGTTATTTCACGCGGTGATCAGGTACCATACCAAATACTCCGACTGCGGTGCTTTTTTTTTTTTTTAAATCTTCGGTTATGTATGCATTTAAGGCCAATAGAGAGGTTTCGGTCGCCCACGGTTATGGGCCAGTCACAAATCAGTTGCGATGCGTCGGCGATGGGTAAAACCGGGAAATTTGAACAAAATCTTGAAGCAGATCTCACGATTTTGCACCCGTCGGAGGCGCTCTCCGGACGCCTGCGGCTTGTCGCCGATTTTTTTGGCATCGCCACACCCGTCGCGGTCCCCAACTTTGAACTTAAAATTTTAAGATTGCTCGCAAGATTTTTCACCCATTTTGGGCATCCCAGACACAATCTCTGATGACCTACGATGCCCTCCGATTAATCGGTGGCGTCCTCCGAATAATCTGAGACTAGTCGCAAGATTCTGTGTGGGATTGGAAATTCAGGTTGAGATTCAATGTCTGCGAGTGGTCTCCGGCGCCCTCCGACTGAATCGGAGGCGCCCTGCGACGATTCGTACGCTTTCTGTGATCGTCTCCGACGAATCGTACGGTGGAATCGTAGTAAATCGCCGTGTATATAAGGGCGCCTCCGATCGGATCGCTAAAAGTTTGAGACGCTCTTGGAAATTAAAAGAAAAGATGCTCGCAGATATCGTCTCCGATGCAATCGGAGGCGATCGGAGGCTAATCCCACGATTTTTCGACAAAACCGGGTCAAAATCCTTGAAAAAATCTCAGACAATGTAACTGCTCCACTTTTATTAGGATTATTGCTAGGATTGTTCAAGGCTTCTTTATTTTCTACGACGACCCCCCGCCAAAACTAATCCCCGACAGATCGCCGACATTGTGACTGGGCCATTAGGCAAAACGACGACTCAGTTTAGTGAATTTTACGTCATCGGTATGTGCGTACACTCTAAAAACAGATTGGTTGAATTCAGTTGGTGGATATGTGTCCAACCAATTTATTGGTTAAAATAACCAATCGTATTGGTGACTAACCAATCCATATTGGTTAGGAACCCTTTTTTTCAACCAATCCATATTGGTTTAACCAATATGGATTGGTTATTTTAATCAATGATTGGTTATTTTAACCAATATATTGGTTGGACACATATATCTACCAACCACATTGGTTTAATTCGACTAATCTGTTTTTAGAATGGTGGCATTTACACAAATATCACAAGTGTATATAGTTTAGTTGTCTACACTGATAGCAATGCCTCTATAGTCCTACGGGATAGTCCTGCCATGGTCCTGCAAAACCAACTGCTATAAAGGGGTCACGAATGTAACCTTCTGTATAATGCAGTTTTATTATATATCGGACCAGGCTGTTCGATGTGCTGACAGAATTACAACTGCCGGTCATTGGCCGCCCCGGCAATACTTTAACCTGTCCTAGCAAAGTAGTGTTTTTGACAACCTATATACATTTCTGACCAACACAACCGGGACTCTAACCCACAACCTATAGCTGCAGAATAATGACACGGTTCGGGGTTCGGTTCACTAGAGGGTTTCGGCCACAAACAAACTTTGCAGAGACATGCATGTATATGTACTTAATATTATCATTATGTATGCCTATCATATTATATGTACCGAGCAACCAATTATAAACGCAAAAAAATCTCCACCTTTTGGTTCAAAACGTAGTCGACTGATATTTAATTAGCACACAGAAGCTTTATGCATAAATGAAGCTGTTATGCGACTATTTCGATGTCAACTTAATTACAAAAGAAATTTCCACTTTTGATTAGGCTGAGCTGAAAATTTGCGTTTCTTTGGTTGCTCGGTATATTATACCATGGAGGAATTGTAATTTATAAAATTTACTAGTTTTGGTGTAAGTAACCATGGAGAAAGAACGTTTGTTTCTTCCTCCATGGTGTAACTTATAACCCAACGTCATTATACGATGTTCACAGACGCGAAAGTAACTAAAAACGTACAGGCATTTCCTCGGGTTATTTAATTTCCAAACGTCTCCCCTCACGGCAAATGGCAAAGGAATCTTTAACTTCATAAATGCACAGCAAATTTCAAGTTGACGTAAACGTTCTAGACGATTTTGACACTATTGCTATTGCACGTCAAGTATTACACAGTAAGTCGGACCATTTTCAAATGTTTATTGTACCAACACTTCCAATTCTGGGTCCTATATTAGTCGGGTATCTATGGGGGACCCCCCGTGCACCCCCCCCAGTACTAAACCAAACCAACTTTTTTAGATGCATTTTATGGTCCTAAAACACATTTTTGATGTTAACAGTAAAAAAAACCCGATGCACTCGGGTTATTCAAAATAGCGGCCAAAATGGCGGCCAAAATGGTCAAAAATCATATATTGGCCAAATAATATGATGAAAGCACTTAAAAAATGGCTAGTTATGTTTTTTACCCTCGCAAATTTATTTCTGGGGTCCCTTTTTCTCTATCATGCTTCAAATTTAAAATGGTGGCCAATATGGAGGCCAATATGGCTGCCAAAAGTGGCCAACTGTAAGCAAAATGATATATAATGGACAAAACTAATGATAAACACATACATAACAGAAGTTATATGTTTTTGACCTTCGCAAATTTATTTCTGGGGTCCTTTTTTTTCTATCATGCTTCAAATTCAAATTGGCGGCCAATATGGCCGCCAATATGGCGGCCAATATGGCGGCCAATATGGCACAATATGAAGGAAAAAAAAGATATATAATGGACAAAAAATAATGATAAACACATACATTAAAGGCAACCACCCAGAACTAACCCACACCAACTTATTGGGACCCCTTTGTGATCCTATAGCATATTTAGCATGTTAACAATACAATAAAATGCTCTTGAGATATCTAAAATGGCGGCCAATATGGCCACTAAAAATGGTCCAAAATGAAAAAGATCATACATGTATATTAGCCAAATAATGACAATTTTTTATAAAGCTGCTAGTATTGTTTCTTACCCTCGCAAATTTTATTTTGAGGCACCTCAAAAGTTGAGGGTTTTCTACCATGCTCCAAATAAAAAATGGCTGCCAAAAGCGGCCATATATGAGGAGAATGTTATATAATGGGCCAAAAACAACCCACAGCTTGAAGATGGCGATCACTGTAGCTGCCAAAAGTAGATAAATATGAGAAACATTAAACATATAAAGAGAAAAATATAAAAAACTGTTGCACCTTCAATCAAGAACTAAAGCACACCAACTTTTGAGGTGCCTTTTGATGTCACAAAACATGTTAATTAACAATGGTCTGGCCATCAATATGGCTGTCAAGTGTAGCTGAATGTAAGAAAAATGATATCTAATCGGCCAAAAACAAATTATGAAACATAAACTAAATGATGTTGTTCACCCTTATCAGTTGTCATCTTGGTATACTTATCATGTTTGAAGTTAAATGAGGCTGGTATGACCACCAAAATGGTTTTTCAGGTCTACAAAAAATATTAAATATCCTCAGTATTTGTTTCCATGATCACAACAAATATGATCTGAGAGATACAGATATGGGATCACGAGACAATGGGGTGTTTGTAGTTCGTGAAGAGGGAGTCTAAAGTTGAAAAGAACGATTCCACAAAAATCAACAGTATTGAAGTGGGCATAATTATTGGGGTACACAAAATGTGAACAACTCAATACAATTTGAATTTGGATGTGCTTATAGAGCAGTTTAACTGTACACTCCTCAACATGATAGAAACCAGCAAACAACAGATTAGGATCGGCAGTTGTCCTGTGCGATATTTCCATACAGATGCATCACTTGGGTCTACATGTACTGGGGACACACCTATCCAATATGGCAATGCTACGGTGAGGGAAGTTTCAGTTTCACTGGATCTCTTAGTGAAGGATCCCTTAAGCGAGCAAGGGAAAACGCACTAGCCCAGCCAGCACAGCAGACATGTTTCTCATTTGGCCTCTTTTGTCAGCCATGCTGATCGCACATTATGGAATATAAAGTAACAAAAGGATAGCGTAAAGATGATTGTTGAGGGTAGAAAACATACCAGTAACTAACCATTTTATTAATTTTTATTGCATCATATGGGTGATATGATTTGTCAGCCATATTGGCCGGCATCTTGGATATCTCAAGGGCCGCAGGGTTTTTATCTGTTAAAATCCAAATAGTTTTCGTGGATCAACGCACCCAAAGGTTGTTATTGGGGTGTGGGGGGAGGGGGGTGGGTTATTAAATTCATTTATTTAACTTATTTTGGCAGCCATATATTGGTTGTATAATAAATATGGGTCAAGAACATATGAATAGCAATTTATAAATGCTAATTATTTGGCTTATGATATGCTTTTAATTTTAATAATGTTAACATCTAAAACTGTTTCAGGACTCTAAAAGGCATCATAAAAAGTTGGTAAGGTTAGTTTAGCGGAAGGGGGTTGCATTTCATTTATGCATTGTTTTTTGGTCATTGTATATCATTTTTCTTACATTTGGCCACTGTCGGCAGCCATATTGGTCGCCAATTTTGAATTTAGAGCATGATGTATGATAGAAAAATAGGGATGCCTAAAAAAAAAAATTAAAAACGGTCAAAAGCAAATAACTAGCAATTTTATAAATGATTTTATCATATTATATTTGGCTAATATATGATCTTTTCCATTTGGGACATATGGTGGCCATACTGGCCGCCATAATGGTCATCTCCATAGCATTTTATCTTCTTGTTAGCATCCCATGTGCTTCAGGATCATAAAAGACACACTAAAAGGTTGTAAGTTTGATTGCATTTAATGTACATGTATTTTTTTGTCCATTTTACATGTATATCATTTTTCTCACATTGACCACTTTTGGCAGCCATATTGGCCGCCATTTTGAATTTGAAGCATGATAGAAAAAAGGGGACCCCAGAAATAAATTTGCGAGGGTCAAAAACATAACTTTTGTTATGTATGTGTTTATCATTATTTTTGTCCATTATATATCATTTTGCTCACAGTTGGCCACTTTTGGCAGCCACTTTTGGCAGCCATATTGGCCTCCATATTGGCCGCCATTTTAAATTTAAAGCATGATAGAAAAAAAGGGACACCAGAAATAAATTTACTTACACATTGTAAGTTAATTCTGGTGATTGCATTTAATGTACATGTATGTATTTTTTGTCCATTATATCATTTTTCTCATATTGACCACTTTTGGCAGCCATATTGGCCGCCATTTTGAATTTGAAGCATGATAGAAAAAAGGGGACCCCAGAAATAAATTTGCGAGGGTCAAAAACATAACTTTTGTTATGTATGTGTTAATCATTATTTTTGTCCATTAAATATCATTTTGCACACAGTTGGCCACTTTTGGCAGCCATATTGGCCTCCATATTGGCCGCCATTTTGAATTTGAAGCATGATAGAAAAAAAGGGACCCCAGAAATAAATTTGCGAGGGTAACAAACATATAACTAGCCATTTTTTAAGTGCTTTCATCATATTATTTGGCCAATATATGATTTTTGACCATTTTGGCCACCATTTTGGCCGCCATTTTGAATAACCCGAGTGCATCGGGTTTTTTTTTACTGTTAACATCAAAAATGTGTTTTAGGACCATAAAATGCACCTAAAAAAGTTTGTTTGGTTTAGTACTGGGGGGGGTGCACGGGGGGTCCCCCATAGATACCCGACTATATGGAGTAATAAAGTTGTATACTTGTTCCGAATCCAAGCAAAACCTCGTACTTACCTGTGAAACAACTGCGAAAAACAGGAGAATTTTCATCTTGATTTCCATATTGTAGACCACTAATGAAGATTCTTGTAAGTTATCCTGGCGTATGTGTCACCAACAACTGTAGGCCCCAGGCCTACCTGATGTGAATTATTGTCCTTTTGGTACTGGAAATGACAACACGTACAGAGAAGGTAATTTCCAGTATATACAATCATGTGTATACCTGTACCACTTTGCAAACAGTTCACTTGCAATGTAAAGTGTTCAATGGCAAAGTGTTTACAAAACCACCACTGAATAGGGCAAAAATTGCACCACTGACTCTTGACAAAAGAGATATATCGAGGACTTTTGGACGGTAGATGTACTAGTGTGATAACAATTAAGCTTCGGGACAAATTGGAAAGCCCTTTGTTCCGGGATTTCGTTTCTCTTTGGATCAAAGATGTTGACGTCATGCACAAACATTTATATTTCTGTCCGTACTATTTATAACATCTTATAATCTTCAATGAAATGGTGTTTGCTCTGAAAATTCCCACAATAATAGAGAAAATAAATAAATGAGAATTTTTTTATTTCTCATGTTCATACAGACGAAAAATACCACACTGCACGACACCAATTAGCCTAAGCTACAGGAAAATCAACTAAAGGGTTTTTCTTGAGAATAACACATCGTGCTCACTCGTCCATGAAACGTTCCAATGATGCGGAATATAATCCCTCAATTACTGGCTAGTGCCGTGAAATATACAGTTAGATTTCCATTTAAAAAAAATGTTGTCCTTTGGTAACCTGTCCTTGACAGTAAGAATTTAATTGAAAAGACGGAGGAAAACGCTTGTGATTTATTAATATGACATACTGGCGTTGCTATGGAGAAAATAATGTGAGACCACAAACATTGTCGTCGTTATTTTTTTGCGCGGGAATTTAAGATCAGTGAAAAAGGGAATTTTTGTCTTCACTTTTATCGTAATATGGCAGAATTGGCCTTTTGGTATGTGGTGCACGCGGCAGGTGTGAAGTACACAATCAATACAGTGTTCACCGTACGATGGCATACTAAAGCAAACATAACTGTTGGTTAGGCAATGGCGTGCATTACGTAGCAACAACGGCATGTGAATTTGTTAACTGCACATCTATTTTGAAAGTGAAGAATTCGTGCCGCCTGCTTTTATGCAACTTTCATTAAGCGGGCCTCCCACTGTGCGATTTTGGCCACGAATTAGGTACGATTAGCTACGATTTGGTATACGATAACCAGATACTGTCCATTGACTCTACACACAATCGTAACAAATCGTACCAATTCGTAGGAATTTCGTAGCAAAAATCGGACAGTGGGAGGCCCGCTTCAGCCACTTCCATTGTTTGGCTTAACGATATACCAGTCCACATCGGTCATGCAACGACGTTATGCCTGTATCCCTCTCCAAAACACCTCAGTAATTTTGGAAGAAGAAGACGACCTATGACGCAACAGATATTGGATTTTTGCTACGAATTTCCCACGATTAGTAAATATTTTACTGCGACTGTCTATAGACAGTCTACAGTATCTCAACAAATCTTACCTTAAAGCGGGCCTCCCACTGTGCGTTTTTGGCCACGAATTTCCTACGAATTGATACGATTATCGGAGACTGCATATAGACTCTACACACAATCCTACCAAATCGTAGCTAATCGTACCGAATCGTGGGGAATTCGTGGCAAAAATCGCACAGTGGGAGGCCCGCTTATGCTAGGTTCCCACTATCACGATTCGCGCCACGATTGAAATCGTGGTCTTAAGCAGGCCTCCCACTGTGCGATTTTTGCCACGATTCCCCTACGAATTGGTACGATTATCGGAGACTGCCTATAGACTCTACACACAATCGTAGCCAATCGTACCCAATCGTAGACAATTCGTGGCAAAAATCACACAGTGGGAGGCCTGCTTTAATCGTGGAGTAATCGTGGTGATCCTATCCGATCTTATCAGATCTTTAGGTCAGTCGTGGCAATCGTGTTGATCGTAGACAATTTTTGGACGGTTCAAACATTTGCTACGATCAACACGATTAATTTTCAATCGTGATCATCGCATCAGATCGTATTGGATCGTAACAAAGCGCGACAGATCGCATCTAATCGTGCTTCCAAATCGTGGTGATCGGGATCAACCTTGGACAAGACAAACACCACGCTCTGTTGAGATGCGCTGCTATCTCCCACGATCTGTCACGATCTGTTACGCTCTGTCGGGTACCATTGCTCACGACCTGACACGATTGACTCACGATCGTAGATAGATGCAAGTATGCGAGTAGTCACGCTTTGTCACGGACGCTCACGATCTGTTACGAGTTCTCGCCTCCATATATATACCGGACAAGATTAAATGCGCTTCATTCAGCGATCTACACTGGAAGAGAGCACATCTTTACTGTCAACTTGCTTTTGCTAGTATTTTTGGAGCCTTTTAGAGATGCCAGCCAAGGGTACCAGAGGCAAGAAGGGAAAGGGCAAGGCTGCCCCATCCCCTGAGCCTGAACCAGTCCAGCCACCAGAGCTGGCACCAGAGGAGGCAGAGGAGCTATACCACCCCCACCCAGAAAGCCAAGAGAAAGAAAAGAGTAACTACCTTTACTGAAAAGCAAAAGGAGGAAATCATTGAGTTCCTCATGAGAAATGAGGTCCTCTACAGCAAACGCCTTGCGGGGTTCAAGGATGTCACACAGAAGGAGGATCTCTGGGCTGCACAGGCTGCCAAGAGTGGTATCGAAAAGAGGCCCTTGTAATTGTAGTAGAGGCTGCCAATGTGGAGTGGCTTCTTGATAGCAATTGTATTTGCCATCCAGGGCCCCAATGGCGTGGAGGATGTTCCATCTCTGCTTAAACTGGTTAGCTAGGGCTGTCCAGGCTTCAGGGGTCACAGGTAGGCTGAACACCTCATCTTTGTACGCTTGCACAATTGCCTGGCACACTTCTGGAACCATCTCTGAGATGCTGGACACTCCACACCTGAAGGCATACGCAAGGGACCGATAGTTGTCTCCAGTGGCAAGGTGCCTCAGTGTCACTGCCAGTTTCAGTCCAGGTGAGAGGGGTTGCCTGAAACTGGTGAGTTCCCTCTCAATAGCTGGGGCCACCCTCTGCAAGACTTCATGCATCGAAGAGCTGTGGTGTTAACCTTGTGTAGTTTTGGAACGCTACTGGATCCTCCAGCCTCAGTTGGGTGTCTAGGAGGCTGGAGAACTAGCCAAGCTGTTGTCTTCTCTCCTCTGTGAGCCATGCAGCTCTCCTGGCCCTTTGTGGTTGGGGTTGTGGCTGGTCTGGCTGCTGCTCGTCTTCTTCCTCTCTGGCGATAATGTAAGCATACAGAAATACTGCAAATGTCACGTTGTCATCATCCTCAACTCCTGCCATCATCAATGATTGTGGGTTGTAGTCTTCTGTAGAAGTTCAAGAAACAATGAAGTCCATGGTCAGTCAGGCTGTATATATACCCGTCGGGGTCCAATCGTGGCTCAAATCGTGATCACTCTCGATCCCGATCGTGAAAGACATCGCGACCACAATCGTATCCGATCGCAACAGAGCGCATCGGTTCGTGATGATCGTATCGGAACGTATCCGAACGTATCGGAACGTACCAGATCGTCCCAAATCAGGGACCCCGATCGTGATGATCGTGTCAGATCGGGACCCAATCGTGGATTCAATCGGGACAATCCTATCGGAACGTATCTGATCGTATCTGAACTGGAGCCCAGATCGTGACAGATCGTGTCACCTGAAATTGACCAATCGTGACTATATCGCATCCAAGCGCACCAAATCGTACCAGAACGTATCGACTCGCATCAACTCGTATCCAAACGTGAAATTTCAGGAAAGGAAACAAAAATTCCACGATCAGCTACGAATGGCCAATCGTGACGTTCGTAACGGATCGCACGACAGTGGGAACCTAGCATTAAGCGGGCCTCCCACTGTGCGATTTTTGCTACGAATTAGCTACGATTCGGTACGATTGGGTACGATTGTGTGTAGAGTCTATAGGCAGTCTCCGATAATCGTACCAATTCGTAGGGGAATCGTGGCAAAAATCGCACAGTGGGAGGCCCGCTAAACATGCCTAATGCTAATTGTGAAAAATTCATAACAAAAATCGCACAGTGGGAGGTCGGTATTGCACATTCACTTTATTTGACAAGAGATTCTAGAAAAATATTCGGGTCGAGGAGCTCAAAGTGGCAAATGCGCTGCGACATCTAATCGGCCGGGCCCCACGTACCGCGCACAAAATTCCGGTCCGCCTCTCATCGTCTTCTCGCTATAACTCGCGATGGGTGTTATGGCCGAGCGGTCTAGTGCGTCGAACTTAAGTTCCTGTGCTAGTACTAGAATGTAGGTTCGATTCCTGGCCGTGACGGGTTGTGGCACCTGTGCCCTTGAGCAAGGCACTCAACCACACTTGCTCCCATATTCCTGTGATTGGCGGTCCCTCCGCTGTTGGATGTGGTATATAAATAAATGCCGATTGAAGTTGTCGAGCTCATATCGCCATAGCTAGTATGTCGTACCATAGGTCGTAACAGCTTAAGCGGGCCTCCCACTGTGCGATTTTTGCCACGAATTTCCAACGATTGGGTACGATTTGGTACGATTGTGTATAGAGTGTATACAGTCGTCGCACAGTGGGAGGCCCGCTTAAATGGGGAGCTCTGGGACGCCGAGGTGCGGCGACCGCCCGAACTCGGCCTGGGGAACATACCAAGAGTTTCATCGCAAAACGCTGCACAGGTTTCAACAATTTGACAGGTTTAGGACCACCGATCGAGAATGTACTGACACCATTATCCCCGGGCCATTATCTCAATTTATTTTGAAAATTGCGTTTACTGCAAATAGGGCCTACAGTGTGTCAGCCGTGAGCAAGTTCGGGCGGACGACTATAGGTTAACTAGACCATTGTCGATACGGAGCATACAACTTTATGATACGGAAGCAAGCTCGGGCGGGCGACAATAGTTAATTAAACCTACCTCCGGGGCCTGGTTCCTCTATAGCTAGCCAGACTAGCTAGTCAAACCACGCAGCGTTCGGGTGGCATCTACATCCTATGGTTTAGTCTAGATGTTACCCGAACGCTGCGTGGTTTGACTAGCTAGTCTGACTTGAGGAACCAACCTCCGGGGTCCGGGTAGGTTAGTCTAGTTAACTATATAGTCGCCCTCCCGAACTTGCTCCTTGCGAATGTTCAAGCCAATATACCTTTTGTGATTTGTCCATTATTTAGCTCCGTAGACATTCGCCACCTTTTAGTGGATGTGATTTGAAGCATCCGAAAATTCCCAGCTAGTCAAGCCAGTGAAAAGATGTTGGACGAAGTGCAGTGAGTATTTTTTAGGTGAGGCAAATCAGATTGATTTCAAATTATCATTTTGTGTTTGAGATATTGAGAAGATGCCAAAGAGATTATAAAACTTTCAACGGAAATAATCTCTTTTCAGTTGCTTCAGTCTTGGAAAGTTTTTTGGAATTTTTTTTTCATATAGCCTAGGCCTACATTGAACACGGATTTGGGTGAATTTATATAGCTTAATATTCAATAAACCTTATCGACGTTCTCAATGCATTATGGGATTGGATGACAAAATTGCCCGGCCAAATGTGCATAAACCTATGAGGCGGACACCAACTAGGCAACGTTTTTACTCATTTTCGCGAAAACCAAAAAGAGTTCAAGAATCAACCTCCCACCACTTTATCTTTGACACATATCAAACATACTGAAACATGTCCCGAAACAGAAATGTTGCAAATGCGAGAAATCATCGGGGATTCCCTTCGTATCGGTAGTCCGAGTACCACGCTCGCAGCTCGGTATGCGCTATGCAACAACTGCGAGTCCGTCCTCACGGACTCGCAGTGCCGATACGGCGTGTGTTGCATAGCGCATACCGAGCTGCGAGCGTGGTACTCGGACTACCGATACGAAGGGAATCCCCGATGATTTCTCGCATTTGCAACATTTCTGTTTCGGGACATGTTTGTCAGTATGTTTGATATGTGTCAAAGATAAAGTGGTGGGAGGTTGATTCTTGAACTCTTTTTGGTTTTCGTGAAAATGAGTAAAAAAGTTGCCTAGTTGGTGTCCGCCTCATAGGTTTATGTAGCCCCGCGAGCAGTGCTTCGGGTGGGAAAACCCTCAGCCCTGTCGTCTAATATACCCAAAATCTGTGGCAAACTCACGCAAATGAAATTTGTCCCATGGCTCTGATATTTGCTCAATAGGTGCACTCACCCCAGTTTATAAATATTCCGAAGAGTACGCATCGATCCGATGTCTAGTTTCGGTGAAATCGTGGGGAAAGTTTGAGACCTTTCGTGCGATGAAATACCTTCTCTTTGACCAAAAATCAAATATCCGCATGCACGAGAGCGGAGAGGTCAACACAATCTAGACTGGTTCGCTGTCCTCATATTTACTTTCCTTCATATCTTACGACGAAGGGAAGTAAATTGAGGATGTGAAACCAGTCTAGTGTTGACCTCTCCGCTCTCGCGCATGCGCATATTTGATTTTTGGTCAAAGAGAAGGTATTTCATCGCACGAAAGGTCTCAAACTTTCCCCACGATTTCACCGAAACTAGACATCGGATCGATGCGTACTCTTCGGAATATTTATAAACTGGGGTGAGTGCACCTATTGAGCAAATATCAGAGCCATGGGACAAATTTCATTTGCGTGAGTTTGCCACAGATTTTGGGTATATTAGACGACAGGGCTGAGGGTTTTCCCACCCGAAGCACTGCTCGCGGGGCTAAGGTTTATGCACATTTGGCTGGGCAATTTTGTCATCCAATCCCATAATGCATTGAGAACATCGATAAGGTTTATTCTAAGATATACTTCCAACTGACACTTCCGTCGCAAATGTTGCATTTCTGAGATAAATAAATGATAAAATTACTGCATAAAGTAATGCACAAAATGACGTGTGAGCGGTCTGTGCATAAGCGCGACAACAGAGGGTGCTGCGCGCGCGTGAATGGTTATCTTGTGCACTATTAAACTGAAGGCAATTTTTGAAGAAGAAAACGTGATTTTTCTACAGAAAAGCAACATTTGCGACAAAAGTGCAAGTGGGAAGTATCTTAAAAAATACATTATGTGTTGATTCCAGGAGGTATGGTAATTTCCTTAAAATCTTTGTTCAATGTATACGAAAAAAATACCGTTTTTAAAAAATGAACGGACGGAGTGGGATATTCATGTTGTTCAGTTGTTTGCGTAGGCCTAGGCCTACATCATCATGCATGTCATAAACACGTTAAACCTATGGTAGGTTAGACCCGTGAACAGGGCGGATCCTCCGCCCTGGAGCCGTTTCTAACCCCAAATCTGTGGCAAACTCACGCAAATGAAATTTGTCTCTTGGCTCTGATATTTGCTCAATAGGTGCACTAGCCCCAATGATCCAATATTCCGAAGAGTACCGGTAGTGTGCCTCAAACTTCAGAAAGCGATAAAATGGAGCAAAGTTTTGGAAGAATGGCAGGATTCTCTAGCAGCGTGGAAACTTGACTTCTCGCTATACCGCGTCTAAAAGAAATTAGTCCCACCAACACGGATGAATTTTGTTAAGCCCCTCAGCTGGTTAATAAAATGTAGCTACGGCTTTACACGTTGCCCCTATAGAGCGCCCTCTACACCAAGTTTAGAATATCCTAGGCTCAAGACCAATCTCCAATAGACTACTAAAGTGAAAACGTCACCCTTTGTGTGTTGCCATGGTTATTGGGTCTACACTAAAACCAGTGAACTGTTTTCCTGCGTTATGCCAATGGACGTTTCAGATTACCAGCGAATGTTTAGACCCAATTACCATGGCAACTGACGTCACACTTTAGTAGTCTATTGTCAATCCTGTCATACATACCTTCAATTAAAAGGAAAGATGCAATTTTTGACAAATATTTTTATTATAATTGAGCGTACGGTACATGAAATAAACTACGAAATCTCGATTATTTGAACAGTGCCAGATTATAAAGTTATAGAAGGGCTGTTACAATTGGTTGAAATATCACAAAATAGGAAAAAAATGTCATGGTTTTACAAAGGAAAAACTTAACATTTTTGAGAGTAATTGTCTCATAGGTTTAGTGTGTGGTGTCCCAGTGGGTGTCCGTTCATGGTAATCTTTCCCTTTGTTAAACGAACTAACTATCCTAATGTGAACGGGTCAATGTCTGTGTGTAATTTGTAGGAATTCACACTGATCATCTAAATATAATTCAACGATGTCGGACCGTAAAGCAGAGTTGGAACGTAAGAAGCTTCGGCTTCAACAAATCAGAGAGGAGAAAAAGCGAAAGGAAGAAGAAAAAAAGAAGAAAGAGGTATGATATATTTGCAATCTTAAAGGCAAGGCTCGTCAGCAATGCGCGCACGCCAAATTCGTGCCACGAAATACGCAGCTCCATGCCTTTGCTATGGAGCTGCGTATTTCGTGGCACGAATTTGGCGTGAGCGCATTGCTGACGAGCCTGTGCCTTTAACCTGGTATAGATTTTTTAATTTTGTTTAGCTGTACGTTAGGTATACCAAATGCTTTATTAAAAGGAGCTTGTTCAGATTTTTCTAGAAAAGAATACTAGCCAGCGCGACTTGTGACTCATTTTCCTAGAGCCCGTCACATATGACAAATGATATGGTATCAAAATCTCAACACCCATGGGGAAAAATGGGCAGCTCAAAAATGTGATCTGGACATCTCCTTTAATATGATGATTTTAACTTTGTTATACATGTATTGGTTAGGGAGGCATGTGGTATAATACATGTACACACCGAGAAAACCGTGTGTTGATAAACACTGTGGAGAATGCCATGTTCCACATGTGTTGGTGAGTTTAGAAAATATGTAATTTCAAACTGAACAATTTTGTGGCTAAAAAGGTCAAGAACTCGGTGTGTTGTGCAATGCACTTATACATGTTATAAAAGATCCCAGAGTACTCTTTTGTAAAGAGTAAGGGGATTCCCCGGTGTCTCTAACTGTCAGCTACATGTACCAATGGCACCACCCACCTGTGAATCTTGATGTTTAGGTGGAAGACACTTGTAAGCTTCATGCTGTTCAGCCTACAGGCTGCGAATTAAAGATAGTAGACATGATTGGTAAACTGTTACAAATAGTTTTATCCCCCTGTGTGATTGAAGATATGCATGATTAAAACCAACCTGAGCAAAAACCAGCTCCGTACTTCGTCTAACTTTTGAGAAAACAGTCAAAAAAGGGTTGGCAGTCATTTCGCCCCAAAACCACTTCGACCTGAACCACGGCCTGTGCACGAAGTGGTTTTTGGGGCGAAGTAACATTTGGGCGATGTAGTGTTTGGACTAAGTGATTTGGGGCGAAATGGCACTCGGGTGAAGTAGTTTGGGGGTCAAATGGCACTTTGGCGAAATGGTTTTGGGACGAATTGAATTTTCGTCTTATGAGACGAAAAATAATTGTTTTACTCATTTCTCAGAGACTATAGCACTTCAGACAAAACCATTTCAGGGGAAGTTTTCTACGGTTATCATGTTTATATTATGTAAGTTAGGTGTAAATCTGTGAACATTTCTGATTTTCGAGATACCAATCATGTATATTGCCTTTAAAGTTGCATGAACCCATTAAAATGTATGTTTGTGGTTATTTGATATAAACAAAATGTTCAGAAGGTTTTTGTTCACTGCATATGGATGAATTTTTATTATTGAACAAGTGGGTTTTAATGTTCTGAACATTCAGAGGCAGTGATTAATAGAGGGATTGACACTGTACACTGATGGTGTGCCAAGCATCTTTGCTGGAAATTTAGGAAATTACTTGGGTGTGTATATGCATATCCTTATTGTGGGGTACCGTGGCCGAGTGGTTTAGGTCACTGACTCGCAATACTCGGGTGAAAACTTGGGTTTGATACCCGGCTGGTGTACCTGTGCCCTTGAGCAAGGCACTTAAACACATTTGCTCCATCCTTCGGAAGGGATGTAAAGCTGTTGGTCCAGTGTGTTGTGTAATGCACTTAAAAGATCCCAGAGCATTATTTCATGAAGAGTTCAGGGATCCCCCGGTGTCTCTGGCTGTCGGCTGCCAATGGCGCCACCCTCCTATGTATCTTGATGTTTAGGTGTAAGACACTTGTAAGCTTCATGCAATTCAGTCTACAGGCTGCGAATTGAAGTTCATTAAACCCATTAAAAAAAATAGTATCAAGGCATTCTCAATTACTGACTTAATAATGGTCTGTATCGTATTTTCAGAAATGTTTCTTTCCCTTTTACAGAATGAACAACTGAGGGTAGACAAGGATTTCCTCTTAAATGAACCCAAGGTGTCTTTAAATTACATTATGTACAATCAAGCTAAATGTTACCACTAACCATTGATCATACTGACATTGCAAGGATTTCATGTGTGTTGTTGTAATTAAGGTGCAGTTTCTGTTGGATCTATCTGAGGAGCCAAACATTGCAACACCACAGCCCATGAGCATATGTGCCCCGATCTACACTACTATTTACATGCCACACGCACATCTACATGTACATAACATTCAAGCACATAAAATAGGTGGTTTTAGATTGCCACGTCCACTATGTGGACTGCGACGTGATGACATCGACGCTGAGGTTTTCAGCATGCATCAAGTCGTCTCTCTCGTCCACTGCCACAATCGAAAATGCCATAACTACAGTCGATTGTGGCATTGGGTGAGAGGAGCGACTTGACGCATGCGCAAATAAAGCCTCAACATTAACGTCATCATGTTGCAGTCCACATAGTCAATGTGACAATCTAAAAATCCCCAGTAACTCTGCATCGATGAAATACTGAAACAAAATCTGAAACAAAATCCAGCAAAGATCGTGGTTAACTATAGATCTTTATCACGGTGCGGCCAGCTTCCCTTTTCTCCTATTAAAATGAACATAACCAAAGCAAGAAAAAAATAGTTTGGTCCCGTTTTGAAATTGTTCATTGTGTGCATCACAATGGCACAGGCGTTGCGCGATCAAGAGAGCATGAGCATGCATGAACAATGATTTTCAATGGGAGATACACGCACTAGCGCGCGGACGCGCAGATGCACTGATGGCAGTTTGTGAAAGTCGGACCTTCCGGATCTTTGTTAAAAATTGATATTTAACGAACAGAAAGTACCTAGTTTGACTTCTAAATACGCTTACATACCTTTTACCACCATGTATTGCACCAATTTGTAATCATACACCACATCGACTATCCACAAAGTGAAATTTTCGAAGAAATAGGCGTAGGAAGTGCAGGACACTAAGAAAAAAGAAATTGTTTTTTTTCCACGCCGGATCTTTAAAAATAAGGCCTGTACATGGCGGTAAAAGGTATGTAAGCATATTAAGAAGTCAAACTAGGCACTTTCTGTTCATTAAATAGCCATTTTTGAAAAAGATCCGGAAGATCTGGAAGGATCCGGAGGGTCCGTTTTTCACCCACACCCAGACACTTACTATGGAGAACAAGACAAAGATGGACGCACCGTGATAAAGGTCTATAGATTGACAGTTTTGCCCTGCATGGACCTCTGAGTCTAGTAAACAATGATTAGCTGAGAGTAATTGACCACTTGGAACCATGGGTGTAATTGCACTATTCAGCTTAGTCTATGTTCAGCTGAAAACCTCTGAGATGTTCTTGCATGGAAATAAAGTGCATGAGAGTGACAAAATCATGTATGTGTTTACAACTAACGATGGTCGTTGTTTAAAATTGATCATTTACACTACACATTTTGTTATCGCTTTGAAGGAAAATGATGATCGATAAAAGAGCACTGAAGTGAAAATGTCACTCTTTGTACTGTTGCCAAAGTTAATGGATCTACACTAAAACAAATGAACCATTTCCGTGCGCTTTAGCAATGGATGTTTTAGAATATCTTGGCAATTGACATCACACTTTAGTAGTCTATTCATGTTACATTGTATGTGATCATAATGTACGTACATGAATGTATGTATTGCTAATTGCCACCACTTCAGAATTATTAAAACCATTACTGAATGGGCCGTGCTTAAAGGCAAGGCTCGTCAGCAATGTGTGCGCGCCAAATTCGTGCCCTAAAAAATATGCAGCTCCATGCCTTTGCTACAGGGAGCTGCGTATTTCGTGGCACAAATTTGGCGCGCGCATTGCTGACGAGCCTGTGCCTTTAAAGGATTGTTCTGTTGTTTAATTTAAAATACGGTAGTTTACGTTTGTGTGATACATTTACTATTGTGCACTAATTGCATGCACACACAATGCCAGGTACCTTACATGTATACTATGGATAACAAAAACCCGGTGCTGTGGGGGGGGGGGGGGGGGGGGGGGAACCTCTTTTCTGATGAGCATCCCGGCACAGCTTAATTAGAGCAAAAAATACCAAATATTGCAAATATTGCATAATTTGTAAATTAGTTGCTTAGTTGCAACACCAAGACAAAAAAATTGGTTCATGAGGAAAACCTGGGGAAGTAACACTGTGTCTCATAGTTCAGCTGCTAGAGCATGATGCATCTGCCTGGAGGTATTGAAGGTGTTAGGTTCAAATCACAGTGATTTTCCTCTCATTCCATATTTTCCTGCATTCATTCTGACACAGAAAACATTCAGGCTACTGGTTCATGCCATAAGAAAAGATAGGTTTGCTGATGTTGCTTGCACAAAAGTACATGGGAAAAAAAACTCTTTCCAATAAAAACACTTCAAAGATGTAGAAATGGTATTTTTTTTCTTAACCCATTCATCTTGTAGGGCATTGATGCTACCAAGGCTGTGGCCGACGCGGCATCCGCATCCGGTGATAAGAATTTGGAGCGTAAACGAATAGATGCAGATGCACTTCTTCAGGAGTTGGGCTTGCCTCAGACAGGTACTGGTAAATATCTTTCCTTGCTGTTATCTCCCTGTTTCGCTCAGTCTGGTATTTTTGTAAGCTTGTGCGGTATTTTGGTAATGCCGAGTAGTAACGGTATTTTAAAAATACCGATTAACATGATTAATACTGATTGCTCTCAAGAAAATACCGAAATACCGGCAAACTCAGTTAACAGTATTGAAAGTAAGTTTTGGATGTGCATACATGTAATGTTTGTAAAATGGCTCTACTATAAAAGACACAGCACGCTTGCAATACCGTCCGGCCTGCAAGCCCAGGCCCGTGTCCATTTCACATGCAAGCTCCGTGTATCGTCAAACTGTCCAGAACACAAGTGGGAAAATACGTGTACTTTGTCTTAGATTTCTCATTGAGGGA
This sequence comes from Henricia sp. BOLD:AAB3569, assembly GCA_037783545.1. Taxonomy (NCBI): domain Eukaryota; kingdom Metazoa; phylum Echinodermata; class Asteroidea; order Spinulosida; family Echinasteridae; genus Henricia; species Henricia sp. BOLD:AAB3569. The sequence goes on along the minus strand of JBBELK010001083.1, from coordinate 76,316 downwards.
AATCCCCACAGCACACGTGTGATGAGAAAGATGCTTGGTCAATGGAAAATCACCGAAATGTAGAGGCAATATCATTCCGTGACGTATTTTGGTCATACCACCCCCAACCTGAGCCCACTTGGCCCCGGAAAACGTTTTAATTCCTTGATGTAAGGAATGTTCACATGTGGGTCCTAAACACAAAGCTTTGAAGAATATGATCAGACACATGTGGAAGATCTCTTTTCCCTTTTCCTCCCAGCCATGTCGCCACCCTCGCCATCCAAGTCATCCATTAGTGAGGCTGGGAGTCTGGATTCCAGTACACCTGATGCTGTCCCATACATACCCAGGTATGTATAAAACAAATTGCATTATCTATGGTCCATTGGTGGTATGGAAATAAGTAATGCCAAGTAGTTCCATGTAAAATGTCATAATAATAATAATAGTCACAAGCATTTGTAAAGCGCCATCTATCTATGTAGACATATTCCGAGGCGGCTGTTGCCATTATTACCGCTGCCATCAGGAAATCACCAGAACCATTTCGCTTCAACTAGGTGGCAACCCGGCCAAGGCGCACAATCCTATCAGCAGTTAGATTGTGGCATTCCCCATAACAGCTTCCCATATATCGCTTGGGTTGACGAGGCAACTGGGATTAAGTGCCTTGCCCAGGGACACAGACACATTGGTCGAAGTGGGGCTCGAACCCCCAACCTCTGATTGGGAGTTCCGCTTCATACCCACTAGACCACACGCGCTCCCGTTACTGGAAAGTCAACCAGTAACAGTAACAATGCATAGCTGCCAACTTCCCGTATTTTGGAGAAGAAACCTGGAAAGTAGTCTGATCTCCCGACTTCAGACACATCTAAAAATCTCTGAGGTTGTTAATTGACAATCCAGGAGGGTTTTTATCTGTGATAGGAGTCCTGCAATAGGTAATTTTCCAGGATTTTTTAGGCAAAACACGGGAGGGTTGGCATCTCTGACAGTGCCATAGATGTGCATGGTAAGTGAACGATAATAACACCAGCGGCCAGCGAAACATGTTTGGTGACTTTACACCTAATTTTTGAATGACTTGGCCGTACTTCTGAAGTGTTTTTAGAGGGGAAAATGGATTATTTTTGTCCGGGCGGCCAAGTTTTTTGTCCGGGCAGCAAATTTTTGTCCAGGCGCTAACGTCATCTCTGATGATTTTGTTCGGATGGCGCGCCCAGACAAAACAGCTAATGAAGAACCCTGGTGCATTATTTTAACAATGTCCTAACTGTTATCTGATTACAGCATTGCCAGTCCAAGACACAAGACCAAACTGGGAATGTCCAAGCCAACCATTGTGGCTTTCCCTCCTAAGGAAACTGTGACTTACTCTAAGGAAACTCAGACACCCACGGAGACACAGGACGAGAAAGGTCAGAGTTCAGAAAGCTTATTTCTTGTAGAATATTAAACAGCATTGCAAAATCATCTAACCGGGCTTGATTTTTGTGTGTAAATAATACATTCGCTGTTGAAATTGGGGGGAGGGGATTACAAAAAAAATTGACTCATCGATCTAGTGTATGTAACGCAAAGTGCAGTATGTTTAAATTTATAGACTTGCTTAGGCCCGCTTCAAACATCGCGCTTATGCCGTGTCGAATTAAATTCAACTTTTATTTTAATTCGACACGGCACAAGCACGACGTTTGAAGCCATTTGGCTCGGCAAAATGAGTTCGACACGGCAGAAGATTTTAGCTCGACAGGGTCTGCCGTGCTAACTCTGTTTAGTGCGGCACAAGCACAGCTTGGCTTCAAACGTTGTGCTTTTGCCGTGTCAAATTTAATTCCAGTTCGAAGTTGGTCCGCAATTTTGTGCACAACTAGGAATGCACATGCTCGCAGCGCGTATGTGAGTAAAGAAATAACAAACAAACAAGTGCATCAAAATAATAAAATGCCGACGTACAATGGACAGAATGGAAAACGCACGTGCACAACGTCCATGACGTGCACAATACTCATCCGCCATGTTGGATGTATTTAAGCTCGACTGGGAGTTTGCTATTATTTCGACGTCTGAAGCCACTGCCGTGCTAACGTCGTGCCAAGTTTAATTTAATTCGACACGGCATAAGCGCGACGTTTGAAGCGGGCCTTAGGCTTGACAAAATGGACAAGTTTGCGATTCTGTCCTTTAGAGGAATCGATTCCCATTATTTTATAAGATAAGTGTCTGACGATTCTGAATGTTATTGGATGAAGAAATTACAACATTCTGGGAATTTGGCAGGGTTTTATGCGAGGTTTGCAAGATTTTTATTATTTTTTTATATGTGAGGTTTTCAGTGCTGACTTTTGTTTTGAAAATGGAATCCAATTGGAATGAAATCACAATTTGCCCAAGTTTTGATTCGGTCCAACGGTCCAGTAGGTATTTCGAGCCCTGATCCAAAACATTGTCTTAGGAATACTATAGTCTGGTCCATCATGAATGCTAGAAAGTTCCCACAAGTCCGTTAAACTGTGTGTTCATCTTATGTCCATCACAAGTCCTGGAAAGTCCTCATTCATCCAACGTGAATCAATACAAGTCTTTACCTGGACCTCTTTGGTCCGGGGTTCAATTCCCGCTTGGGTCAGTGTAGATCCCATTCACGCGTTTAAACAGTTAAATCATGTCTCCTGAATCAGTTCTGTAGATTGCAAACTGCTGATTGGAAAGGTATACTGTACCAGTTACGTATGTGTTCCAAACCTCGATCTGAAGACTAGGCTGATAGCGTACTTTGTAGGGGTTTTCCTCCCACGTCTAAAACTAATGAGTTCTTCATTGTCATCTCTTACGGGTTTTTAGCCAGTCACATATGTTTTGTATGAAAGGTCTGAAGAAATAGTCTTAAGCTACTTTTATTTCCCCGAATTGTATAGCTATGTTCGGACATTCAGGGTTGTAACGAGTCTTCCTCTGCTCGAGTCCAAAGTCAAGTCAAGTCAAGTCAAACTACCTCCGAGTCCCAAGTCAAGTCAAATGGCCTCCGAGTCCCAAGTCAAGTCAAGTATATTTTTTAAAGCTAATTTTAAAATGAGTCTAAACCCTGAATCTTGCATTCGTGTTGTTCTGGCCAACAATGTTAGAAAGTTTTAGTTCTGAAAAACAATTCGGTGCTCAAAATAAAAAATATAAAAATAAAAGTTCAATTTCACTTTTGGCAGACCCAAGTTAAATAATGTACAAGTCCGAGTCAAGTCATTTAAGGTTCGAGTCTCAAGTCAGGTCAAGTCATTTGAGGTTCGAGTCCCAAGTCAAGTCAAGTCAGTGAAAATCAGGACTCAAGTCGACTCGAGTCCTAGTCATTACAACCCTGCTGAAATTACACACGATTTAATGATAACTTTCCATAGACTCATTTGTGCATGTAATTTCAGGACATATCCGGGTAAATTTGATCATGGTGCTGCCATTCACTGAACATAATTTGTTTTTACATATTCCATAATTTGGTTTGCCAATCTTGTATACACTACAGGACTCTGAGATTTGTGCACTGGTCTTCCAAACTTTATTCACTCTCTTGACTTTTCCGATCGCCGTATGCATGATGCCGTTGTATTTTCCTATAAAAACCTCACCCTTTTCCTTTCATGGTCAACTGTTTTTAAATTTACTTTTGCAATGATCTTTTTTCTTATCACAAATGGCTGTTTACGTTCACGCTTGACTCTGCAGAACGATCGGATAATGAAGGTATATCACACAAAATGTTTGCATGGAACATTGCATGTTGATAGACGGGACTTGTGTAGAATGTGTTGCTTCTTTTTATTATTTTATTTCCGTTTTTACTTGTAGATAACAAAAGTCAAAAGTATATGTAGTGACAAAAATATAAACTGCACCATTGACAAATAGTGCTCTGTAGACATGTGTACAAGGCTCGAAATAAATTTTTTTCAGGCTGGAGCAATTTTGCTAATCATTGGTTTCATTTGAATAGCAATTCTGGAAATTGAGGAGCACTTATTTCCTACCAGAAATACGGTGCGATTGGCAGACAGAGAGTGGCAGCCCGCCCGGCAGGCTTGACGCGACACGGCCGCCGCCGGCCGGTCATTGCCGGTAGTTGGTGACCATTCCACACGAAATATTCTCATTTCTCAAATACATTTTTGGACATTATCCATGGGAGTTGACGATATTTTCCATAAAAATGACGATCAAGCAAAACACGGTCGCTGCGATGCACGAAAAAAAACGATCACAAAAATTACGATCGACAACCCAGCGACATGTACCGTACGTACGTGCAGGGGATTTCACGTGCAGGGAATTCCCCGTTCAGAGTAAGAGGCCAACTCGTGTTGTAAAACGCATGCTGATTGGCTGATAAAAATAATATGACCTGCTGCTAGTAAATTCTGGCCAATGACGTTCAAGTTAACAAAATGGTGATCGGCATGAGTTGGACTGGTTACCGCCCCACTAAAGCCGGGAATATTATGGTCCGGAAACCAGACTAGGCACGTTCCGGCGCGCGCCCGGGTCTACGTCTGTGCGGGGATCGAACGTAAGCCCATCGATTGTTTTAAATACAGCCTTTTGAGATTTTTAACTTGAAATGTGAGGGAAGAGCAACCTTTTGTGCATTTATTTTGTTGCATTTAGTTTTGTAGCATGTACTGTACATGATGTGTGGTGGAAGCAATTCTGGACTAAACTTGTGCTAAAAAGTTGATTCGCAGTTTTGCTAGGCAATCAAAGTTTATGGTTCGCAAACTGCTGTTTTTGCATCGCAAACTGCGATGCGATACCGCTTATTTCGAGCACTGGACATTGGGTCAAATAATTTTTTTCCGAAGTATGTATAATTCTGCTTTTAGTTTTACAGTCGATGTAGATGGGGTTTGGCATATGGGTAGCTTAACCCATCCTCTCCTTCCCAGCAGCTCAAGGCTTCGACACCCCTCGGCCACCCCCTCCCCACCCCCTCCCCACCCCCTCGCCCACCCCCTCGCCCACCCCCTCGTACATAGCTTTTGAGGGAATCAACTTGCATGACGTCACCAGACTGTTTGTTTGTCAGCCATTGGTTGTAAAATTATTATTAAAGTTTGTCATAATAAAGTCCAGCAGAAAAGTTGACTTTTTCATTTGGACAGACTTCGAAACAAATCAAAAGGTCTCTATACATTGTATGTATCAAGACGAAACTGACATTTTGTTTTGTTTCTCACAGAAGAGGATGAGGATATTTCAATGCAGCCAGGTCCAGCGGCCGTTACTCCAGCCCCTGAAGCCCCACCCCCTGAAGAGGAGGTGGAGGAAGAGCCACAAGGTACATGTACAAACCATATTTTAAATCCCGCCCACAATTTAAGCCCCGCATACTTGGCAGCAATGCAGCCAGTTCTAGCAGCCGTTACTCTAGCCCCTGAAGCCCCACCCCCTGAACAGGTGGAGGAGCCACAAGGTGCATGTATAAATCCCATTTTAAACCCTGCCCATATTTTATGCCCCGCCCATATTTTAAGCCCCGCCCACATTTTAAGCTCCACCCACATTTTAAGCTCCACCCACATTTTAAGCTCCACCCACATTTTAAGCTCCACCCACATTTTAAGCTCCACCCACATTTTAAGCTCCACCCACATTTTTAGCCCTGAGCAAAACCTGCTCACATTTAAGCTGTCACCACATTTTAAGCTTCCCCATATCTTAAGCCCTTTCCACATTTGAAGCCCCGCCCACATTTGAAACCCCGCCCACACTTGAAGCCCCGCCAACATTTTAAACTGCACCCACATTTCAAATTGCGCCCACATTTCAAATTGCGCCCACATTTAAGCCCCGTCCAGATTTTAAGCCCAACCCACATGACTGCACCAGCTTTTGACGTCAGGGTGCAATCACCCGATAAAATCAGACTGCTGGCAAACTTCACTAGTCTTGAATGTAGCCATCTACCATCATCTCAAAATCTTGAAGACATAACTTACTGCTCGATATCGTGCCCAAATCATTGGCATTTCAAGGAATAAACGGTTTTGGTCTCGTGTCTGCAGTGAAAGAGTTGACAGAGGAAGAAGTGGAACAGATCGTATCCTCGGAAGATTTCCTGAATTTCTTCAACCACAGCAGTAAGATCATGGAGAGAGCTTTGACAGAGAAGAATATCTTTGTTGATTATCGAGGCAAAGGGGATGAGGATGGCGAAGGGTGAGTTCAATTAAAACAAATATAGCCTGGTTTGATGGTAGATAGTACTATACAAATATTGACTGCAATGAGGGGCACTGTTAAAGGCAGTATACATGATTGGTATCTCGAAAATTAGAAATGTTCACAGATGTATGCCTAACTTACACAATATAAACATGATGACCGTAGAAAACTTCCCCTGAAATGGTTTTGTCTGAAGTGCTATAGTCTTTAAGAAATGAGTAAAACAATTGTTTTTCGTCTCGTGAGACGAAAATTCAATTCGCCCCAAAACCATTACGCCCAAGTGCCATTTCGCCCAAGTGCCATTTCGCCCCAAATCACTTCGTCAAAACAGTACATCGCCCAAATGCCACTTCGCCCCAAAACCACTTCGTGCACAAGTCGTGGTTCAGGACGAAATGGTTCAGGGCGAAATGGTTTTGGGGCGAAATGACTGCAAACCCTTTTTTGATTGTTTTCTCAAAAGTTAGACGAAGTACGGAGCTGGTTTTTGCTCAGGTTGGTTTTAATCATGCATATCTTCAATCACACAGGGGGATAAAACTATTTGTAACAGTTTACCAATCATGTATACTATCTTTAAGGTTAAATATAACACACTTCTTTCTGGTTGCTTATCCTGGAAGTCTGAAAAATGATCGCTAGTGCCAGAAATTTGCACATGCATGTAATTTCCGGAGTATAGTGCCCAACCAGGCAATAGTAAAACACCAGTGACTGGTTACAGTGGCCTATGAAGGCTCTCAAGCAGGTTTTTGACAAGATTTAAAAGTGTGTAATAAAATGTATTTTTACGTAACAAACTTGGAGTCATTGTGGTAAAGCTGTACATGATTATATTTAGCACAAAAGGTGCTGTTGCCTGAAAATTATGTCACGGTTTGTTTACATCATTGCTTTCCTATGGGAAAACAGAGGGCTGTGTGCTCCACCTTCTCCCTTAGGAAAGTATTGGTATTACGTCATGCATTGGGTCTATTCCACCTAGTCATTTCCTTCAATAAATCATCAATTAATTTGGAAGGTATTGGCCATCAGTTTTAGCGAAATTGGTTGGCATGGATTTGCCCCACTGCATTGTTGGAAAAAAAGAGGCAAGCACGAGATTGTTGTGATGCTCCGGCGGGATGCCCAGATCGCTCAGTTGGTAGAGCAGTTGGCCATGTATGCCAAGGACCTGGGTTCGAATCCCACTCGGGGCACTGCAATTTTCTCGTGTTTTTAAATTCATCAATTCATTTTGCTTCATTTTTTATCAGTGATAAGGATGCCGGGGCCAAACTGTCTCTGAACTGTCAGTTTTTTGACGAACGCTGGTCCCGTTATCGTACTGTGACTTCGCTGGACTGGTCCACTCAGGTATGTATCAATAATCGGTCATGTTAAGACCCAATAAACAATTCCATGATAAAGTGGACATTACTGCCAAAATTTCAAATTGATAGTATATTTTTCCTCCACTTTTGTGAACAATTGAACCTGAACAATTTGAGGGAGAAAGTCTGATATTCCTTAAATTTTGTCGAGTAGTGTATAATGTTAAAGACTTAAGTGTATACAGCAAATGTACATGCAGGTTTGTGTGCTCTTGTATTATATTACGACCGAACTTCAGAAGATAGATAGACAAAGGGATAACAAAAGAATAAATCATTCTTTTGTTCGAGCCGTCCTCGATGGTACGTTCATGTGCTTTCTCTAGGGGAGAGAGGTACAGAAACAAAGGGAAACACAAAGAATTGTCCTCAATCGTAATGGTAAAACACGACTGTGTTCATGCAAGTGTAATGTCGATAACAGTGGAATTGCCTCAGTGTTGTAGTCAAGTCCTTCACAAATTTTGCAACAAGCTCTTTCTAATTATCTCTAATTATAGAGCACATGTGGTCTAGTGGGTATACAGCCGTGCTCGTGATCGAAGGGTTACGGGTTCGAGCCCCACGTGTTTGTGTCCGTGAGCAAGACACCTAATCTCAATTGCCTCATCAACCCAAGCGATATTTGGGGAGCTGTTAGGGGAAATGCCACAATCTAACTGCTGATAGGATTGTGCGCCTTGGCCAGGTAGCCACCTAGTTGAAGCGAAATGGTTCTGGTGATTTCCTGATGGCAGCGATAATGTTAATGGCAACAGCGCCAGGAGTACCCTAGGGTAGACATGTGCGCTATACAAGTGTCCACTATTACATTATATCTTTTTTGGAAATTTGAAGTAAAAAATATCATTTAATTTGTCATTTTTTCATCCTTAGTTTCCGGAGTTGGTAGTTGGCTCCTATAACAACAATGAGGAATCTCCCCATGAACCGGATGGTGTGGCCCTCGTCTGGAATATGAAGTTCAAGGAAGCTTCACCGGAGTTCGTCTTTCATTTTCAAGTAAGAGTTCTCTAAATAAAAGTTTTTTAAAAGTCTTGTTCAATCTCTGCAAGTTAAATCCAAAAACTTTTCCCAGAAATCAATCATTCTTTCCATATTTTAAGTTGTCTCCATGCTGCCCAAATTTGTAAAAGCAACAAATTGATCACATCTTTTTGTAAAAAAAATAAAACGGGGGAAAAAAAGGTGAAATGAAGCCAAGTGAACTAGTCTGATTGGAGCTAATATCAACTAACCATCCAAAATAAACCATGTCATGTTTGTTTTACAATACTTCATACATATTCCTCCCCAGTTCGGAACTGCTGAGCGCTGGAAAACATGTAAAATTTTGCATGTGTTGCAATCTTTTTATGTAGCTTGGGTTGCACATTCAGCTGTCGTGTTCTGCACACTATAGGCGCTACATTCCGGAATTAGTTCCACGATTGCTTCATATAGCCAGGAATTAGTTTACTACGCTTATAAATGCATTTAACATACATGCATACACTAGGGTTTGCGCATTGTCCATTGTTAAAAAAAAAAAAAGCATGTGATAGTGAATGGACCAATGAGTATTGGGCTCTCTTTTATGAATATGTATGAGGTATGGAAGTATTAAACTGATCTGGGATCGATTTCATAAAGATTTGCGATGCGTTGTAAGTACCAAATCTATTGCAACTCGCTGAACCCTGGGCAAAATTACAAAGGGTTCGGCGACTTGCGACGCATTGCAACTCTTTGTGAAGTCCACCACGTTGAAAAGTACACCACTGCCAAAATTATAAGTGATGGCAAAGATTGAATAGGATATGCAAAACCCAGCAAAAAAAATTTGAAAAAGTTAACCCAACTTTTTCAAGTTTTGCTACGCATGTGCAAACCGTGACACAGCCCCTTTAAGTCAGGTCGTTTTGCCCTTACCCGACGTAATTATTAACACTGTATACTCGGTGCTTTCCCGAGACACTATGAACAACTTCATAGCATGCTCGGGTGGGACTCAAACCCACGACCTCCTGCAAACAAGGCAGACGTCTTAATCACTTGACCACCGAGCTAGCCGGTGTTGAATAGCCGGATGGGTATTATTTTGCAACACTGTGTACTTTGCCTAAGCTTAAAGGCCCATTATATCATATGCAGATGAAACTTTGTTTACGAATTCCAGGAATAATAGCATTACATAACTATAGAATAAAGTTAATAAACTGCTTTGTGGGTAATTCCCAAAATGTTTGGTGTCCCAGTTACGTACGACACTCTCTGCTTCAAAAATCACCACTCATGATCACAAAGTCTAAGTAATGGAGTGTGGCCTGTGATTATAGGGGGCAGAATTATTTTCTTGAATATTTTGTTCTCTGATTTCTGAAAAATATTAAAAACAAAAGACCATAAAGGCTTATTTGTTCCATGATATTGAATAGGAGTTTGGTGTCCCGGGTTACCTACGCCAATGAAAATTGGCTGTAGAATGAGTTTGCATTAACCATGGTGCCATATCTACACATAAACATAAAATTTAAGTGGCATTTGTTGAAATAAAAATAATTATTTTTTACTGGGAAACCACTTTCAATCACTAAAAACACTTGGAAATCTTAAAAAGCATGTCACACTTTTGGACCCCTAATTTTGGGAATTACCCTTGTAGAAATTTGTGTACTTCAGAAAACCTTAAAACTCCATGTTCTCTTGTTTCTTTTCCCCCAGTCTGCAGTAATGTCAGCAGCGTTTGCCCGGTTCCATCCCAACCTAGTGATTGGTGGGACCTACTCTGGTCAAATCGTTCTGTGGGACAATCGTAGCACCAAGAGGACACCTGTTCAGCGTTCGCCGCTGTCTGCTGCTGCTCACACGGTGAGTTTGTCTGAAGCAGCTAACTCGATGAATGGATTTAGGGGAATTTGATAATTTCATTTTCAAAACCATACAAAGCGAATAGTTCTTAAAAACTGCAAAATTGACTGTCTTCATTTCCTTCATGAGGCTTTTTTTTTTGGTGTAGGTAAAATAGTGTCACGAAGCTACTGGCTTATGCAGTCGGTGGGGATTGTCACTTTTTGCGTTACAAAATCCACACCCCTGGGGCAAAATTTAGGAGACAAAAATCCCCACCCACAGGTACCAAACATGCACGTCTTGCTATCAGATACACAGTCAATTTTATTTCAATGGTTCAAATTCCCCACCCTGGGCCATGAAAAACATGACCAAACCCCCTGGGGGAGTTTGGGATGGGGGAATGGGGGGATGGGAGGGAAACAATTGATAGGTGCATACATTTCACAGTATGTGATCTCAATAAATGCACCGACTCTTTTATGGGGGACACGGCGGCAACACAAAAAACGAAACAGTTATTACCCGGGTGTAAATCAGTGCAATTCTAAAATGTAGGTCATTCGTCACAGGTTTACCCCCAGCAGTTAGTTGGGTTTCCCAACCATTATTTGCTGGTACCCATTTATACACCTGGGTGGAGAGACAATGTGGAGTAAAGTGTCTTGTCTAAGGACACAACGCGATAGCAGTGACCAGACCTCGAACCATGGACTTATAATCTGAATGTCTGACGCACTATCCACAAGACCACCGCTCCTCCCTTTCTTGGGCGTGCAGTCAAAATAAAAAGTACATTTTGTACTTTTACAAAATATGATAATGAAAAACAAAATCAGCACTAAAAAGATCTTGACAAAATTAATGAGTCATTTTAGTCATTTCAGGGGTCGAAATTAACACTGGTCCTGTGGTCCGAGACCAGTAAAAAATCAGAAGGACCACTAGATCTGTCAAAGACGCTGGTCCGATGGACCAGTGAAAACATTTACTGACTCATGAAAACATTCTCTGATGCCTAATCCACATTAAACATTTCTTACTCAATGTGAAGAATTCCTGGTTACCACAAACAATTCCTGATTGCTTTAGACATTTTCGGATAACTACATTTCTTTCTCCGATCTCTCCAGACATGCCCCAGTGTTGGATCAAAAAGCAATCCCGTCCATCCTGCACTCAATAACCTTAAACCAGAAAGTGTTGCAGTATCTCGGTGCCATTTTGAAAAGCACCGGTGGACCACCAAATTTTTAGCAGGACCAGTATAGTTTTCTAATCTACTGGTCCTTCTGACCAGCATGAAATTCAGGTTAATTTCGACCCCTGCATTTGTACAATTTTTTTTTAACACTCATGAAAATCTGGATGATCACTTACACTGTTTGAGGTTTATAATTCCATGAGATTGTTTATGTTTACCATTTACAGCACCCAGTGTACTGCGTGAATGTCGTCGGCACCCAGAATGCCCACAACTTGATCAGTGTGTCAACGGATGGTAAAATGTGCTCCTGGAGTCTGGATATGCTGTCACAACCACAGGTCTGTGCAATTGTGCAATGATCCAACAAATTATTTTTTATTATTTGACAAGGAAACAAAAACTTAAAGTGTTGATAGCAATGGTAACAAACACCCCATGAATTTATTCTGTCCAAGATGGTGCTGTAGGAAATTAAAGATAGTATACATGATTGGTAAACCGTTACAAATAGTTTCATCCCCCTGTGTCATTGAAGACATGCATGATTAAAACCAACCTGAGCAAAAATCAACTCCGTACTTCGTCTAACTTTTGAGAAAACAGTCAAAAAATGGTTTACAGTCACTTCGCCCCATCCCCCTGAACCCCATCGCCCTGAACCACTAGCCTGTGCACGAAGTTGTTCGGGGCGAAGTGGCATTTGGGCGAGGTAGTGTTTGGATGAAGTGGTTTTTGGGCGAAAGGGCCTTTGGGTGAAGTGCTTCTGGGCGAAGTGGTCAAGGCGAGAATGGGGCGAAATGAATTTACGTCTTGCGAGACGAAAAATAATTGTTTTGGTCATTTCTCAAAGACTATAGCACTTTTCAGGGGAAGTTTTCTACTGTCGTCATGTTTATATTGTGTAAGTTATGTGTAAATCTGTGAACATTTCTGATTCCTCGAGATACCAATCATGTATTCTACCTTTAACAACTGAATGTGGTTTTTAAAAAAAATTGTGTGCACATGCATTTTTTTATCATTAACTTTAATAACACAAACAATGCAGGGATTTTGAAAGTTTTCTGAAGCATGTAGCTGAAATTTCTGCAGGCTTGTTTATTCTTCAGATATGTTTTGCCCCTATTTCAGAAATCCGTAAAAAGTTTCATCTTATGAATGATACATTGAGCCATTAAGCAAAATCTCGTACTTGAAACTTGCTCCCAATATAGGACAGTATGGAGCTGCACTACAAGCAGTCTAAATCGGTAGCGGTTACCAGCATGACGTTTCCGAGCAATGATGTCAATAACTTTGTGGTCGGTAGCGAGGACGGATCAGTGTACACCGCTTGTAGACATGGAAGGTACGCTTGTCTAAATAACTGAGTTTAGTCCAAGTCTGCGTAAATTACACGCTTTGAGAAAAAGTAGCGTGGAGGGAATTTGGAGTGAAACGACGTACCGAAAACTACAGAATCAACTTGTTTTTGTGCTTTTGTGATTTTCGGTGCGTTGTTTCACTCCAACGTCTCTCCACGCCACTTTTTCTAAAAACCACGCGTGTCAAATTTACATGCGAAAAGGCTCGGTGTGAATCCACCCTGAGCCAGTGGCCGGTGTTACTGTTGTTACTGTGTACTTCCATGTGGGTATTTTCATTTTAAAAAGTGTGACATTTTTATGCTTTTTGAAGTTACCAAATATCTAAAGAAATAGACGACTTGGCTGCGTTCGGGCGTGTACTCGTGTTAACACGAGTACACTCCTGCATGCGCGAACGGCAAGATTAACGACACTCGGGTCAGTGAGAGTATGCTCTCGCTACTCCCGAGTGTGCTCCTACTCCTGATGAGTGTCATGTGATTTGTACGAAGATGGTGGAATATGGGTGTGATTTTTGGTGAATTTGATCAACGTGTCAACTGGATAGCCGAAACAACAACTCACTACGGTTTGTTTTAGACGGCATCAAAGGTTTTCACGACTTACGGTCTGTATTTTCTTCAGTTTCTTGCGAGCAGTGAAACGGCGTTTTTTGTGCAGTCATGGCAAGAGACGGCCATCTTGACTGATGGCCATTCGCGTATGCGGACTGCGGACTTGCCATTCGCGTAATGTGACCCGAGTGCAATGCGCACGCATTACTCCCGAGTAACGAGAACTGCACGCCCAAACGCAGCCCTTAAGTGTGACGTCATTTGCCATGGTAATTGGTTCTAAACATTCACTGGTAATCACAAAAGTCCATTGCTAAAGCACAGGTGAACAGTTCATATCCAGGGACTGCTAGACTTCTCTCACGTCGCTCACTATCATTCATTCTAACAGCAAAGCAGGTATCAATGAGGCATTTGAGGCACACCAGGGTCCAGTCACTGGTATTGACTGCCATCATGTCCAGGGACAGCTAGACTTCTCTCATCTCTTTCTGTCATCATCCTTTGATTGGACCATCAAGCTCTGGAGCCTTAAGGTAAGGCCAAATATGGCTCCTTCAGTATTTTCATGACTTGTACGGTATATTCTCATATCACCCTCAAAGCCATCCAATATAAGTCCCAAACAGTAAGTACTACTTAAAGGAGCGTGACCAGAGTTTCTGGAAAATAGTTTTCGATGTAACTTACCAATATTATCAAGTAACTCCCATACACACCTCCCATGTCCCAAAAACCCGAAAACATTCGCAATTTCCAGTAAAAAATTGAACAAAACTATCGAGTATGCTTTCAGCGGATAAACGTTGATACTGGAAAATTAGTTTACAAATAATCAGTGGATTTTCGACGATATCCTCGGAAATATGCGGCCTAGAAGCGCGGGAGTTTCAGTTTCGTAATCAGAAAAATATAACGGATGTTATGATATAAAAATCTCATGACCCATAAGGTAAGTCCCGGGGAGTTATGGGTAAAAAAAAGTGATCTGGTCACACTCCTTTAAGTATGAGTTCTACAACGCTGCCTCTAACCATGACATAACTTTTTTAGACAGTTACTGATTTTGTCCCCCAGCAATCCAAGCCCTTGTACTCGTTTGAAGACAACAGCGACTACGTGTACGACGTAGAGTGGTCCCCAGTCCATCCAGCACTCTTTGCGGCAGTGGACGGGATGGGTAAATTGGACCTGTGGAATCTCAATAATGAAACGGAGGTAGGTACTCAAGAATGCATAGTTCCGACCTGTCAATCAAGCCGAACCCGCCGACCAATCACAACAGAGCTAGCAGACAGTGCCCACATAGGTCAAAGTGATGCAATCATCACACAATCATGCCATTTTCTGCCCGTACAGTTTGTATGTTGTATGCGCCAGTGACCGGGTGAATTTTTGTTTCAATGTCGGGCGATTCGCTGTTCAAAGGTAGGAAAGCGCATTTTTATGAATATATGGCATCCTGCATTACTAGCCTTTCGCTCAGTGTGTGCTACGGTAACTGTCGACCCTAAAACATAAATTGGAGTTTTCTCCAATGAATCTGTGCTTTCCATGCCGAGTCCCGTTGCTTTGTACGTTGTGTCGCCATTTTTTTGCGATGGCTTGTTAGCACATAGCAACAATATCTAAGGGGCGGGGTTAACTGGGCAATCTCGGAACTATGCATTATAGTCCAAGAATTATAGTCCATGAAGATGAAATTATTTAGATCGTTTGCAAAAGATTTACTTCTCAACCTCGGAGATCCGAAATGGGCACTGTGTACTGCGTGTATGCTGTTCCAACCCGATACATTTGTTGAATGCATCGCATGGGTCGGGCACACACACAGTATGACGCACGCCACAGAGTGCACGACGCGAGCCACAGAGTACGCGACCGACTAAGAACGAATATTTGAAACACCCTGCCAAGACCGGCAAAACGCATATTGATTTTCATGTTTTTGGGAAACGTGGTACATTTGACAGAGCTGAAATTTCTTCGGATGAGTTTGTTGATGTCTTTCTTTTGATAATGGTTTTATTCCCTGAATTGCTCAAAAACAGATCATCTATAGGGCCTTTAAAGGCACTGCCCAACAGATTGCCAAAACGTTTTTAATGCTGATGCTCGTAGTAGAAACGTGCATATTTAACAGGAGACATTTGAGGCAGTTGTAGCCAAAACGTCCCTTTCCTTAGTGAAAGCTGAAGCAATTTATTGAATGATAAAAGGTCAGATTTTTCCGCATTTGGGGACTTTTTTATATTGTATTTTTTCTATGCAAGTTTTTCCACGGTAAAGGGGGCATTTTGGCAACACAGACCATATTTTCCAAAAAATACCTTTGTCTGGTCTCAAAATAAAAGAAATAAGTTTCAGTTGTTCTGAAGAGATAACTTAGGCCCAAAAAAGGGTTACAAATAGTGTGACAACATGCCTTTCTAAAAACCCTGTGTACAAACTTCCAATATACGCTCGTAACCGGGACGGCCTAAAATGTAACACAAGTGTCCGTCCCGGTTACGAGCGTATATTGGAAATCTGTACACAGTGGTTTTAGAAAGGCATGTTGTCACACTATTTGTAACCCTTTTTGGGCCTAAGTTATCTCTTCAGAACAACTTAAACTTATTTCTTTTGTTTTGAGACCAGACAAAGGTATTTCCTCGAAAATATGGTCTGTGTTGCCAAAATGCCCCCTTCACTGTGGAAAGACTCATTTAAGCTTTGCACTTTGGCTAAATTTTTCACTTTCTCATGGAGGTGCAGTTTAGAAGTCCACATACTATGCATGCCGTTGCTATGTGGTGCAAGTCAATGCCTAGCAACCAACAGCCCGTCTGCTTTATGCCATTCTCCCCTACCGTGAATGCAGTATTGATTCTGTACTTCACATCTGCAGCTTGCAATTGGTCACATCACATAGCAACAACATTTTAGTCTGGTAATTTGGATACTAAGTGTGCATGTGTAAAAGTATGTCAGTACACAAAACGCTATAGGCTAATTGATATTTTGCTGCTGACCATTTTGATTCCAGGTTCCTACGGCCAGTGTAACCCTCGACGGTCAGCCAGCTGCCAATCGAGTTCGATGGTCCAATAACGGTCAGCAGATAGCCGCTGGGGACACCGAGGGGCGGGTCTTTGTCTATGATGTGGGAGAGGTAAGTAATGCATGTCATTGTCAACAGCAGCAGTTTGTTAAAATATCAGTATCATAAAATGCGATATCACAAATTCAGATTTGGGTCTTTCCACAGTAAAGGGGATTTTTGGCAACACCGACCATATTTTCGAGGAAATACCTTTGTCTGGTCTCAAAATAAAAGAAATAAGTTTAAGTTGTTCTGAAGAGATAACTTAGGCCCAAAAAGGGTTACAAATAGTGTGACAACATGCCTTTCTAAAAACCCTGTGTACAAATGTCCAATATACGCTCGTAACCGGGACGGCCTAAAATGTAACACAAGTGTTCCCAGTTTCTCCAGGTAGTTTATAAAGGCTTTTTCTCATTTTCTTGGCAGAATCTTGCCATGCCAAGACACGACGAATGGTCCAAATTTGTGCGTACTCTGGCAGACATTAAAGCAGTCACAGCAGACGCAGAAGATGATGATTTATCAAGATAAGTGCACATGCCAATAAATTCCTATATATAAACAGTAATTATTATAATGTGATGGTATCGTGTCTGTCTGTAGGAAGTAATCCATAGTTTTCCTTGTATTATGCTGACTAGCTTTACGTAAATTTGTGGCTCTAGTGCTTAGATCTAACTTGCCCAATTCCATCAGCTTCCACGACACGGTTTATGCATGATTTTGATGGACTTGGTCCAGCAGAACTCTTCAGCACATAACTTGGCATGAACAGGGTGTCTCAAGTTTAAAGTCCATGTTGGCCCTGGCCCCTTGGTGGTTTTGCTCAGTGACCAGTTCAATTCGGGGGTCACTTTGGTGTCCTGCAAAATTTCAGGATCTTGTCAAAATCCCATGTGGGTACGAATCTGGGGGAAATTTGATCAGGTATCATTCAGAGTTGGTAACTACATGTACTCCTACATTGTAGGTCTCTTTCCAGGTCATTTTCATTTGAGAATGTCTATCATGTCTATCATGTCTTTTGATTCTTTTGATTCAAAGTGTGTTTCTACTGAGACCCATTTACCGGACAATACCGGAAAAGACCAAAAAGGTCTTATCTGCTTTTTTTCCGGAAAAAAAATAGTGAGAATTTCCCTCGGCAATTTTCCTTCTCGAGAAAGAAAAATGCTGGGGAATTTATCCAGTAAGCGCTAGAAACACATACTGTTCTACCAGGGGCCAATTTCATAGAGGTGTTTAAGCACAAAAAATTGCTTAAGCACAAAAAACTCTTGCTCAGTAGAGTATGTTACCAGTGAAATCCTCATGTGATAGAAATATTATATGACCAGTTTTAGAGGACTGTTTCATTACCATGACAATCACATGAAATTTTTGCTGGTAACCTCATTTTATCAAGTAAGGTTTTTCATGCTTAAGCAATTTTTCATGCTCAAGCAGCTCTATGAAATTGGGCCCAGACACTATGAGCAACTAACAATGGAAATTGGGCACACACCATTGTTATTAACAATGGTGTGTGCCCAATTTCCATTGTTAGTTGCTCATAGTGAGAGTGCGCATACAGGGAAGAAAATGGAAACACATGACCGCACAATGACTGATCCAGTGCCTGTGCTTAATTGACCCATGCATATGACCTTTACCCAGCAAATTCACGAAGCATAATGGAAGGCCAGCAAATTCGATTATTTTACAGATAAAGCAATGCATAGTTCCGACCTGTCAATCAACCGAACCCGCCGACCAATCACAACAGAGCTAGCAGAGATCACCCACATAGGTCAAAGTGCATTGTTTGCAACAACATCACGCGATGTTCTGCCCCATACAATTTGTACAGTGTTGTATGCGATGTTCCGGGTGAATTTTTGGTTTCAAGGCCGGTCGTTTCGTTGTTCAAAGGTACGAAAGCACGTATTTCATGATATGACATCCCTGTATTACTGGCCCTTTACTCGGTGTGTTCTAAGATAACTGTCGACCCTGAAACATGAATACCTTTGAGTTTTCTCCAATGAATCTGTGCTTTCCGTTGAAAGTCCCATTGCTTTGTGCGTTGTGTGTCGCGATTTTGACGATAGCGTGTGAGCCATAGCAACAATATCCATTCAATAGAAACTTTATGTTATAAAATCCACTATTAACCGGTAAATATGTTTACCAGTAAAATTCCGGATGTTCAATAGAAACACGCTTAAAAAATGTACTTCGGTTTAAGATAATATACCAATATCTCATTAAAAAAGTAGTAAATTTAGCAAAAGAAAATTGTAAATTTATTTTTGAGGTGGAATGCATAGTTCCGACCTGTCAATCAAGCCGAACCCGCGACCAATCACAACAGAGCTAGCAGACGGCGCCCACATAGGTCAAAGTGATGCAATCACACAAATCACGCGATTTTCTGCCCATACAGTTTGTATGTTGTACGCGCCAGTGACCGGGTGAATTTTGGTTTCAATGTCGGGCGATTCGCTGTTCAAAGGTAGGAAAGCGCATTTTTATGAAATATATGTCATCCCTGCATTACTAGCCCTTCGCTCAGTGTGTGCTACGGTAACTGTCGACCCCAAAACATAAATACTTTTGAGTTTTCTCCAATGAATCTGTCCTTTTCATGCCGAGTCCCGTTGGTTTGTACGTAGTGTCGCCATTTTTTTGCGATGGCTTGTGAGCACATAGCAACAATATCTAAGGGGCGGGGTTAACTGGGCAATCTCGGAACTATGCATTGGCCCAGAGCACAAGCAATGTTATATACCTTTAAAAACAGCCATACATACAGCTACCAGTAAGTGTTAACTTCTCTATGTGCAACACAAAAAAAATAACCCTTGATCATGTAAACATGATCAATATGCTATACCAGACAGCCCATTTCTAGCATACACTTAAATTCATACATTTTATCTCTTATCTCTAAACTAGCTTGTTTGGTTTGTATGTTGTACAAGTCCTCTTATTTGTCAAACCGATTTAGCGAGTGAAATAGGTCATTCAGCTATTCAAACAGTGTAGGATTGTTCAAGTCAAATAACGAGGTGAATGTTCAGAGGGTAAGCAAAATGCCCCAGCAATTTTTTTGGGGTTTGGGGAGCGAGTTAAAAATGTATTTTTCTTACTCATTTTTAAATGAGATAGTGGAGCATTTCTTTCTGTGTGTGTGATGTACATGTATTTCCATGGACATAAGATTTGAACAATCAAACCTCCATTTTCTCCTAAATTAATTATTGAATTAGTTCATCCCGGCGGTCCATTGGCCATAATCCCTAAAAAAAGCAATCACCTATTGATTGCCTTCCATCCACCATTTTGGTGGGCATTTTTCATGACCCACGTGGCTTGAGTAATAACCGGCAAAAAGAGCAAGAAAAGCGCATTGGTTGCACTTACCGTTGCTTGAACTAGCTTTATGTTGTTGCGCCTAGCTTTATGTTGTTGCGCATTTCTTCAGGCTAAACATCGCGATCAAGTAAAAGCACTTTTGTTTTTACAAGCCGAGTGCATGCTCAATAATTTGAACGTATCTCAATGCCCGCGTGCGGCATCTTCGAATGAAAATACGCTGGTGAGTATTTTTTACGCGTGTTCATGTGCGTCTATTGGCGCATGCGTGTACGCGCGTGACTGTTGACCACCAAACATTCCTGGATGTTCTACGTCATCGAAAGCAATCAATTTGAATTAAAAAATTAAAATTAGATAGTGTTAAAGGTAGAGTACATGATTGATAAACCGTTAAAAACAGCGTTATTTCCACTGCTAATTGAAAGCCCAAGTCAAGAAAACTACCTTGTAGAAATTTTAGCAACATAGATATTACGTAGTAATACTTTAGAAAACCTGAAAAATCCAAGTACCAATTGAGCTATGAAGCCAACTGGTGGTCTCAAATCACGGTACAGTGAAACTTGTCTATAGTGGCCACCCTCGGGACCGTAAAAAACTGGCCACTATAAAGAGGTTTCTTAAGCATTATACACATGGCATTTGGGACCAAAGGTGGGTGGTCGCTATATGCAGGTGGCCTGTTTATCAAGGTGGCCTTAATAGCAGGTTTCACTGTCACTATGAGCAAAAACATGTACACCCCATTGTAACCCCATTGTTAGTAACAATGGTGTGTGCCCAATTTCCATTGTTAGATGTTCATAGTGTGTATTGCAGTTGTTCTTCACTGATTGGGATTGGCTGTCATGTTAGCTTAGCAAGCCCTATAGAGGGATAAACCCTTCATTGAGATAACCACCCCTCCCAGAGATCACTTAGGATATGCCCCAAACCCCTGCCAGACTTGCCCCAATTATTATGTACGATCTGCAGTTTTGCAATAATATGAACTTTAAAATGGGTGTCTTTTATTTCAGTACACCCTGTTTTTTGGTCATCACAACACTATTATGCTCCACTGACATGCTCTTATCAACTCATGTTTTGAAGGTCAAAGGTCGTGCATCAATTTCTTGCCATGTCATTTTAGAAGATTTGGGTGAATTTCTAAACCCCTCTGATAATCTTTCGCCTATTTTTTTGTTTTCAAGAGAATTATTAGATACAGGAATAGACTCTTTTCTTTCTTTCCTACATCAACAGAAGGTAAGATTGTGTAGTTGAAAATTTTCTTAGAAATGAATTTGAAATCAACAACTTTATGAATTGGTGTATTTGATTATGATTTGGGCACTTTTATTCTTTAATATTTTATCCTTTATTTTAAAGCAGAGTTGTAGTGGAATACTTTTGAGTACATCAAAAATATGTTTAATATAATTTGAGATCACACAGAATTCTAAAGTCTCGTGTATTAAGATTTGTACGTATTGTTGTAAACTTGGTTGGAAGATAATCACCTCATTTTTACTGGGCTTTGGTAATGAGGAAAGTACTTTAATTTATTTACGTTTCCTGCATGTACATTTACCCGATTTGATCAACTTAGTAGAAAGTCAGTGTTCTTAGGCTATACAGGGTGTCCCAGAAAAAAATGAAACCGAGATTTATCGATGTTTAATCATTCTTTAATCTCAATCTTGAATAATAAATGACACATATTTGGAAAGCTTAGTTCCTCATCTTTCATTTGATACCACTTATATGATACATACTTCATGCATGAATTAATAAAGACAATATGAAGCAGTGCTACCAAAAAGTCGTTTGCACAACGATACCTGAATTTTAAAGAATTATCACATTTCTAAAAAGTTCATTTCCTGCCCTTTCGTATGATACCTCAGTCAGGAAAAATGAGCCAGGGATGACAGAGATACCCTGCATTTAAATATGGATTGAATTTCCATGTTTTTTAAAAATCATTCGTTTTTTTCACACCTGACCGATTGTTCGCATGAATGGATTCGGAGATGGTCACTTGTGCATTAAAAACGTGTGTGACCCCTGAAATTCAGGTATCGTTGTGCAAACGACTTTTTGGTAGCCCTGCTTTACATTGTCTTTCTTCATTCATGCGTGAAGATGTATCATATGAGTGGTATCAAATGAAAGATGAGGAACTAAGCTTTCCAAATATGTGTCATTTATTATTCAAGATTGAGATTAAAGTATGATTAAACATCGATAAATCTCTGTTTCGTTTTTTCTGGGACACCCTGTCTAACGAGCTTCAGACTTGACAGTAAACATATGGACTTCGCAAGTAGAGAAGAAAATTACTTCGTAGTCAACAAGTACTTGACTACCACTTTGTTTTAAATTCAGTTCAATTTAATTATGATTGAGATTAAATTATATGGCAGACGTTGCCTGTGCTCATTTGCTAATTTTACCTTGGGGAAAACAAATTTAAAGGCCCAGTGGATCATTTGCAATGACCCCAAAAAGTAATCGACGAGTTTACAGGGGAAAAATTCTGAAAGTAAAGATTGAATTAATAGCAACTACCCGATGAAAGGTTTCCGCTCAAAATGATATAATTTTACCAGAAAATAATCCTTAAAGATGAAATTATTTAGATCGTTTGCAAACGATTTACTTATTTTTGGTTCGCATCTACGCGGCCAAAAATGCATGGGCGCTGTGTACTGTGTGTGCGTGTTCCAACGCGATGCATTTTTATGGATCGCGCGCACACGCAGTATATGATGTGCGCCACAGAGTGCATGACGCAAGCCACATAGTACCCGATCAACTGAGAACGAATATTTGAAACACCCCGCCAAGACCAGGAAAACGCATATGGATTTTCATGGTTTGTTTTAAACGTGGTACATTTGACAAAGCTGAGATTTCTTCGGATGAGTTTGTTGATGTCTTTCTTTTGATTTATAATGGTTTTTTTTGCAGAATCGCTCAAAAACAGATCATCTACAGGGCCTTTAAGTAAAAATTTCCTTAATTTTCATGGTTTTCCGAATAATAATACCACACACTGATACCTGTCCAAAAATCCAACAAAGAGAAGCTATGATGGATTTCTTTTACCGATATTTGATATATTTGGCAAGAAAATTATCCATTTGCATTTTCGGTGAAATTAACCTTCAGAACAGGCAATATCTTTAAAAAAGTAAGCTTCATTTTTTTTTTAACTTTTTGTATTGGGAAATTGAAATTGGGTAAATATTTGAAATTGGGTGTTTGGTAAATATTTTTATTTATCTTAAATTACTTAATATACTTTGAGAATCATTTGCTTTTTTTTTTTTAAATGAAGATTTTTGTCAAAATTTGCCAATATTTGTGTGCACGTGAAGGGATTGGGTTCGTGCATGGATGAGGACTTTTTGTCCTAACAGCAACGCAAAACGCACAGTTCACGCACTGGAAGCCCCCAGCTATGGCGGATATACAGGGATGGAGACCTTGGTTACCAGATTGGTCTATAGGAAAACCAAACTGTAGACCACATAATTTGAACCAGAAACCATGCAGAGCTATATATTCAATTAGAAAGACAATTGTACATGTACGTATTTAGACTTTAAACTCCTTTACAACAAGCTTTTACTGGAGAATCTTAAATGGAAAATATTTATTGCCAAGTGTAAGCTCATACACGTCTGTCAAGCTACATGTATACATGTAGGCTAATTTCATGGCACTGCTTAATTACCAGAAAATACTTCTTATAGAACAGTTATTACTTTTATGTGCTTAGTAAAAACATCTTGCTGGTTCATGTATTGTGTCAAATGTATTACTTTTGACTGGTACTTTGCCAGTATCTGCTAGGCACAACATTTTGCCAAGCAGTATTTTCTGTAAAGTAGTGCCATAAATTTGGGCCAATTTTTGAAAGCTCGCACATAAATGAAAACGTACATTTTAAGCTTTATCCTAGTGTGGCTCTTGCATTAAAAGCAATGCTGAATTATGGACGTTTTGGGGTGTCTTCTCATCATGTTGTCATTCTTTATACATGCATGGGGCTACTGCTCCAAGTTACATGGACCTTTCCCTACTACGAGTGGAATCCCAATGATTTCTCCCATTTTCCATCCATTTCGGGACATGTTGTCAGTATGCTTGGTATGTATCAAAGAAAAAATTGCAGAAAGGTTGATAATGGAAGACACACAAATCTAACCGCCGGTACCAACGGCGGTCCGCTGCAGTACCGCTCGAGAACAACTTAATTAGTGCAGCCGGTACCGCAAAAAACTGCAGGTACCGCAATCGGTACATGCGGTTAGATTTGTGTGTCTTCCCTAAACTGTTTTTGGTTTTTAAAAAAAGGAAAAAGTTCCGAGTTGGCCCTTGTCTAATTGGTTTATGCGCACACTTCATTTGTCATCTAATCCCACGAGCCTTTACAAATGCACAGTTTTAGGACTTCTTACAATTCTAGCATGGAGTAATCCAGCCACACGCCCAAACAACTGTAAAAAGGAAGAAATATCGACCTTTTGGTGTCATTTTCAACCACACCGACATGTATTGGTACATAACAGCTTGTTTGGACTCTGATAAAAACAAAATTAGTACATTGTATTTGTATTCTTTTTATCAGAAAGATCCTCCAATTATCAAGCAATTTAGTTTAAACTTTGTACCAGTTTGGGCGTTTATGCCCATTTATCGAACCGCTTTGTCAATTATTAATTTAGCATGCATGTTTTAGCTCAGATTTGTTTTTTTAATTGTTTGTAGTTTGGGATCAAACTGTATTCTTGATAGCGAGCAATCTTTGGCCCTATTATGAGTTGTAGCTTAGTACCACCTAGTGCACCACACAGAAATTAATCGTCTGAATTCAGATTTCTGTTGGTCCCATTGCAAGAGGCAGGATTAGCTAAAATTATCCTGGAGTTGTTTACGCTGGAAAAATGTTACGACTTGTAGTCCTGACACTCCTTGTTGGTATTGGTAAGTATTTTCTCGTTTGTTATTATTATTATTTTTTTTGAAGTGGGGGACGGGGGGAAGGAAGAAGGTGGCGTTGTGGTGGGGAGAATTATTGTAACAAGAATAATTCTAAAAAAAATTAAAATTGACATTTTTTTTTTTTTAGTTTTTACAAATTTTGGCAGGCTAGTACACCAACATTCTAACATTTATAAAATTAATAATGCACACCACCAGTATACAACTCGACAAAAGAGTGCATCTGATTAGCTCTAACACGGTATTTCAGCCTATTGTAACAGTAGTTTCATAAGCTGGCACTGTTTAAAACATTTTCTTTTAATTTATGCTCTATTAAAATGAAAACTGTGTAGGTCAAACATTCTTTCCTTTATGAAAAACCATGGTCGATTTGTCAGCTGCTTAACAGAAATTAGAATAAATTTGATAAATTAGATCATGTCCCCAGGGCCATCTAATAAGTTTGTGTGCAAATTGCCAACCTTGTTTATCATCCAATCTCATGATGCCTTGATGAGAATTTCAACAAGCTCAACATGTAACAAATTGCGCTCATAATGTATTATGAATCGATTAAGTCTAGGTTCTACAGCTGGGTAAAATCAATAACTACCTTTTCCAGAAAGAAACTGGTCAACAAGATTTGAAATGTGATTGCAACAGTTGAAAATGCCTTGGAGTCCCCCTTACGTCGTGAAACAATTTTCTTAAATATTTTCAAGACTATGATACCAAGACATGTCTAACCGTTTGTAAATTATTTTAAATTTTCTACATTATTTAGAAATGACACAGAAATTTCTTTAAACAATTTTGTTAACTTGAAAAGGTAATTTTTACAAATGCATCAAAATGTCACTCTTTGGGTCCTGTTTTTATGGAAATACCCAAATGCACTTCAGAAAACCCGAAGAATCCATGCATGTTTATGAATGGTGAAAAATTAAATGCTGTCTATCTGCAGACAACTTTATTAAAAACCCACCTTCAGTTGACAATTTCTCCCACAAAGGTATTATTTTACACGAAAAAAAAATCATGTGGTGTTTGTTACCATTGCTATCGGCACTTTTAGGCATTTTTTTTTTAACTTGGCAACTCGCGAAGTAAAATTGTTGGTAACTGCAAATGATGTATTAGGGCTTTAAACAGAAAATTTAAAAACTGAATGATCCTTTCTTGTTTGACATCCAGTCAAGGTGCAAGGTAGCTGTAACAATACCAATTATATCCAATGGAACAGCAAGTCGGATTGCTACAGAGTGAGAAAGGCTTTTTATTCCAACCAGCTTCTAACATGGGATGAAGCCCAGGCTAGTTGTGTACAGGAACAAGCTACGTTGGCCACCATTTCTAATGCAGAGATTCAGGGTGAGTGAGTCTGGTCTCCAGAAGGATAAAAAGCTGATAAAACTATACCAAGCAACAGAATAAACGCCCATTTATAGTTTAATCAAAACTTGAAAATTTCTCTATTAATAATAAATAATAATAATAATAATATCACTTAATGCAGCAAAGGGGCGACCCACCGGTAAAACTTTACCAGACGACCACCGAAATTTCGGCTAAAAGACATCGATTGGACACCAAATTTCTGTAACCCAAAGCTTCCAAAAATGGTTCCACCGGCCTAATAAAAATGCTTCTAGACCTAATAAAAATGGTTCTCGATTTTAAAAAGATGGTCTTTGACCTAAAAAAAAAGGTTTTTGACTTCCAAAATATTAGGGCTACACCAAATTGTCGCCCTAACCCACCGCGTCGCCCTAATAGGGCTCTGTACACAAAAAGTGTCGCCCCATTGGATAAAATAGAGAAATAAGAATAACCGGTAATGGGGGAGTAAGGAGACATTTCCACAGAAACGTGCACAAAACTTTAAAGATAGTATACATGATTGGTAAACTGTTACAAAAAACTGAGCAAAAACCAGCTCCGTACCTCGTCTAACTTTTGAGAAAACAGTCAAAAAAGGGTTTGCAGTCATTTCGCCCCAAAACCACTTCGCCCGAACCATTTCGCCCTGAACCATTTCGCCCTGAACCACGGCCTGTGCACGAAGTGGTTTTGGGGCGAAGTGGCATTTGGGCGATGTAGTGTTTGGACGAAGAAATTTGGGGCGAAATGGCACTTGGGCGAAATGGTTTTGGGGCGAATTGAATTTTCGTCTCATGAGACGAAAACTAATTGTTTTACTCATTTCTCAAAGACTGTAGCACTTCAGACAAAACCATTTCAGGGGAATTTTTCTACGGTCATCATGTTTATATTGTGTAAATCTGTGGACATTTCTGATTTTCGAGATTACCAATGACGTACACTGCCTTTAATGAAACATTAATGGTTTGTGCCCTAATAAATCAGGTTTGTGCCCTAATAAGTCCTTGGAATTCGGGACCCGATTCTTACAGTGTTGCACTTGAAAACTCTGGAAAGGCGTATGTGTCTGTTTTCAATACTGGAGAACCTTTTCTTTCAGGAGTATATCTCTGTACAATGTCATTCATCTTCTCTCAAAACGAAATATCTTAAGATGGATCTAAGGAGATAACTGGCTTTGCACAGAGTTATGATCCTGGTGAAAAAGTCTCTCCAGTATTGAAAACAGACTTATATTGGTCCGTTCTTGCAGAGATGGACACTTCTAGTTATCTATTTCTTTTTGTTTTTGTCCCCCCAGAATTCATCAATGTACTGCTGTACAGTCAATCCGGCAAAGGAGGTTCTTCTGATTTTAATGCTTGGATCGGTCTCAGTGACAAAGATGCTGATGGTAACTTTGAATGGATAAATAGCGAAACATACGATAGCAACATATTCCAGCACTGGGCCCCAAGAGAGCCTAAAGGTCTTGCAGTCGGAACTGAGGTGAGGTTAATTTGATCAGGCTTTCATGAAATGTACTTCCATCTCATATTTAGTGTTTCTGAATTGGAGAAGAATATGTCTGCAGACAATTTTTTTAAAACAAAAAAGCTCCTTTAGTTGGCAATTTTTCCCACAAAGATACCATTTTACACGGGAAACAAATCATGTGGTGTTTGTTACCATTGTTATCAACACTTTTAGTCAGGTTTTTTTTGTCAACACATGAAGTAAAATTTTGGGTAACTTCTGTCTTGCCATAAGGCCTTTTTCGAACTGGCTACTGCTACATTATTCATTACATGCAAGTAGTTGACCCTTGCGTGCAACGTCACAACAACATTACCCCTTGCCCCACTGTACACGTAAAGATTTTGAAAACGGATCGAAAACAAACTGTGAACTGACCCAATGGGCGCCAGGAACCTGTTTTGCACACGCGCGTGTGATGCAAGTCGCGTACATTTCCCATAGGACAATCCGACCAATCACATCGCCTGCGGCGTTGTGGACTCATTCATTATCAATATGTAGGTATGGCACTTGCATTTACTTCGAAAATACCCCATTGAGCTCCATTTAAATGGGTTTAAATTTGACAAATTGCTTATTACATTCAAGTTTTATACGGAACGAATATAATTTCCATTTGATTTTATTTATTTGCTGTTTAATTTACCCAGTGAATTCAAAAGCGTAAGCCTACCTCCCTTGTTTGTAGGTGCTCATGGCTTAATTTGCATAGGGTGTCCTGCACGTGAAAAACATAAAAATTGCCCCGCACTTCGAAAAAGGCCAAGTGAATGAGACACTCAGCGTGTGTAGACTCTACTCAAGTCACCAAATCGCCCAAATTCACGAGGCTTTGTCAAAAGGCTACAACTTTGGTGAATACAGATACTTTGTCTCAGAATGAATGAAATGACTTGATTTTGCTTTAAGGAGACAACTTAGACCCAAATACATACAAGGATAAAATTATCTACAAAGGTCTGTGGCTACCATGAGTAATTTCATAAAATTATCGACTAAAGGCCTCAAAACGTTGAATGGTATTGATTACTATACATGTAATAGAGTAAATAGACATGTGAGCCGCTCCACCAAAAGTAGGCGCTTGTCACACAGGCCAGAACTGAGATAATGGCTCATATATGCATGTATGTCAAGTAGGGCATTTTTTATCGATACCAGGATTTCTGCATGAGACCTCCTATTAAGTATCCATCTATCACCTAAAGGAGTTTAAGTTTAATAATAAATAGCCTACTACCAGAAAACAGTTTTTTCAGCGTTTTTCTAAAGCATACCTTCATGAAACTAGGCTAATTTGGCTAAAACAATGGGAAATTCATACCCGATATTCCATGCTTATTTTCATTGAGGACTGCTATTGTTCATTCTTGCTGAAACACCACCCACACATGTTTTCCTATAGGTATAGGGCTTTTGGAGTCAGAATTTGGATGGTTGCTAAGGACTTTATGCCTTAACAGAAGTATGCCATTTTTCTCTAAAGCTCTCTTTAAAAAATTGTGCTCTTGGTCATCACGGACATGGTCATAACTTGGTCAATGTTTGACAGATTGACACAATGTTTGTAGTTTTGTGAAGCTTAGTCATTAGCTCCATTTTTTTATTTTTTTATGCAAGAGCCTACTTTTAGTGGAGTGGCTCATATGTCTGTTGATAGTATTTTTTTGCAAAATAACCACGCAATTCCTTTTCTCCACCATGCAAATCTTCATGTCCCATCTTCTTTCTATTCTTAACAAAGACCTGTGTTCAGATATTGTCGGACCCTTTTTCACCGGGATTGTGGAAGACTGTTGATTGCAAGTCAACAACCAACATCTATGTGTGTCAAATGGATGCTGAACGTATGTTAGAGTTTCAAATGTTTTGACTGTTACACCGTGTTTACACTTGTCCCGAGCTCGGGATCAAGATTGATCTTCTCGTACGAATGCGTCAGTGTTAACCGCAAGTGCCGCGTTTACATTCTGTAGCTAATTTCGCGGGCTTTTTCCCCGCTACGGCTGTGGAGCGGATGCGACAGGATGCGGTAAAGATTAATTGCTTATCTAACTACAAACTGATCCTGAGCTCGGGATCGAACCCTCCGCCAACGCGAGACCAAAATCTCAGGGTCTGATCCGGGGCCAATTCGGTCCCGAGAGCGTTTACACTAAGTTTGTTTAAAAAGACTTCATCATCTACGAGATCAAAACGACTTTGAGATTCCAACATCACCGGCCTGTTTTTAATGTATGTAGTATACAAATATTGACTGCTTCGAGTGGTATAGTAAAACTAGCCTCCCTCGGTGACCCACGGAGTATTCTATTTTCCCGAGGTGAAGCCGAGGGAAAATAGAATGCTTTGTGAGTCACCGAGGGAGGCTAGTTTTACTATACCACGAGATAAAGCAGTCAATATTTGTTTTATAACACCTCTCCCACAGATTCTGCTTAATTTAATAAAACACCTACAGCCGATTTCACGAAACTTTACGCAATTGCGCAAGTCCACTTACGCCATTACTTGCGAAATAATTTATGGCGTAAGTGGACTTGCGCAATTGCGTAAAGTTTCGTAAAATCGGCTGCTAAAGTGGAAATCAGTTTCATCAAATTTAATTCAGAAATTCCAATGGAACAGCAATGTATTTAAGGCATGTAGTGAAATTTTTGTAGTGAAACTCTTTTAAACAAAGTCACTGAAGACTAGGGGTTCAGTTTACAGAAGCATCAATCTCTTTATTTTCCCATCAAACTTTTTACACTGTTGATACTGTCTGCTCTCAATCGTATCTCCATCGTAACTCTCTTCTTCAAAAATTTGTTATTGCTTATAATTCCAAAAGAAGGGCTACGCGCTGTGCGCGTCCCAGGCTCAGGATGCGCGCCGGATATAGTTCCCCTGTTGCTACGGGTATAGTACTTTTCCGGAACAAGGGTGCATGGTATAGTCTTTTTGGAGCACAAAAATAGCTAAAATAGCCAGCGTCACTTGACATGCTCTCGACCAACCACGATACAGAATATGTGGGTGAGGTGTTATAAAATGGAATGTTTACATGTACAGTCTGCAAAGTTGGTACACAGTTATGCTACACATGCAACGTGCGCGTCTGGAACCTGTTAAAACTGACTATTCCCGGGGCATGGCAAAGACTATGCCCAGGGCATAGTCAGAATTCTACAGGCATAGGGTCTAGCTAATTCAATGCCCCTCAGATGACATGTATGAGGTATATAATTGATTTTATATACCTCATGCGTAGATTCCTGTCATCTGATTGGTTAAAAGTGGGGGCATTGAATCAGCTAGATCCGGCGCGTGTAGAATTCTGACTATGCCCACCAGGCTCAGTCTTTGCCATGCCCTGGGCATAGTCATTTAGCGGGTTCCGGACGCGCGCACAACATGTGTTAGCATAGCTGTGCACCAACTATGCAGCTGGGCGCTTCACGTAAACATTCAGCACGATGGTAATCATTGGCGGAATCTCGACAAAGTCGTTTTGTAGTCTGTCGTAGATGATGAAGTCCTTAAGAAAATAAGAGAAGTGTCCTACAGTGAAAACTGTGTCAGGTGAAATGTGCTCCAATTTTTTGCTGTAAATCTACAACTTTTCCGCCGTAGATCAGCTTCCGAAATCGAAACTCAAAGGACCACTGTCATGACTGTGACTGTGTATCGTTACTTTTAACCAACCAGATGACACAAATCTACACGTTCGGTATATAAAACAAATATTGACTGCTGTTTATTCGGGGCATGGCTAAGATTTTTGGCCCTCGGTGATCTCGAAGCCATGACTATGCCCCTCGGCTTCCGCCTCGGGGCACAGTCATGGCTTCGAGATAACCTTGGGCCTATAATCTTAACCATGCCCCTCATTGCAGTCAATATTTGTATAATATTTGTATTTATCAAAAATGGCTCACTGCTGCTGTGGAGCAGTACTGTCTGGTGGCAGCAATAATTTGGTTTAATAAATTTAGAAATTGTCCTGTTTTCTTTGTCCTCGAATAGTTGACTCAACAGTAGATCCCATGCGCAACCGTTGCCCGAAAACTACGGATAGCGATTACTTGTTCTACTTAGGCTTTTGCTTCAAGGTCATAAAAAAAGACCTGATATTTGGCCTTTCAAAGCTACAGTGTTCGAATACCGATGGGGCCAGCCTAGCCTTTGTGGGTTCTGGATATTACAACAGTTATGTGAAGCTCTTAATGATGAGAAGTGATTTAGAGTCAGCTTGGATTGGACTCCAGACTTCACAGGATGTAAGTTGAATACATCAAGAGATTGTCCTATGTTTGAATAGACCGTGTAAGTCTTGAGGTGGGTTACATTTCTGGGGACCTGTCAGGGAATGGCTATGGGGTTTTAACGTTGTGATGATATTCTTTGAATTGTCACTTCACAGTACCATGTTTGTAAGCGCCCAAATGCCAATAAATGGAAAAGTCACCTTAAATTCACAAACAAATAAACAAATAAAAATGTTTGACCTTTTGTTTCCGGTTTGCAAGTACCTTTACGAATGGCAGGCTCAGACTTGGTGCATCTCAGAAATATTAACGTGGCTAAACAAATATCTGGTTTCAACGTTAACTTAAACATTCACTTTTGTTGAGAGTAAATAAAACCAACAAAAACCCGAACAAATAATGTACACACATGGCCAGGACAGAAAATTGCAAAGTCCGTCCGAAGCCGAATCAGGTGGTTTTGAAAATGGCTACAATGCAACATATTCACGCGCAAAATATATTTGTGCCACTTGCGGACTACCATTGAAGTGCTGCGTGGTTTTATATTACATCAAGGGTTACCAGTTTATCTCAGAGACGGAAATAAAAGGTCATATTTAACATTTCGTTAACTTTTTGTCCAATTGATTTTTCGCACAAGTAATAAATAGGATTTTAAGAATTTTAAAGTAGACCTCGAATCCTTGGGTGAAATTGCTTATTGTGACGCAGAGCCAAAATGGTACCGAAAAAAAAACGGTCGCTGCACGTGCTTTAGCTCCTATATGCGGTCCTCGGAAGTAGACAAATCTCGCAGCATACGGCAAGTTCTCAAGGTCAACTTACACAGTCTATTGTCCGTTGATTTGATTTGAAAATTGGCCCAGAATAATGGGCGTATTCAAGATTCTATTCCTGAGTAACTCGAAAACAGCATTCCTGGGTTGACGGTTACGGACGCAGAAGTGCACGTCAAATGCGTGGGTTGTGCACAGATCTGTAGGGTTTAACATTTTCTCAAAATGGTGGTAGTTGGTAATGCTCCAGCTGCTTTTATCTCCATCCAAATGCTCCAGATGCCTCAAAATCCCCGTCAAAATCTCAGTAATCTCAGTCAAAATCTCAGTCAAAATGCCTATATGGAGGACCTTTATAGACATGTTGTTATAAACTCCTCAAAAAAAGTTCGGAAAGTCAAGTTTGACTGACGATCTCTTTCTTGTTACTAAATCATTTCCCTTGAATTTGGTATCATTGGAAAGCCCTGTTATTCCTCTTTACAGTGATGTGTCATTTGTTATGATTAATCAATTGGGGGATGTACAGTATAGCGGAATACAGGGGTGGGTGGAAAGTGAAATGTCACGAAATTCACTGCTATTGTCATGCAGTGCATTCCCCTTTTGCTTGGAGGATGGGAATATGTCAATATATTTTGAGCAATGCATTTTGTGACATTTCACTTTACACTCGCCCCTGGATGTAAAGGCATTGGTCTAGTGTGTTAGGTAATGGTAACGCACTCTAAAGATCCCAGAGCATTCTTTCGTGAAGAGCAAGGGGATTCCCCAGTGTCTCTGGCCATTTTTAATTCTTCATGGGTTTCCTCACGCTTGTGAGTGACAGTGCAATGAGCACTGTTCAGGAATCCTTGGTATGAATACCAGAAAGAAATAATAATTATAATAATAATGATAAATTTGATTGTTCCCTTTTAACAGGTATATGCTTCAGTTGATGGAAACCCGGTGCGATTCATTAATTGGGGACCAAATGAGCCCAGCATATCCAGTACACAAGAAGCCTGTGTAGCTGTCAATAGAGGCACCGGCTACTGGTCACCTGAAAATTGCAACCTTGCAAAACCGGCTATCTGCACAATCCGACTTGGTAAGAAGTGAAAGTTGTGTTCAAGTAGCTTTACACCGATATACAGTTCAAGTCGGAAGTATAAATACAACTGTATGCAACCAAGTGTTAACACTTTTTTTGTTAACAGTCTTTACTAAATTCTTTATTTTGTGGAATTCCTCACGTGCATACAGGGTAGTCCTGTTCACCATTTTGGGTGATGATGGTAGTGGTGTACATGTATTTATACTTCTGACTTCAACTGTACGTGGGGCTTACACCATAAAAGCCTTCAGAAAAGTGCATAATAAAAAAGAGTTTTACTTAGGGATTAAAAGTGGGTTTGAATGGTCTTAAACATACGTTTTAAACCGGATAGGGGCCTTATCAGCGTCCAGGCCCCTATCCGGTTTTAAACGGATTGTTTAAGACCTGCCAAACCCACTTTTAATCCCATTTATAAATACCTTTTTTTGTTTAAATCGGTAAAAGTCACAAAAATTAGCTTGTCGTTTTGCCATGTTTTGCATTCACTTTCCCTACACTGCGTTCGTATGAACTGTTAGCTGTGCGTGAGTTGTTTTTGTTCGATCCCGCTCATTACGCTTAATGCAAGCGTGTTGTACGCGCACGCACACGACCAGGTACTTGTCACAGTGCACAATTTGCTTGCGGGAGCGTGCAGTTTCTGTGTGCGTGTTCCATATGCGCCGACCAGAGCGCGGCTGCGAGCCATAGGCTCAAAAGTGTTTAAGACTGACTGGGCCTTTATCATCTGTTTAAAACTGCCCAGGTGACGTGCTCTCAGCCAATAGGAATGCGTAAACTGTCTAAGGTATGAATTGTAATTTAAAGGAGCTCATCCAGATTTAACAATCATATAAATTACCTCCCTAAAATACTATATATGGGAAGAAATTAGGACATTTGCAATCTCCAATTTCGATTTGGAAGTAAATAGGTTGGTGTAATCACTGCACTGCTTTATGGAACCGGATAAAATATTCCTAACGTATTGTGAGTACGTAGTGTATATAAAACTAAAGCAAAATCTGCAGTTGGTAGTAACTTTTGGAAATATCCCTTAAAGGAGTGTGACCAGATCACTTTTTTTTACCCATAACTCCCCGGGACTTACCTTATGGGTCATGAGATTTTTATATCATAACATCCGTTATATTTTTCTGATTACGAAACTGAAACTCCCGCGCTTCTAGGACACAAATCCACCGATTATTTGTAAACTAATTTTCCAGTATCAACGTTTATCCACTGAAAGCCGACTCGATAGTTTTGTTCAATTTTTTACTGGAAATCGCGAATGTTTTCGGGTTTTGGGGACATGGGAGGTGTGTATGGGAGTTACTTGATAATATTGGTAAGTTACATCGAAAACTATTTTCCAGAAACTCTGGTCATGCTCCTTTAAGGGGTCATTTTGTTACTTTACATGTTTGGTTTTCAGATGCTGCAACTGATCCTTCCAAAGATGGTGAATGTTGGGAAGGTTGGCAGAAAAAAGATGACGGATGTTACATTTACGTTAGTCAGGCCATGGAGTTTGAAGATGCGCAGAACGAATGCAGGCAACGTTACGCATTGTCGTACGTATATGTACCACATGCCTCATTTGACTTCAACTTGGATGATGTTAGCGTCGGCGATCTGTCCGATATTTGGATTGGAGTCAAGAGGGATGAAGGTATGGAAAAATCCTTTCAATCTATTATTCTATTGAAAGTTAAATTTCATTTCTTAGCGCTTCCTTAAAGCCTGTTTACAGAATTTACAGTGTCCCAGAATGTTCAATCAACCATTTGAATGGAAAAACTAATACTTAAATGAAAGATAGAGGTGGTTCCAACTGTCCAATGCAATGATTTTGTGCTAGAAGCGATTTTTCCGGATCATGTCGCATTTAACCCAAAAAACTTGTACAGCATATTATAGTGTAAGTTTTTTGTTGTTTTTGAAAGCTTTTCTTTTGTTGATTAAAGCACTTTTTGTTGTGTATTTTTGGGACTATTATTAAACAGCCACAGCATTCTGTGACACGCTCTGCAAAAATATGAGCCGCTTCTTGCACAGCCTGGGTCTAGTTTTGACGATAACGAGAAATCAGTGGTGGATCCAGACCTCATTTAAACACAAACACACAGTGGAAGTTCCTGGTGGTACTCGGGTACTGCCAGGAATTTCCCGGCACTGTGCACAAATTTACATTGTTTTCGTATTATAATGAACCTGAATAAGCCACTGAATGCTAAAAACTTCAGACCAGGGGCCAATTTCATAGAGCTGCTTAAGCATACAAAATTGCTTAAGCATGAAAAACTTGAAAAACTGCTTGACAAAATTAGGTTACCATCAAAAATTTCATGAGATTGTCATGGTAATGAAACAGTCTTCTAACACTGGTCATACACTGTTTCTAGTTCTAGTTTCAAGAGTTTTTTGTGCTTAAGCAAATTTTTGTGCTTAAACACCTCTATGAAATTGGCCCCATGGCCTAATTTCATAGAGCTTTTTAACAGCCCATTTTCCGTTAACCGAGCATCAGGCTATTTCATAGACATCGTTAACGGTAAGCAACTGAAAACCTGCCCTAACTGCATAGCCAAATTTTGCTTTAGACAGTGGCGCAACAATGGCGGTTTCCAAGCGTGCGCATGCTTAAGCACGCCATGGCTGTGAAATAGACTTAACGTTAGCACAACTTTTCTGCTACAGTAAGCACACGTTTTCAGCTAGCGCTTGAGCAGCGCCATGAAATTGGCCCCAGGCTGTGCGCGAAGGGACTCATTTTTTTTGCAGAACGCGTCACATTTAACTCTCCAAAACTGGGGCCAATTTCATAGAGCTGCTTAAGCATGAAAAATTGCTTAAGCATGAAAAACTTCATTGCTTGATAAAATTAGGTTACCAGCAAAAATTTCATGAGATTGTCATGGTACTGAAACAGTCCTCTAACACTGGTCATACACTACTTCTATCACATGAGGATTTCACTGGTAACATTCCCTACTAAGCAAGAGTTTTTTGTACTTAAGCAAATATTTGTGCTTAAACAGCTCTATGAAATTGGCCCCTGGTAACAAGACTTTTGTTTGAAGTAAGGAGTTATTGCGTCGGTCCAAACGAAGTTAAAGGAACACACCGGCTTTGTTGGGCTATTTTGGGCTCGAAATATACCCATACATTATTCTGAAGCGCTTATGAAGAGTAAATTAGATATATCCTGAAAAGACGCCGTCAAATTTGGCTGTTTTTGAGCATTTTTCAAAAATTCAAGATCACGTGACTTTTCGGAACCAGATTCTGGTTCCCAAAAGTCACGTGGTCTTGTGAGTTAGTTGTATTTCCAGCCGTATAAAAGTTTCTTACTGCAGAACTGCAACAAATTCAACTCTGATTTTCCCCCAATATTAATAAGTAATTGACAAAAGAGACTATTTATACAGGTATGAAACAAAGTTAAACATAAGTATGAAAATTCAAACATAATTGTTTGTTTCGAGAGTCCGGAGAACGGGAGCGAGCGCGTGCTACGGCAGGCTACCGTGCAGTGTAGGATATTTGCCCCGCGCAGCACGGCAAATAGCCTGAGTACACACACGGCCGGGTGTGTTGCTCCGATGTACGTTCGTGAAGAAAAAACATGATGAAAAAGAAAACGGAAATTCCTATTCGGTCGTCCGGGCTGTCCAGTGAAATCGTGAGCAGAAAATTTGAGATATCCTGAGCAGGAGAAGAGCGAATCGTTTGTGACAAAGTCGTGAGGCTCGCGCGTAGTTGCAACGGCTGGTAAAGCGTATAACCCGTCTTTTGACCGTTTTTTGTTAATTTTGCACTTCTTTAGTAAATTACGGGATATTTTGATGATCTTTTTTCACAACGACCATCAAAAAAGTATTGTCAATGCTGCTACATCACTAAATCATGTAAACAGTAGGCCTTTTAGGTGGAGGTAATTTTGCCCATTCACGATACGGTATGCACTATCAACTAAGTGCGTTTCCAGAGGACACGCTGGTTAAGACGTCTGCCTGGTATGCAGGAGGTCGTAGGTCCTCGGGAAAACGCACTTAGTATAGAGTGCATATATCGCGTTGAAATGGGCAAAATTACTTTCACTTATAAGGATTTGGTTGTGTTTTTCCAAGCATTTTTTCCCCATTTTTTAAAGCACCTTTTGTTCTGGATGATTTAAAACAGATAAAAAGTTCCGAGCCGTTGACATAAGCCCCCTAGATTCTGTCCAGTGGGCCAGTGGCCAGCCGGCCGATATAGCTGATGATGAAGACTGCATGGTTATTACTCCAACTAGCAGGGACAATGTGACTTGGTCAGGGCGAAAGTGTGACGACAAATATCAATTTTTCTGCAGACATCCCCTCAGTAAGTTCATTTAGTTTCTTTCATGTAGTATCCTAGCCCCACATGACTTTACAGTAAATCCTCCCCTAAATCGACTAGAGGTTGTCTTTTTAATTGTCTACACAATGTAGGACTTGTGACAGTTTTGTATGGTCATTTCTGGGTACATGTACTTTTCGTAACGGAAAGCAATCAATACCTCTGGAATCTAATTATCAACTAGCCACCCTCACACCTTATATACTTTTGATCAAACCCACGTACAGTTACAGGAGAAATTACGACCGGGGAGTGCCCAGACGGTTGGTACAAATCCGATTATTTCTGCTATCAACGCTTCAATGAAAAGGTCACATTTGACGGAGCCCTTGAGAGATGCAAGGCTAAGGCCATTGGAGGCAACCTAGCTGCTCCAACTAGTAACAAACTCAGTGGTAATTTCTTTATTTTTATAAGCATTCAAATCATAATTCATTTGATGAAGATTAAGGCCGGAGTCACAACATCTGGTCTGGTGCCTAATCACCATTAAAATGAAACAACCAAACTTGGGATGAGAGAAAAATCGTAAGGGCCTTATCAGGAACACGAGACCTCTGACTCATTGAGCAGACACACTACCTTATAGCTCAGCTGGTAGAGCATCTGCCCGGTGAGTATGGGGCCGTCCATAAAGTACGTACGCATGGAGGGGGGGAGGGGGGGTTGTTGACATTGCGTACACCATGCACGCAAACCGAAAATGTCTTTTTAGTAAATCGGGAAAGGATGGACAAGTTGACCATGGCTTCAGACCTTATGTACGAAATATATTAGATAGGCCACACATTTTTCTCACATCTCACATTTTTCTCACTCCTCAAATTAGGTTTTCCCATTAAATCCCCAGTTGAATGATGCTTGATGTGTCATTTTAAGTAAACAAAACAAAAGAAATCTATACATTTTGTCATTTATTTCAGACTTAGGTGGCGACATGCGAATCGTACTACACATATAGCACTATACATGTAGTACTGAACCATTTTTACCAATGCTGAGGTATATATGGAATGCGTATGCGTACAGGGGGGGAGGGAGGGTTGGAGCCACTGCGTACGCCATGCGTACAGGGGGGGAGGGAGGGTCTAAAAAGTCGGCATTTCATGCGTACGTACTTTATGGACGACCCCTAAGAGGTATCCGGTCATTTTTATATCAGCTTGTTGTGGACAGGTGGACACACAGAAAATGCATTACATTTACATGTACATCAAGGCTGCGTTCGGGCGTGCAGTTCTCGTTACTCGGGAGTAATGCGTGCGCATTGCACTCGGGTCACATCACGCGAACGGCAAGTCCGCAGTCCGCGTGTGCGAATGGCAATCAGTGAAGATGGCCTTCTCTTGCCATCACTGCACAAAAAATGCCGTTTCATTGCTCACAAGAAACTGAGGAAATACAGGCCGTAAGTCGTGAGAACCTTTGATGCCGTCTAAAACAAACCTTAGTGAGTTATTGTTTTAGTTATTGAGTTGACACGTTGAGCAAATTCACAAAAAATCCCACCCATATTCCACCATCTTCGTACAAATCACATGACACTTGACAGGAGTACGAGCACACTCCCCATTTGTTGGGGAGTAGTGAGAGCATACTCTCACTGACCCGAGTGTCGTTATTCTTGCCGGTCACGCGCGCAGGAGTATAACTCGTGTTAACACGAGTACACGCCCGAACGCAGCCCAATTGTTTTCTTTTTGATTCAGAGCAGGGAAGCGGGTTTGACCCCTAAACCCCCAAACCCCCTCTGGATCCGCCCCTGAAATATGTTGTTAAATCTCACTCTCTCAGACAAACATGGTGCTACTCACTCAATGTAATTTGATCAGGCCTTGTTTACACGATCTGAAATATTAGTTTAAATCCATTGGTATTAAACCGAGAGTTATTTAGGATAAAAAGTAGGACCTTTTTTGACACGTAGTTGTGTAATCTTTTGTGGTAGCGTTAATGACGTACCTGATGAGATCTGGCTCTACCAGTGATGTGTGGATCGGTGCGCGAGACATAAACGACGAACGAAAATTCAAATGGACCACCGGCAAATCCGTAAATTTCTACACAAACTGGGCTCCTGGACAACCGGACGGCTATTTGGATTACTTCAATGATAGTCCGGTAAAATTTGTGTTTTGTGTCTTGTTAAGGTTACTGGGTCTCCTCTGAAACCAGTGAACTGTTTCCCTGTGCTTTACCAATGGATATTTTAAATTACCAGCGATTTCTCCTTGAATCGGAGGCTCTCTCCGTGAGCCTCCTTGGGAATATAGGCTTAACTCGAACACGGTCATTGATAGACGAAATATATGCATACTAGAATTCCACTTTCTTATTTATTGGAGATTGCAGATTGCAAATTTTCTGTTTTCTTCCCACTGACAGTATTTTGTTATAACGAAATCCATTTTTTAAAAAGATCTGGTCACGCTCCTTTAGTATATCATTTGCAAGATTATTATTTTTTTTTATTTCTAGAATATGGGCATAACATATCTATCGAATAATTTTGGTAAACTAGTCTGCAGAATTTTGAGCTAACACATATACAGGTAGAAAATGTTCACTTTTTGTAATATCTTACAAAAAATACCATCTTGGACGAAAATAAACTCATGTCGTGTTTGCTACCATTGCTATCAACACTTTGAGTAAGGTTTTTCTTGTCAACTCGAGTAAAATTTTAGGTCATTGCAAAATATGCATAATGGGCATTTAAAGGCAGTATACATGATTGGTATCTCGAAAATCAGAAATGTTCACAGATTTATACTTGCACAATATAAACGTGGTGACCTTAGAAAACTTCCACTGAAATGGTTTTTCGCCCCAAACCATTTCGCCCAAGTGCCATTTCGCCCCCAAACCACTTCGCCCGAGTGCCATTTCGCCCCAAATCACATCGTCCAAACACTACATCGCCCAAATGCCACTTCGCCCCAAAACCACTTC
The DNA here is from genome assembly GCA_037783545.1 of Henricia sp. BOLD:AAB3569. Classification (NCBI taxonomy): domain Eukaryota; kingdom Metazoa; phylum Echinodermata; class Asteroidea; order Spinulosida; family Echinasteridae; genus Henricia; species Henricia sp. BOLD:AAB3569. The sequence continues at coordinate 35,008 of JBBELK010001083.1, read as the reverse complement.
ATGCACAGGCCATGGTTCAGGCCTAAATGGTTCAGGGCGAAGTGGTTTTGGGTGAAATTACTGCAAACCCTTTTTTGACTGTTTTCTCAAAAGTTAGACAAAGTACGCAGCTGGTTTTTGCATATCTTCAATCACACAGGGGGATAAAACTATTTGTAACAGTTTACCAATCATGTATACTATCTTTAACAAAGTTAATAATCCAGTTCTTCTTCTTGTAACACAGATCAAGGATGACTGTGTGAAGATTTCTGCTGATCCCGACACCTTGGGGCTCTGGGATGATGTTAGTTGCAGCAAAACAAATAAGCTTGCGTACATCTGTGAATCATACTTGGGTAAGTTAAAGCCACGGACTTGTAGATATACGCTGGACAGGACGGTCCCTATGTATTTGTACAACAGCGCGTTGGAATGCATGCAGTTGCACGTATATGTTTTTTTTAGGTGGGGGGGGGGGGGGGGATTGCGGCCACGTACCCCCCACCTAAGGTCAGTGCCCCCCCGGGCACTCCCCCACCCCCATTTGAAATTAGAAATACCCATTTGAAATGGGTATTTTTCACAATTTTACAACATTTTAGAGGGTATAGTGCCTCCCTGGAAAAATGTGCGCACCCTCAAGCCTAGCGTACATCGACATTGCAACTGGAAGCAACTCAACTGATCAGTTGCTGTCGATGTGTGCGTAGCGTGCTCATTGACAGCAACTGATCAGTTGCACAACTAGCGGCAACTGGGAGAATCCAGCCATGCCTACATTTCCAGAGCGCGCGCATCGACACGGCAACTCGGTAAAGCCTGGAGTACATTGACCTTGCAACTGGAAGCAACTGTTGGTTGCAGTTGCTGTCGATGTGTACGCACGTAGTCAGCTGCACGTGTGCAGCTGACGGCAACTAGTTGCAAGTATGCGTACATCGACGCAACTGACAGCAACTGGGTACAACTAGTTGCCAGAAAGTAGAACATGAGCAACTCGCGGCAACTGGGATTTTTCCAGTTGCCAGTAGTTGCAAGTGTGCGTACATCGACCTTTTTAAACAACTGATCAGTTGCTCCTAGTTGCCGCGAGTTGCTTTGCCGGAAACACCAGTTGCCACTAGTTGCTTCCAGTTGCAATGTCGATATACGCTAGGCTTCAGATACCCCCTCAGATGTCTCACCCTAGTTAAGCTGCTGGGCAGAATTCAGGGATCAGAAAGATTGTCATTTTTTTCATTGCCCCTGTCACCACTTTTCCAATGTGCTGATTTCAATACTTTATGCAACTGTCGAATGTTTTGTTCAGTCATCCATGACAATGACATCTTGTCTTAATACTGAAATATTCAGTAGTTTGCCATAATATGAAATTAAAATCTGGTATACCGTGTACTTTAACTTTTCTTGTTTTTCATCTTCTCACTGCAAAGACCCCAATCTGATTCCCCCAACCCCACCTTCAAACGACTGCCTGGACAGATACGGAGACGCGGATTCTTGCTATGTCCTTATTGATGAGTTAATGACATTCGACGAGGCCAAGGCAGAGTGTGAAAGAAATCAATCCAGTTTGGTGTCAATAAGCGATGGCCATGAGAACGGGCTACTGCAGTATCTATTGGGGAAAAGAGGGTATGTGTCAACTGCCTGGATTGGTCTCAACGATCAAGATGTAAGTTCTGGGAATTTTTATTATTTGTTTTATTGTATTATTATTACGTTTTAATATATAGGGGTCGTTCCACGAAGTTGGGACACAATGTGTGACTTTCTTCATTTCCACAAAATGGTAAATAAGTGATCAGCAAGTTGTCATCTATATAATGCTGGTGCATGATATGGTTGCTTTGCATGTTCTGTGATAATTTTTGAGTCTTCATATGAAATGTGTGCTATGTAAATACAATAATATATATAAAGACTCCCCAAAAAGTAACGCAGCATGTCAAAATACCCCCATAAGTACCAAACCATTGGTCGTGTGCACGAAAACACAAATGATATCAAAAGTTTGTTCTTTTCTGTAAATTTTGATACCCTTCTTGCCCCATTGCGATCAGTATTGCCAACACAGTGTCCAGTTTACGAAAATCTGTCACATTTTCAAAGTTGCACCTGAAGGCATTATTACAAGGTTACGAACAATCCTGCATCAAGGAAAGTGAAACACTTCACACATCAATTCTTTCACATCATGTTTTATTCATGACAAAGCAGCTTTCTTTCAACTTCTCTTTCTTTGTTTTAACTTCTCTTTCTTTGATTTAATGTTCTTTATAACTTGTTCGAAACTTATCAGTCTGCTATTACTCTCCTCTATGCTCAATACTTTGTGTGTCCACCTGCTGCATCAATTACAGCCAAGCACCTCCTTCTCATGCTGTTTATTAGGCGTCTGATGCGGTGACGGTCAATGGCAGCCCACTCTCTCAGCAAAATGCGCCGGAGGCCATCTAAGGTAGTGGTGGGCCGGATGCGCCTGTCGACTTGAAATTTGAGATGTGCCCAAAGATGTTCTATGGGATTCAGATCCAGGCTTCTTGAAGGCCAAGGGAGAAGGCAGTTAACTCCTTCCTCATCAAGAAATCTCGACGTTACTCTGGCCCTGTGTGGAGTGGCATTATCGTCCATTAGGATGAAGTTCTCACCAATCGCACCAGCATATGGGATCACATGGGGCCTCAGTACGTCTTTGACATAGCGATTAGCATCCATGATTCCGCGCATCACCACTGAGTCGGTCTTCCCGTTTCTGCTTATCCCTGCCCATACTAGCAGACCTCCACCAATGGACGCATCTTGATTGGCGCTTGTTACTCTCGGCCTGCCACTTCTGGGAAGATCCTTAAGGTTTCCTCCTGCCTGTCGTCTGGTTCGCCAACTGTATTTTGATGCACGTTCATTTGCCTTGAAATCTCAGTTGTACTCATTCCGGCATCAATCATACCCATCATGCCCCAACGCTCATTCTCAGAGAGCTTTCCCATCTTGTTCAAGAATGATGTTTCCTTCGTCTGAGACACCCTGCCCATTGAAATCTTGTAAATGTACAAGTGGAAAGCTACTCCTCTTCATTTTAATGCTTGATTGAATCAGAACAATTGGGTTGTACAACCATATTCCCCCATGCATGGTAAGATCCGCTTCAAAAATCCCGCGTAGAATGCAGTCTTTCAGTGAATGGCAATCAATATGGCATACCTTTTACTGCAACTTTTAAAAAGGGAGAAATTTTCGTAAACTGGACACTGTGTTGGCAATACTGATCGCAATGGGGCAAGAAGGGTATCAAAATTTACAGAAAAGAACAAACTTTTGATATCATTTATGTTTTCATGCACACGACCAATGGTTTGTAACGTATGGGGGTATTTTGACATGCTGCGTTACTTTTTGGGGAGTCTTTATTTTTGTGTGTGTTTTCTCTATGCTGCATGCAGAAAAATGGGGAATACACATGGGACAATGGCTGGCCGGTTAGTGGTGAGAGTTATTTGAACTGGGGTGCTAACGCGCCAACAGGGGGCAAGTGTACGGCTCTCACAACGTCTCTAAGGTGGCAGGAAAGCAATTGCAACGAGAAATTCAAAGCAATTTGTAAAAAAACTGACAGTAAGTATGAGTATTAGAAGAGGGTGCAATTTTTTTTGAGAATGAATTTCTTTAACAATTGTATTTCCTTCCAAAAACCTGATTTACATATTGTAACTATGATACAGAATTATTAATAAAATAAATAAGTGCAAAGTGAAAACTGTGGTTATTTTGCAGTTAATTCGAAATTATACCCAACAAGCTGTTGCGCCCTCACAGCTATGGACATACATGTAATATAATGTAATAGCATTGCCATTGCCGTGGCGTTTTATCAGCGGTGTTGTATTAGTTGGGGAACAAGCAACAGAACTCTTGTCGCCTGTCTGGACCAATCAGGACGCTTGTAGTGCATTGCAGGCATTCAAATGTAACACGCGCCGATTGTAAGCACTGCATGCAGTGTGATACATGTACTCGGTAATGCTGGCCGTGTCTGTGTCGGCGATTGGCTGCTATTTAAAACATACAGCCAACAGGGGCATCCGTTCCCATCACGTTGGTCAGCATGCATCACTGTTAAACTGCAGAGTAAATAAGATCGTCGCCGGAAATTTTGGTAGGAATGGGACAGACATAAGGAAGGGAACCCAATACAATTTCTGGAAAGTATAGAAATAGTTTCTTTTCGGCATAACATGACTAAATGGATTAAATTACATCAAAATGACTTGGGCATGTGTTTGCTGAACGCAACAGCCGCCTTGCTTCACAGATTTGCATGGATTTCCTCAGGGCATTGTAACGTCGCTTAGCAGAGTGGAAATTCCCTGAGATCTCGGGATGCCTCCCCCAGCCAAGGCCCCTAAGATTACATGCGCTATTGTGCAGTCGCGCAGATGCACTGATCGTGCCCGACTTGTACTATGGGGAACAATTCAAAGATGGATGCACCGTGATAAAAAGTCAATTTTTCCCTCTTGTAACAGATGTACCAGATCCCCCACAACCTGGTAATACATGGTGTGATGAAGGTTGGGAGAGAGATCTAACTAGAAGTTCTTGCTACCTGATCAATACCTACACACAGCCCAACGAAGTCTCCACAATGTTCATCAATTATGCTGATGCCAAGCGATTTTGTAAGAAGCAAGGCGCGACCCTCCCAAGCTTGCACAGCATTCGGGAACAGGTGTGGTTCTACGACAAAGCCCGCGTGACACTCGGACGGAGGAAAATATGGCTGGGAATGCATCGCACTGCTGACGGTATGTATCTGATTTAAAATAAATAAAACAATTTTAAGAGGTAATAAAAAGTATATACAATACTGGCCAAAAGTTTGAGTACACCTGTTGAAAACTATGTTTAGTAAAATTTTACAGCATTTTATGCCCAGTACAAAAAACACATTATGCAACCAATATATTCAATGCATGTCATAGAAATGTCCTTGAAACTTCAGAAATTTCTCTTTATCTTTCATTCCTCAAAATAGCCACCATATACAAAAAACGTAGCCTCTGAAGGTCACACAAGTTTTAAGAAGTATACCACCGCTTTTACACTCGAATCGGCAAAGGTGGATACAGATCCAGCATTTTTATTGCGACCACAAAACTGAACATTTGCCGCGTTTACACTACACCCCAAATCGCTTCAACTCGCTTCAGAAACTGCAAAAGTCACCACTAACACCCCGTTTACACTCGATTCGGCAAAGGCGAATCGAACTCCGCAATTTCCAAAAAGGGGAGTTGAAGCCAGGTAGGCACTAAGTGTAAACGCAAAAGGCGAATTGAAAAAGGCGGATCAGACCCGGGTCTGATTCGCCTTTTTCAAGTCACCTTTTGGGGTAGGGTCGCAATCGTCAAGTTCGCTTATCGTGTAAACGCTACCCGAATACAGATTCGGCAATTTCCTTTGGCGACATCCGGGAGGCCATCGTTTGGCGCGCTTTATTTTGTGGGCGTACGTGATAGAATGTACGCCACTTACTGTGCTGGTGTGCTACTGCTAGTACATCGCTCACGGCACGTTTTGTTGGGCAAAAACTACCCTAGTTCTACTGGAAATTCGTCCTACTGACAAGCACTTCTTCTCTGCATAAATCTATGCCGTAAAATAGCCAAAAGTGGCAACATCATGGCTACAAAAACAAAGGAATTCTCCATGATATTGAACTGTTGAAATTCACTCCAGAATTTTCGTCAACAGGAACAGTTTTGCATGCAGCAGCGCAGTTAAACGCGTCGGTTTTCACGACACCCACCACGTGTGACGTGCATGCAGCGCTTGCATATCCGCATGCACATGCACGATCATTACACAACAACATCGGGCGCGCGCTTTCATGACCTCTCATTTTTACCTTTCACACCCCGGGGTCACGCGCATCGGTATTTCCGGCGCAAAAGGTGGGTTGAGCTGTAGTCTAAACACGGCAAATTGCCGAGTTTGCAGTTTGCTCTGCGGTTGCAATAAAAATGCCGAATCTGTATCCACCTTCGCCCGTTCGAGTGTAAATGCGGTGTAAATGTAACTGCAGCGCATGTGTGAGCTGTATTCGGGTAGCGTTTACACTACAAGCGACCTTGACGATTGCAGGGTTCAACCCCGTATTGTGGGGTTCAACCCTACCCCAAAGGTGACTTGAAAAAGGCGAATCAGACCCGGGTCTCAATTTACCTTTTGCGCTTACACTTAGTGCCTACCCGGCTTCAACTCCCCTTTTTGGAAATTGCGGAGTTCGATTCGGCAAAGCAAATCGAGTGTAAACGGGGTGTACAATGATTACAATATTGTATTATGTAACAGATTATGTGTAATAGGTTCTTTTGCATGTGTTCTGACTGTTCTCTGATTTTCTGAGGTCCCTGGAGCATGTCCAAAATCACTTTGTACTAGTTGAATGCACAGTATTGGCACCAGTAAGTTCTAATTGACCACTATCAGATAGCTATCTAGTCTATATTTGCCTTTCTTGCATACACAACTGTTGTAAAATGGCAAAAGGACCCCAGCATGAGTAAAGAAAATAGGGCAAGCTGTGATTACTCTACGAAATGAGGGTCAATCTTACAGACAAATTGCAAATACATAGTTTTCAACAAGTGTACTCCAACTTTTGGCCAGTACTGTATATACTTTGACTAAAAGATTGAGGAGACCGGGAAAATGTAGCATATTTTTTTGGTCGGTAACTTGTGACAAATTGTAAGAATGAAAAAATGCCTTGATGTCCCCGTTATGTCATCAAACAACTTTATCGAATGTTATCAAAACTATGAGACCAAAACATATCTGCCTGTTCGTAAATTATTTTACGTCGAACGGCATCAGACGGCACTTTAAAAAGTAAACAGTCGCAAAGAGTAGAACATGTTCAACTAATTTGTGATGTGATGCCCGTTGTCAAAGCCAAGTTCTACAGAAAAAAAACAAGATGCGCGCGTCAACACTCTCATCCAGTTTTTCTTAAGCCAATCAGCGAGTGGGTGCCCTTAGCCAATAAGCGGGTGAGCGCCCTCAAGCAACAACTTGTATAGACATATATGTAATATAATGTAATAGCATTGCCATTGCCATGGCGTTTTATCAGCAGTGTCATATTAGTTTCAGTAACTTTTTTTTTTTGCCGACAGTACCATGATTTTGCCGACAAAATAAGAATTACATCATATATGGGATGCAAAAAAGTGGGGGGAGGGGGGGGAAATTGACATCTTTCCCCCCTCCCCCACTTTTGAAAATGGGGGTGCATCAGCACCCCTTGCTTTCCTACGCCTATGTGAGTGTTACTTTTTTGTAGCTCAACCAGAGGGTGGTTTTACTCCTCTGTAACAGCTATAAAACTTAGATCGTAAATGCTCTATAGATTCAAACTGTTGATGGCAAACTTTCAGAACTGTTTCGATGGGATGATGGCTCCGCAGTCAACTACGTAAACTGGGCCAGCAAAGAACCCAACGGCGCTTCAGAAGGAGCGGACTGTGTCACTATGTATGCCGATAACGGCGGTAACCATGAATGGAGTGACTCGGATTGCTTTGAGCGCCATGCCGTTGTTTGCAAGAAACCGGGCAGTAAGTATTACATCTATTCTTTTTCTGTTTCACTCTTATTTGAAACCTGACGACTCTACACAATGTATTTGAAAGTTTTTTGTTTGTTTTTTTTAGAAAATAGACTACTAAAGTGTGACATCAGTTGCCATGGTAATTGGGTCTAAACATAAGCTGGTAATCTGAAACATCCATCTGTTAAAGAGCGGGTAAACATTTGACTGGTTTTAGTGTAAACCCAGTAACACAAAGGGTGATGTTTTCACTTTTGCGGTCTACATGTACTTAATAGACCGTATCAAATAGCTGCCATCTTGTAGGGCGGTTTCTTTGTTTTGTGAGGGCATGCATGGTTGCACATTTTGTGCTTATATTGCTGACCAATTTAAACAGCAAAATTTGCCCTACAAGATGGCAGTTATTCAAAATGATCTATTCTGCCCTCTCAGTTACTGTTGCTATGACTCTCAAGCAGTCGTAAAAATTGTCGCTAAACAATTAAGGCTGGCAATGAAAACGACAAAGTGCTCGAGCATGAAATGATAAGTTTTTGTCAACCTAAATCCATGCAAACAAATATGTGTAGTATGCAGGAGGTCATTGGTTCAAGTCCCGCCAGAGCATGTCCTCGGGAAAATGCACTTAGTATATAGTGCATACCGTGTCGTGATGGGCAAAAATGTGACTTTAGTTTGAGATAATTAACCAAAAATCCACACTCATGTAACTTAGGGTAGTGGTAGTCAGGCTTACTAACATGTGCATGTCAGCGATCGTTAATGAGCCAATATGCTAATGCACAGGTGTGCACCGTCTGCATACCTCTGTTGTGATTGGTCAAAAATGCTCACATGGACTCGGTTTGATTTACAGGTCAAAACTATGAATTGCTATTTTGTGTAAAGTGTAAAAACAAAATAATAAACTTGACTTCATGTGTTTTCATGTGCATTACTATAAAAAAATATTTAAAAAACAAAAACAAACGTATTTCTCATTAGGAAAACAAACTTGTTTTATTTTAGCCTAATACCAGATTTTGTGTGTGTTTGAGTGGCATATGCTTGTTCTGATTGAATCACGTCACACAAAGCTTGGGTGGGGTTGAGAATACTTGTGGTACTACCGTACTATGACTTTCCTGAAAGTGTGTAACTTCATGAACACAACTCCATCCTTCACACAATGCAATGATTCAACCTCACAAAGTCACAAATCTTTATCCCTAGTATAGACATTTATCATGGTGCGTCCATCTTTGTCTTGTTCCCCATAGTACGTGTCGGGCACGATCAGTGTGTCTGCGCTACCGCACGATAGTGCGTGTAATCTACTGTTGAGAATCACTGTCCACGCTGCGCGCTCTCTTGATCGCGCAAAGCCTATGCCATTGTGATGCACACAATGAACAATTTCAACACGGGACCAAACTATTTTTTTCTGCAAGCCTCGCTTTGGTTACGTACATTTTAATAGGAGAAAAGGGAAGATGGCCGCACCGTGATAAAGGTCTACACCCAAGAAACAAAAGACACTTTGCTGAACAAGTGCAACCCGTACATTATTTTAAAACAAAGAATACAAATTATGACCCACTGAAAAGTGGATACGAACTTTATTGTGTCAGAGTACTGGGCAAGTAACATTTTGTCAGAGTACTGGGCAAGGAATGACATTTCTGCGTATTAATTTTTTGTGTATTGCCATAACAATGCACGAAGCATCATTCTCTGCCCAGTTTTTAGACAAAATGGCAGCTCTTATATACTACATGTACAGGGCATAGCTGCAATTGTCATTCTTTGTCAAGTTCGTATCCACTTTCCAGTGGGTCTTATGTTCTGTTCTTTGTACGACAATTGATTGCTTTCCGGTGACGTTGTGCCTTCCATCCACCATTTTGGGAGTCATTTTTCATGACCCACATGGCTCGAGTGATTACCGGCAAAATAAGCAAGAAATACGCATTGGTTGCACTCTGTTGCTTAACCATGCTTTATGTTGTTGCGCCATGGCTGTTGTATCAAGAAAGATAAAAATGTATTTCTTTAGGCTAAAAATCGTAATCAAGTAAAAACACTTTAGTTTTTACAAGCTGACTACATACTCAATAATGAAAATACGCTGATGATTATTTTTTACTCATGTTCATATGCATCTATTGGCACGCGCGTGTACGCGCGTGACTGGTGAAACCCAAACATTCCCGGATGTTCTACGTCACAGAAAGCAATCAATAATATATGGAAAGCACAGTTTGTTCAGCACAATGTCTTTTGTTTCTTGGGTATAGTCTCCTCTCAAGACGATCCTTAATCCTAACAACACGCTACTTGTCACCTTTCCCTCTGCTGTTGGCTTACAGATAATTTCATTGGAAAATATTTACTATACTAAAGAACTGAGCGTTTCTCCAAGAAAAACTTAATACTTTCCAAAATGATTATGAAAACGACGTACTTATGTGACAATCATAAGCTCTCAAAATGGGCAAATCTGAAAAAGTTTCCAAAGACTGCTTGTCTACTATTCTTTGCCTTTTTCATCTCTTTTCAGATCAAGGTGTAAAGTCTTACTGTAAGTATTTCTCCCTTTGAGTCAAAATCCTGATACAAGTATTTAATGTGTAATTTGTATAATTTGTGTTTTTTGTTCACGGTTTGTGAATTGTCAGTCTGTTTTGTTACTTGTGAAATATTACAGTCGTGGCCGTTTAAGGGGTACATGTGCCCCCACCCCCCACGTTGGGAGGGAGGGGGGTGTTTCAAAGATGTCCATTTACCACCCCAATGCCCGCAGCTTAACATGTCTCGAAAGCCACATGAAACATTGTAATTTGTGGTCATGAGTTACTTTAAATCACTATTTTTATGGGTACATTTTTGATATGTTTGTTGCACTCCAACATAGACGAAATGCGGTCAGCCACTGTCCATTCAATAAGTGATTGCATCACATACGCGTGCTCCGCTGATCATGATTGGCTCTTGCCCCCCTCCCCTCCCACTCCCCCTCCCACCTCCCCTCCCACTCCCCCTTTAAGAAATCCCACACTCCCGGTTGCTTTGCACCCCAAACCGCCCCCACCCCCTTTTTCAAGAGCTTGCTATGCCTCTGTATATGATTCTTAAGTTAAAACGGTATACATTTTCTGGAAAAATTGGAACACGCTCATTTAAAGGTAGAGTACATGATTGGTAAACTGTTACAAAGGGCATTATTTCCACTCATGATTTTGTGTTGAGTTGAATGGTAAAAAAGTCTTTTGCAAAAGACTTTTTTTAGAAAACCACCTTCAGTTGTTAATTTCTCACACAAAATACCATTTTGGACAGACATAAATTTGTGGTATTTGGTAAAGTTTTTCTTGTCAACTCATAAGAGAAATTGGTGTCACTGCAAAGATGTACTCTATCTTTAAGCACAATTTTTGTATCTGCTATATGCAGGGGCGGATCCAGGGGGGGCGTACGCACCCCCTTTAAAAAAAAAATAAAAAATAAAAAATAAAAAATTCACTTTTTGTGCACACTTTTCCTGCTTAAAGTGGTTATAACTTTTGCCTCAGATCGCACCATAGAGCATCTAGAATCCATCTAGAAGCCGTCAGGGCTTCGCGCTACGCGCTCGCTATTTCATTGTCATCAGCATTTCATGCTTAAAAATTTCACGCTCCCCCTTTTCAAAATCCTTGATCCGGCCCTGATATGAGCAGTATTTTCTACTGAAGTGAAGAGTTCCACAAAAAGCTCAAATGTGTGTGTACTTTACTGCTGAAGGTCAGAAAGGATGGACTATGCTTCGAGGAAAAGGGGTGACTAAGTGCTTCTACTTTTCTCCAGCGGATGAGCGTCGGAGTTGGGAGGATGCTCAATCATTCTGCAACCTGATGGAGGCTGAACTTACCATACTTCCAAGTGATGGCCTGTTATTAGCAAGCTTTCGTAACCTTGTAAGTGTGTTGTAGTCATACATGGTTCTATACCGAGCAATTTTTTTAAATTAAACAAAATTTGAATCTCTTTTGTAATTAAGTTGACGTTGAAATTAAATTAAATTAAATTAAATTCAATTTAATTTATTGTCCACAAAGGAAATAATTAATATTTACACTGTTTCAATATAGATAGATACATAACATCAAAACAAAACTAAAAACCACATCAAAACAGACAAAGACTAATTAATACAAAGCACAACATATAGCATGTAGTTATTTAAATAAATAAAATAACAAGAAATGTATGTGTGCCAATGTCTGTGTATATGAATATATTAATGTAATTATATTAACCAGATTACCTGCATTCATTTAACATACTAATTGAATAAGGAACAAAAGACTCCAGAAACCTACTTGTTCTGCATCGCATGGATCCGCAGCCTGTTTCCTGATCTCATTGTTACATAGTTTTCATGAAAAGGGTGAAGCACATTGGCTAAGATCAATTTGGCCTTTTGCATAATTCTACTTCTGCACACCTCATCAAAACTTACTTCTTGTAAATTTATTATTTTTTCGGCCTGCCTAACAATTCTTTTCAACAATGCAGAATCGGCTCTACGACAAACGGAGTACCACACTATACAGTCGTGGATCAATACACTTTCAATAATAGCCTTATAAAACAGGAACATCATTGTACGATCCACGTGAAATGACTTGAGTTTCTGAAGAAAAATACATTCGTTGTTGTGTTATACAGTGTCCTACACTGGTCTTTCCATGTTAAATTATTATCAATGATTGTACCGAGGTATTTGTACGTTTCTACAACCTCAATGGGTGAGGTCACAATTCTGTGTGTGTAACGTCCAGGTTAATACTGTGTTAACACCATGTTAATTCTCTGCACTGTACATAGGGCGAAGTCACAATTCTGGATTGCGTGTTAGTGTAACAGATCTGTTAACTTAAGTCACATTTGCTCTACGGCTAGGATACGGTGGCCGTAGCTCCCCGAAATCGAGAGATACCTGCGGCGGCCGCAGAGGATCTGCGGTGGCCTCGGGGTCGCCCTAAGGCGTATCCCTATCTTTTACAGGCCGTAGTGGTCGCCGTGGGATTATAGCGCGGAGTTATACATTGTTTATGACAAACGCCCAGTCATTGGTGAATAAATTCGACGAAGCTGAGATTATTTTCAACCAACATGGAGTTGACATTGGAGTAATTACGGAATCATGGTTTTCTCCCAACATCCCGGACAACCAGTTGAACATTGACGGCTACCAACTTTTTTCAAAATGCCGTGATCATAAACGAGGAGGCGGAGTTGCGGTTTATATTAAAGATGGGATACCAGCCAGCGAAATAGACAGTATAATTGTTCCTGAGTGTTTGTGGGTCAAGGTTCGACCAAATAAGCTGCCTCGTGGAATTTCGTCTATTGTTATTTGTGCAGTTTACATCACGACAAACTCGCCACTTCAGCAAACATTGGTCGAACATCTCTTGCAGGAAATTGACTCTTTAAGAACTCGTTACCCTGACATTGGTATTGTTATCCTTGGTGACTTTAATCGGTTGAACATTTTTCCAATTGTTAGCGGTAATGATCTCTATCAGATTGTTGACTTTCACACACGAGGAGATTGTACTCTTGACTTCATACTGACTAACCATGAACTCAAGAGTTTTTATAACAAGCCAAATTCACTATCGCCAATTGGTTGTAGTGACCACGTATGTGTTTTGTGGAGACCAAAATGGCAGGGTAAAGTTAAGAACTCTTTTGTTAATAAAGAAGTCCGTCCATTTCATGATTCGGGTATTAGGGCCTTTGGTTCATGGATTCAAAATCAAACTTGGGATGAAGTGTTACTTTGTCATGACCTTCAAGAAAAAACTGATGCCTTTTATGAAATGCTTGATAAGGCCCTCGATCTGTATTTTCCTGTTAAAAGGGTTCGTGGTCATCATAAAGATAAACCTTGGATTTCTCCTCATATTAAGAATTTGCTCAATGACCGTCAGGCTGCTTATGCTTCTAACAATCGACAAAAATGGCGTACACTTAGAAACGCAGTAAAAAGGGAAATTGGGAAGGCCAAAGTTCATTATTATGCTAATAGAGTTAGAACCCTTCAGCAAACTGATCCTAGAAAATGGCACCAACAAATTAAAGTTTTGACTAATGCTCAGAAAAAAGAGCTCAGGCTTCATGTTCCAGGTATTGTGGATATTAATGTTAAAGGTATTAAAGCCAATGCAATTAATTATCATTTTGCTAGTGTGTCGGACAAACTTGAACCTTTAAACTATTTTAAGTTGCCTGCTTTTTTACCTGCGAGTGAACCTGTGACTTATTTGTACCCTTGGGATGTATTTGCGGAGCTAAGGAAAATAAAAGCTACCAAAGCTAGCGGTCCAGATAAATTTCCCTCCAGGCTAGCCAAGGAATTCGCCTATGAATTAAGCATTCCTTTAACGGATGTTATTAATTGTTCCTTTAATGTTGGGAAAGTTCCAGGGCAATGGAAGGAGGCAATTGTAGTACCAATTCCTAAACAATCTCCTCCCACTATTGAAAAACTCAGGCCTGTGTCACTTAATTACTTCGGTTTTCGCTAAAATTGCTGAGGGTTTTATCACTCGTTGGGTTAGATCTGACATAAAAGATAAGGTTGATATCCGTCAATTTGGTAATATCGAAGGTGTCTCTACTTCACATTACTTAATTAATCTTGTTCATTATCTTTTTCAGGGTGCTGATGAAGATAGTCGCAACGTGGGAACAGTGGTCCTGACGGACTTCTCTAAGGCTTTTGACCATGTTGACCACACCTGCCTTATTACAAAGATCATTGACATGGGAGTTCGCGGGGCCATTGTTCCCTGGATTTGCGACTTTCTTCATAACAGGCGACAATGTGTTAGATTTAGCAGTATTTTGTCAGATTATGTTTTTTTGAATGGAGGTGTCCCACAGGGAACCAAACTTGGCCCTTTATGTTTTCAAATCCTTGTTAATTCTGCCGCCCACGATGCGAGTACTAAATGTTGGAAGTATGTTGATGACCTGACATTTGCCGAGAATCGTTCTGCCAACAATCCAGGCTCTATGCAGACTCAATTAGAAAATTTTCGTCTGTGGTCTGATGAGAATCATTTGAAATTAAATCCCAGCAAATGTCAGGCCATCCAAGTCTGCTTTAGAAAAACTCCTCCTTTGTTTAGTAACCTACATATCGGTACAGTGAGAATTCCATACGTCTCTGAAGCTAAAGTTTTAGGGCTGTGGCTGCAAAATGACCTCAAATGGACCGTTCATGTTAAAAAACTACTTGAAAAGGCCAACAAGAAATTGTTTCTGTTACGCACTTTGAAAAGGTTTGGTTTTAATTTATTCGAGCTTATTACAGTGTACACTGGTTATGTCAGACCTGTCCTTGAATATGCTGACGTCATATGGCATTCTGGTCTCACATGTAAACAATCCGATGATATTGAATCCATTCAAAAGAGAGCTTGTAAGATTATATTGGATCATAATTTCAATGGGTACGAGGACAGCCTTTATATTTGTAAACTAGAATCCCTGGCCGATAGGAGATTAAGCCATTGCATTAAATTTGCCAAAACACTTGGTAAAAACATTCGCACTTCTTCCTTGTTGCCTCCAACCAGATTTGAGAACCATGGTAGACGTCTTAGAAACAGTCACACAATTTCTCAGCTTTCTGTCAGAACCACACGGTTTAAGAAAAGTCCCATTCCCTTTTTTATTGATATTCTGAATAAGTAAATTTCAGCACTTTTAAACTTTGTCAGGTTATTATTATTATCTTAGGATGTGATGTGGTTATATGGTGTCTTATCTTCTGATGTATTATTTCTGTAACATACATGTAATTTGGCCGTTTGGCCACGAGGTGTATGAAATAAAATACCAATACCAATAACTTTTTAATTTCTAGGTTTGCCGTAGCAATTACACACACCGTAGCCATGCCGTAGTGCGGTTCCCCGGCGACCATACGTGCTTGATTTGCTTGATGTGAACAACACCACACTTCAGTCGATCCTTGTTTGATCATCATTAATTTAGATGTGAAAGAATGGTTTATTATTAACTAATCTTTTTCGAATGAAATTATTTCCCTAATATGAGCAAGGGTCTAAGTTTATTTCAGCACTGAAAATTTGTTTTCCTTATTTGTATCTCAGGTCAAGAAAAACTATGAAAAAACTGCTGAATTCTGGCCTTGGATTGGGCTGAGAAGAAATTTGACAAGTGGAAATTTTGAGTAAGTTGTGACTGAAAAGTCAAAATTCTGATGTAGAAAATTACTGTCATTTTTAGTTAAGTAAATATTGAAATTAAAGACAGAATGCAGGATTAGAAACTGTTACAAACATTATCCATCACAAAGTGTGATAGAGGATGTGCATTATAAATAGGGATGGGACGTTTAACCGGTTAACGAAGAAAACATGAAAAACCGGTTTTGCCGAACGTTTAAAGGAAACCCAATTTTAAAGAATTTACAATAGTTTTCAGAGGGTTATTTGTAATGACTTCTTTGGGGGCCTAGGAGGATTGTGTGCATTGCAAATGCATCTATAAAAACCAGCAACAATCCTTGGTGTCGTCCGAACGATTAACTGGTTAACCGACACTTGAAAGAATTGCAAACCGGTTTCTGAATTAACGGTAAATTCCCATCCCTAACTATAAAGACCACTTTGTGTATAGGTCAGTTAAGTACCTCGTTTGTGTTCTGTGAAACAATAAATAACTGTATCCGTATGCTTTTAAAAAATTGTATGGAGCCACCGTCTCATTTATGCTTGTATTATATTTCGATAACAGAATAATAATACTATGAGAGTCGGGGACAAAGTTTTATTCATGGACGCCCTTTTGAAAGAATGCGTGTGGCACCACAGACATATAAACTTATAGACCACATGGTCTTATTCAAAACTACACAGCATTTCGTGATTTGTGCTGCGCCCGACTAAAACAAAAGTATTGTCAAATTCACCTCTCGGTATAGGGATTTCACGCACAGTCGAACTGTTCAGGTCAAAAAAAATGTATGAACCCATTTTTAAATTTTACCAAAACACCGCTATGTACTAGCTATGGTTCACGTAGATTACAAATTGATCTGTTTCTATGTAAATATAATGTAAAATAAAGCGATTTTAAGACAAATATATAATTTTAAATTTAAATCCAAGTGTGCGCTTTCAGTCCGTTTTGTTCATGTCGTGCGTCCATCGCCCATACTTCAGCATAGGAGCGCGTAGAGAACACATGGTATACGCGCATTTTGGAACAGCTGCGAGCGCTTTGAACCCGCGCAATTATCTCGCGCAGCCCATTGTGTCGTCAATTGCCCATACTTTTCCAAATCACGATTTTCAATGCACGACTGTTGCTCTATGCATTTATTTCTCTGTGGTGCGCACGTATTTATATATTTTCATCTTCGATTGTCTTTTCATCATTGCATATTTAACAGTTGGTGCCACTTCAGTCTGACATTTGCGTAAGGGTTTCACTCTTTTGGTCAAATGGTAGATCAAAATTTCGGGTCATTTCAAATTCTTTTCACAGGCTTTAAAGGCCCATTGTATCATTTGCAATGACCCAATTTTGTTTTTCATGAGTTGACAAGAAAAACCTTACTCAAAGTGTTGATAGCAATGGTAACAAACACCACATGAATTTATTTCCGTCCAAAATGGTATTTCATGCTGGAAATTGACAACCAAAGGTGGTTTTCTAACAAAGTCCCGTGCCCAGGACCTTTTTACCATTCACTTGTACACAAAATCCAAATATAGATTTTCAAGGTTTTCTGAAGCATTGATGCATCTAAGTAGCTAACATTTCTTCAGGCTAGTTTACCAACATTCTTCCTTAGATATGTTACACTCTTATTCCACGAATCTGTAAAAAGTTTTATCTTAACCAAATGTTTTGTATTTCTTTTAGCTTTAAGTGGTCGGATGGAAGATTTTCCGACCAAAATAGGTACTGGGAGAATGGGTCACCGCCAAATGGGGAAGATGATGATTGTGTTGTCTTTGAAGTCGAAGGTAGGAAAATTTGTTTAAAGGCCCAGTGGATCATTTGCAATGACCCCAAAAAGTAATTGACGAGTTTACAGGGGAAAGTTCTGAATGTAAAGATTTAATTAATAGCAACTACCCAATGAAAGGTTTTTGCTCAAAATGATATAATTTTACCAGAAAATAATGCGTAAAGATGAAATTATTTAGATCGTTTTACTTATTTTTGGTTTGCATCTACACGGTCCAAAATGCATGGGCGCTGTGTACTGCGTGTGTGTGTTCCAACGTGATGCATTTTTATGGATCGCGTGCACACGCAGTATATGATGTGCGCCACAGAGTGCATGACGCAAGCCACATAGTACCCGATCAACTGAGAACGAATATTTTAAACACCCCGCCAAGACCAGGAAAACGCATATGGATTTTCATGTTTTTTTAAAACTTGGTACATTTGGCAAAGCTGAAATTTCTTCGGATGAGTTTGTTGATGTCTTTCTTTTGATTTATAATGGTTTTATTCGCAGAATCGCCCCAAAACAGATCATCTACAGGGCCTTTAAGTATTGTGTTGCCATTCACCCTCCCCTCTGTACAAATTTCAAACTGAGTAAAGGTACTTCAAGTCATCACTGCTAAAATTCACAAAATGCAAAGTTTCATCCTGCTACCGACACTTTCTAGAGACCTTATATACTTTAAAACTGCATAATATACACTTATCAAAAGACATAATACAAATTTTTCAATCAAATTGTTTTTCTCTCTCTGTTCTCAGCGGGGCGGGCCATTATACACAACATCAACTGTGGCCTTCGTCAGCCCTTCATCTGCCGTAAGTCGAATACGTCAATGGACCCCATTACTCCCCCTACCCCGGTGGAACAGCCATACCAGAGCTGCTCGGATAAAGGAACGCGCATCGGAACTCACTGTTACCAGTTGAAATTGGACCCACTGAGCTGGAAAGACGCACGTGCAGCTTGTGCACAACAGTATAATTATTCCGATGGCGATTTGGCTTCGATTCCAAAATATGGTGCTCAAGGTAATGTCTTGCAAGGTTTCACTCCTTTTTTTTAGCATTTAAGACTCTTTTACTTACCTTTAAGGCCATTCATAACATAGCTCCGGGTTATCTTTCTGACCTTGTCCAGTTGTATACCCCATCTAGGTCTCTAAGATCATCATCGGACTGTCAATTGAGGGTACCTGCTCGCTCATCAACAAAATTCTATGGTGATAGATCATTTGTTTTTTCAGCGGCACACCTCTGGAATGGTCTTTCTAACAGCATGCGTCAAATTCATTCCATCAGTAATTTCAAGTCCCAGCTTAAGACACATCTTTTTGTTCAGTATTACCAGACTTGATGCTCTTAATGATGCTCTTTGGTTTTAATGTTTAATCTTTTTTATCTATGTACATGTATATATGTATGTTATCACTTTAGTTTATACTGTAAAGCGCCTAGAGGCCGTGGCATTTGGCGCTATATAAGATTGCTATTATTATTATTATTATTTTTAAAAATAAAATAAACTCAAACTAGCAGTAGCGTACCCAAGCAAATATTTGATTAGGGGGTTTAGCCGCTGCAAAACTGGCATATAGGTCCTCCCTGTACAACTATCCAACGCAACTTAAAGGGACATACCGGCTTTGTTGGGCTATTTTTTGGCTCGAAATAGACCCATATACATGATTCTGAAAGTCTTTTTTTGAAATAGACTGAAGAGAACCTGAAATGAAACCACAAAATTTGGCCGTTTTTGAGCATTTAAAAACAAATAAAGGTCACGTGATTTATCCGAACCAGAAATCACGTGTCCTTGGAGTTAGTTTTATTTCCAGCCGTATAGCCGTATGATAGTGTATTCGGCGAGTTTATTACTGCAGTACTGCATCAAATTCAAATCTGATTTTGTTTGTTATATATTTATGAGTATTTGACAAAAGAGGATTTTCAGTTTATGAAACAAAGATAAACTCTGAGAAATCGAACATAAAATTGACAAAAAGTCCGGGGAACCGAAGCGAGTTCCACCGTGGACAGTCTACCGGACAATGTGACATTTAGCCCCATGGCACACACACGTTGGGACCGGTACAGTGCCGTGGTTCGTGCAGCCAGACCGCTGGATGTGGTTCGTCATTGGGTGTTTTAGTCTGAACACCTACTCTGGCTCCACGCGAAACCACAGTTGTACAATCGTGAAGACAAACCATAAATGTCAGCTCCTCTACAGAAAATGGAAAAACCCATTCAGTGGAAAATGAGAGATAACCAAAGCAAAAGCTGCCAAGTAAAGAGCGAATCGTTTCCGACAAAGTTGTGAGTCTCGCGCGATAGTGAACGGCTGGTAAAGTGTATAACTCAACTATTGACAGTTTTTTTTATTAATTTTAAGCTTTTGTAGTTAATTACGGGACATTTTGATGATTTTTTTTCACAAGGACCATCAAAAAATTATTGTCAAGGATGCTACATCACTAAATTATGTAAACAGTAGGCCGGTATGTACCTTTAAGGGGCTGTCCATTAAGTAAGTATGAAATGCCAACTTTTAGACTGCCCTCACACCTTTATCCCCCCCCCCCCCCCCCCCCCACCGCCCCCGCCCCCCTCCTCACGTACGCAAAACTTGGCAAAATTTGTGACATCAACCATTTACTGCATTGGCTCTGACACTCCCTCCCCCCTATCTCCATCCATGTGCACATATTTATGGATGCTTCCTAATGAAAACGGACACCTTCTGCATGCACCCAGTCAAGTTACGTAGCAACACAAATTTAGTCTGGTCATCTGGATACTAAGTGTGCATGTAAAAGGAAGTATGTCAGTACATCAGACGTTATTCTTGTAAAAACACGCAATAGGCTTATTGTAAGAACTCTGGATGCAGCAATAGGGCGACATTTCGGGAAGCCTTTCCCCGGGGACCACCGAAATTTCGGCAAGAATCACTCAAAATGACACCTTATTTTTCTACCCGAAGCTTCCAAAGATGGTTTACAGACCTAAGAGAGACGGTTCTAGACCTAATAAAAATGGTTCTCGATTTTAATAAAATGGTTTTTGACCTAAAAAAATGATTTAAAAAAAACAAATATTAGGGCGACACCAAAATGTCACCCTATTGAGCGTGTCGCCCTAATATACCTTTCTTACACACAAATTGTCGCCCTATCCTAGCATCCATAGTTTTTGAATTGACTCTACTGAACTTGTCAACTTTTGTTCCAAACCTTCCCACAAATTCCTGAGCTGTTACAGGATAGTTAATTGTTTCTTTTACACTAGCCTTAATGGCAACACTATTGAAGTTAGCCCCAGCTCAGAATGTCTGGATCGGACTGACATCAGAGGTTGCAATTAAAGATGTTCCATTTCAGTACCACTGGATCGATGGTATCACGTTACGATTTAACAACTGGGGATCTGGCCAACCGAGTCGCCCGTTAACTGAGGTATATTAAAAAATCAACTTAACTTATTCCAAGTTTTCCCATTTTGTTGTTGTTTATTTTGTTTCAGGAGTAGCCAAATTCGCTAATTTTCCATTCTCAATGTAAAAAGTCACATGATGTCCAAGAGTACATCGTGAGAAGTTTTGAGAAGTCATTGTAATTTGTGGGAACTTGATTGGTGTTGCAGATGTGCAGATGAGCACATGTGCTTTTCTATATCATCTGTTTTACATATCACAGTTCCGGCGTTTGATAACCATTGATCGCTGTATGTGCAACTTTTACACTGCTGTAAATTAGGTAACATAATAATGCGAATAAACCATCTTTCTATATGAAAAATTGTGAAAATAATCTACAGGTTTGAAACTATAAACATATTCATAACAGCTTTGTTACCTTTTGTGATATTTTATGTTTAAGCATTTTGTCTCTGATCTTAGTTTGAAGTGTTAGAAATTAGGTATTTTGTCTCACTATTTGTTGTCCTTTTGAGACTGAAGTTATCTTTTTTTTATCAACTTTATTTTATTTATTTTTTATTTTGAGAAAAGCTGTGAAAATATGGTCTTTGTTAAATGTACCACTTTACCCAAGAAAGACACAGCTAGATAAAGTGACCCCACTTTGACATTTTTGCCCATTTTTGCAAGTTTTGAGCAAATGTTCACAAGATTTATCTCTGTGCTACCCCTGGCAGCCGTACTGTGTTAAGATGTTGACAGACCCAGATGCTCCTGGCAAATGGTACGATGAGAAGTGTGACGAGAAATTCCCCTACATATGTCGTTATAACATGGGTGAGTCTCGGGGCTGAAAAATTAATTTCATCAAAAATGAATGTTTTGCTCAGTGTTGGGAAGAGGGGAGGGGCGGTGGTTGGGTGGTATAACAATCGATATGTGCATTACGCAAGTGTACTAAAGTCTCCATTTTGCAGTTGACAAGAGAAAACCATCTAAAAGTGTTGATTGCAATGGTCGCAAATACCACATGATTTGTTTTCTTCTGTAAATGGTATCTTTGTGGGATAAAAAAAAAGTTGTCTGCAGAAAATTTTTTAACCATTCATTCACACACACAAAACATACATGATTGTTTCAGTTTTTTTCTTTGAAGTATTACTGCATCTCTGAGACTGAAATTTCTAATTGTGAAAAAAATGCAATTTTTAACAGTTTATCAATTATTTTTACGAAGCTGTTGTTCTTGTAAATGGCAGATGTTAAAGCGACAGCTGCGTCACCCATAGAACCTTGCCCCGACGTGCGCTTCGTCGGTTCGCCCCCGTCATGCTTTAGACTTGACGAAACCCCACAAACCTTCTCCAAAGCGATGAAACAGTGTACAAATGTCAATGGCATACTAGCCCCGGTTATTGACGGCTATGAAGACGCATTGATTGAACTACTTATGTACTACCAGGATGTGGAATCTGCATGGATTGGAATGAGGACAAATAAGGTAGCCATTTTACAGAAACATTTTAGAATTTTCTGTCACATAATGAATGCTGTTTGACCTTCACCTTTGACCGCAACCCTCCCCCCCCCCCCGCCCCCCAACCCCCTCTTACCCCTCTGAGATGTACAAAGGCACGATATGATATCAAGTGCCGTGACCTCGGAGATACAATATATGAACTGAAAGCTGCTTCGGTTAGTTTAAGGCATAGGTGAATTTTAGGAACCCTTATTCTCAGCACCGGAGAAATTTAATAATATCGTCATTTTCAGATAAATGGAAGGTATGAATTGACCGATAATCAGTGGCCCAAGAACTACATCGGTTGGGGAGAGCAGCAACCTTCGCTTGAGGTTGGCTGTGTGGCATCAACGTTCTCCAAGGGCTGGAAATCATTAGATTGTAATAGTGCAAGGCCCTTTATCTGCAGATCCAACCAAGGTATTTGAACTTAAAGGCAGTATACATGATTGGTATCTCGAAAATCAAAAATGTTCACAGATTTACGCCTAACTTACACAATAGAAACATGATGACCAGAGAAAACTTCCCCTGAAATGGTTTTGTCTGAAGTGCTATAGTCTTTGAGAAATGAACAAAAGAAATAGTTTTTGTCTCATGAGACGAAAATTTAATTCGCCCCAAAACTATTTCGCCCAAGTGCCATTTCGCCCCCAAACCATTTCGCCCGAGTGCCATTTCACCCCAAATCACTTTGTCCAAACACTACATCACCCAAATGCTACTTCGCACCAAAACCACTTCGTGCACAGGCCGTAATGGTTCAGGGCGAAATGGTTTTGGGGCGAAATGACTGCAAACCCTTTTTTGACTGTTTTCTCAAAAGTTAGACGAGGTACGGAGCTGGTTTTTGCTCAGGTTGGTTTCAATCATGCATATTTTCAATCACACATGGGGGATAAAACTATTTGTAACAGTTTACCAATCATGTATACTATCTTTAAAGGCCATTATTTCATTTGCAATGACCCAACATTTTACTTAATGAGTTGACAAAAACAAATTTTGTAAATTGTTGAATTATTCCTTGGTAACAAACACCACATGAATTTAATTCTGTCCATGATGATACTTTCTGTAAGAAATTTACAGCTGAAGGTGGTTTTTAAAAAATATTGGGCGTGGACACACATTTTTAAAATCATTCCCTCAACAAAAACCAGCCATTGATTTTAAAGGTTTTCTGAAGTATTGATGCATCCAGAGAACAATGGCCATGTTTACGGATTTACCAGGGATAATCACTGATAAAAACCGTGGACTTCCGGCACCCTGAACTGTGAAAGTGAAAACCATGCCCTCATCCGTGGGCAAACAAATGCTGGTTTTACTACAGTTTAAAACCCTGGGGCCCGAACGGTGAAAGTGCATGAGAACTAGGCATTATAATGTGCAGCACACGTTAACATATATGAAATATTAGGGAGGTTTAGATGCACGTAAAACGCGAACGTCAACCGCGAAATGCTTTCGGCACTTACTTTTAGGAAATCTTAAAAAAGATGAATACAAAAATCCACAAATGTGACTTTCGTGTCAAGAAAACTCTTTTGCCGTGACCAAAATTTGAACCTGGGTTTTTGCACCTTCTGAAGATATAATCATTGCTTAAAGATGGTATACATGATTGGTAAACTGTTACAAATAGTTTTATCTCCCTGTGTAATTGAAGATATGCATGATTAAAACCAACCTCCGTACTTCGTCTAACTTTTGAGAACACAGTCAAAAGGGTTTGCAGTCATTTCGCCCCAAAACCACTTCGCCCTGAACCATTTCGCCCTGAACCACGGCCTGTGCATGAAGTGGCATTTGGGCGAAGTGGCATTTGGGCGAAGTGGCATTTGGGCGATGTAGTGTTTGGACGAAGTAATTTGACGCGAAATGGCACTCGGGCGAAGTGGTTTGGGAGCGAAATAGCACTTGGGCGAAATGGTTTTGGGGCGAATTGAATTTTTGTCTCATGAGACGAAAACTAATTGTTTTACTCATTTCTCAAAGACTATAGCACTTCAGACAAAACCATTTCAGGGGAAGTTTTCTACGGTCATCATGTTTATATTGTGTAAGTTAGGCTTAAATCTGTGAACATTTTTTATTTTCGAGATACCAGTCATGTATACTGCCTTTAAGCCATTTTGTATTTACATTCACGTCTTACATGCATCTAAACCTCCCTATTTTGTATGAAATTTTAATGAAATTATTCGATTAAAAAAAATTATTTTGCTTTTATACAGATGTTCCTCCTACAGGCCAACCGGTTGACCCAGCATTTGTATGCCCGCAGAATTGGTATCAAAAAGAAGGCCAGTGTTACCATTTCAACACAGGATTTGCAGCCAATAATCTCATGAACGCGTTCTTCGAGTGTTCGTCAATCGGTTCACTTCCACCGAGCATCCACAGCAGAATAACTAACAACTTCCTGCGGGATAATGCGCGTAAAAATGTGACGGGACAATACATCTGGCTCGGACTTTACCTAGAAGATGGTAATTTCTTTTTAAAAACTATTACAGGTGGGGATTGTCACTTTTTGCGTGACAAAATCCCCACCCCTGGGGCAACATTTAGGTGGCTAAAATCCCCACCCTCGGGTGCAAAACATGCGCGTCTTGTATATATGCACAGAAAATTTTCTTTAAAAATGGTCAAATGTCCCATTCTGAGGCATGGAAAATGTGACCAAACCCTCACCTAGGAGGTGGGGCAGCGCGTGGTGGGTGGGGGGGGGGGGGGGGGGGGGGGGGGGGGGTTGTCCTCTTTCCAAAAATACATCCCAAAAATACATCCCAAAAATACATCCCAAAAATACTGTCCATGGAAAGAAATTTGCAATCCCTAATTTGGATGTGGAAGCAAAAATGATGGCATATGCATACACATTGAATATAGTAACGCTAACGTCTGGGACTTAGGGAAAAGGAGCTTTATGTCAAAAAGATCTTTATATTAGGGGGTGATATAATGAGAGTTCATTTTTTGACCATGCTACAGGGAAATACAAGTGGATGGATGGTACTTACATTGACTTCACCAACTGGGAAGATGGGGAGGACCCTACCCTAAACGACGGCAAGCGATGTGTCGTTATGACTTTGGATCGCGATGGCAAATGGGACAGAGTGCACTGCACGCAACAGGCTGAAATCGTCTGCATGATTGTGGATTTGAGTGAGTATACTAACCTAATATTTTCAGATTAAAAAAAAAATGAAGTCTAAAATTTACCACTGTGAATTCTTTATTTATTGTGGCATGAGCCGTAATGACGTATCAATCTGTTTGTGTCACAGGTTACCACACTACTCTACCACCAGACGTAGTCACCCGAGTTAGTCTACCGGTATATAATACTAGTGGTACGTGTTTTGTTAACTGTATTAACAAATTTAGTAAATTTCAAGAAGGTGGAAATGATTTTTGCTTCACTGACGGAAATCTTTTTGATAAGTGGAAATCTTTTTCATTGCAACATATAAATACCAATGTCTTACAAATTTCAGATTTTTTTGGTTTGGGGGTGGTTATTTGATAAACAAGTTGTTCTCTTTTGACTAAGTTCAAAATAAAAAAAACACTATTGAAATTCCAACAAAATGGGTTATTTGACAATGTAGTGAATGCTCTGGAATAATGGTTTATTCTTGTATGGCGTACATGTCTACAATGTCTACCCTGCAGGGTATTCTTGGCGCTGTTGCCATTGTTATTGCTGCCATCAGCGAATCACCAGAACCATTTCGCTTCAACTAGGTGGCTGCCAGTCCAAGGCGCACAACCCTATATCAGCACTTAGATTGTGGCATTCCTCATAACAGTGCCCCAAATATCACTCGGGTTAATGAGGCAATGCATAGTTCCGAGTTTGCCCAGTTAACTCCGCCCCTTCGATATTGTTGCTATGCCTCACACGCTATCGTCAGAATGTCCACACACACTGCACAAACCAATGGGACTTTCAACGGAAAACACAGATTCATTGGAGAAAACTCAAAGGTATTCATGTTTCAGGGTCAACAGTTATCTTAGAACACACTGAGTAAAGGGCCAGTAATACAGGGATGTAATATCATCATGAAATACAAAAAATTCACCCGGATCACTGCATACAACACTGTACAAACTGTATGTTGTTGTGTTGATGTGAGGCAATGCACTTTGATCTATATGGGCGATGTCTGCTAGCTCTGTTGTGATTGGTCGGCGGGTTCGGCTTGATTGACAGGTCGGAACTATGCATTGAGATTGTCTTACCCATGAGACACAAACACATTGGCACTAGTGAGACTCGAACCCACAAACCTCTTGATCGAGAGAACGGTTGTGTATCCACTAAATCCACACATGCTCCATAATCTTCATTTAATATAAAAGGTTTTTTATTTTAATATTGACATAAATGGAGTACTAACTGTCAGATAACTTAATTTATCTTTTTCAATCATCTGAGGTGGCATATAAAACTTAAAATCTCTAATATAAAACTTAAAATCTCTTAAAGGAGCCTGACCAGATCACATTTTTGACCCCCACATTTTTTTCCATGGTTTTTAATATTTTGATACCATATCATGTGTCATATTTTTCTCATCACCATTCTGAAATTTCGCGCCCTTAATCCGTATATTTCTAGGGATATCGTGAAAAACCCACCGAAGTTGAGTAAACTAGTTTATCCGGTTACATAAAGCAATGCAGTGTTTACACCAACCTTTTTTGCTTCCAAATTTCTGACTTTTTTTCCACGGATAGTAATTTAGGGAGGTATTTTATATGATTGTTAGGTTAGAACGAAATCCATTTTGTTTGAAAAATCTGGTCACCCTCTAATATAAAGGGGTTGTAAACAAAATATGCAGGTAAAGACTGATTGTGGCACCAATATTTTCTTAAATTTTCTCTAAAATAATCTTATGGTACAAAAAAATTTTTTTTTTTACATGTACATGTAATAGAATTTGCCTTTACGTGGCAATTTTCTCGAAATACCTAAAATGGATTAACATCGTTTTGCGATGAAACTCTTCATTCCTCTCTTGCAAAAGTGATAAAATATTGTTGGACAGCTAGTCACAATTATTTTTTTTGGTTTAATTTGAAAATTTGTTCTTGCCAGGTCTGAGTACAGGTGCCATTGTCGGCATCGGTGTCGGTGGCGGACTGCTCCTGATTCTCATTATCGGCTGTGTCTGTTTCGCCTGCGAGAAGCACTATGACAACCGGGAGGAGTGTGAGAGAATCCAACACGCCAAACTACAGGTAGATAGGTCTAAGGAGGGAGGGATTGAGAACCCATACATGATGGAAATGGCCAGGAAGGGGTCTTATACCAGCGAATCAGAACAGACAGATTCCTGTGTTAGTGATGAATCTGGCAGTCACGTATATGAAGATGTGCACTTTTAAATGGAGTTCTTGTTTTATCATAGTGTATGAATGTTCACACACATGGAAAAAGGGATTTTTATTTGGCAAATTTTACTTCATGAGTTGACAAGAAAAACCCAACTAAAGGTGTTGATAGCAATGGTAACAAACACCACATGATTTGTTTTCCTGTGTAAAATGGTACCTTTGTGGGAGAAATTGTCTACAGACAATTTGTTAACATTCATTCATTAAAAAACATGCATGAATTTGTATGGTATTCTGAAGTATTACCGTATCTATGTGGATACAAATTTTGACAAGGCAGTTTATCAACATTAATGTTTAGTTATATGATGCTGTTAACGTTGTTCCTGCTTTTTTAAGGGTTTTCCAATCATGTAATGTCTTTAAAGGACACTGCTCACAAAAAATAAAGCTCAAAGACTTTTTAAATCTAAACTTTATCTTCTTTTTTGCCTTGATTTTTTTCTACAGTAAACGATATAATAGGGCATAACTAATAAGATAAATTCATCAGACATACTGGAGAAAAAAAACCGAAAAAAAATTAAAGAGCTCGTTTTGTATACAAGAACCAGGAATAAACCCAAATAGTCATGCACACATAAAAAAAATTCTTATAGCAAAATGACTTAGGCCTATGTTAGTTTTTTTCCAATATGCATTGTCAGTATTAGACTAGAAGGAAAATGGGAGTATGAAGAAATCAAAGTAAAATGTAAAATAAATTGGTTCAATCTGAAATTTAATCTTTGTAAAGGTATTAAATATTCTTCAAACATTACTTCTACAAAAGATTTACCTCACAAAATGCTTCATTTTTGAGAAATAAAAAATATGTTTTCTTTCGCTTTATACATTTTAGATGCACTTTAGGCCCTCTTCCTCTTTTTCTACAATTACAGCTATTTTAGGGGCTTCTGAGCTTGTTCAAATGGACTACTCCAATTGTTTTCAACTTGATTTTTTATCCTATTCTGTCTTCATTTCTTCCCCTCATGTGTTCCTTTCCCACTTCAGTGTTTTTTCCTTCAACGCTCCTCTGATCCCCCGCCCCGCCCCACCCCACCTCCACTTATTTGTTTGTCCTTTACAATTCTCTTCCACAGTCCTATTCTCTCATCCCCCTCTTTCCTGGTACTCCTAATCCCCGTTTTCAGGTTTTGTTCACCCTCCAGCCCTAGGCCTACCTTTTGTTTCCCTAATTGGTTTTACACTCCAACACACCTTTCTGCCTGACTGCCCCTCTATGTAGAAATTAACATTAGTTAAAAATTAGTTAAAAGTTAAAATTAGCATGCCCAAGTCTTTTTTAAAAACATTCACTTAAAGGTAGTCTACTTGTTTGGTAATTACCCTCCCAAAAAAAATCTGAATTATTATCTTTAAGCTTTAATACTTGTTATCAAGATGGTAATGGTAGTACATTCAATCATCCTGTGAAATTATTTCGTCTGAATTGCCCCAATTCATGAGAAAAATTACAAAACTATCATCTCCAAAGATCGCCTACAGGCGATCTTTGGAGCCATTCATTCATTGTTTTCCGGTTTTCTGAAGTATTGCTGCATCTATGTGGCTGAAATTTCTACAAGGTAGTTTTTTCGACCTATGCTTTCAATTACCAGTGGAAATCATGCCGTTTTTAACAGTTTACCAAACAAGTGTACTACCTTTAACACAAAAAAACCTGTTTTGGTTTCAAAGGTTAAGATATTTGAGAAAAACTTTCTACAATTTTAAAAATCATTAAAATCAATCAATAAAAATCAATCAATAAAAATCATTGAAATCGTAAAACTCCTTCTTTAAGAAAGACCTTAAAGATCAGAACATGAAGCCTCTTGATTTACAGCAACATAATTTCAACTTTTTGAAAACTTTGTGTGTGTATTAGAACACATTTCAATTTGAAACGGTTAGTTTGCAACATACCGTACATGTATAGAGCTTCTGCATCAGCGGCCATGACAGGGGGCATGTTTTCTTATTTTAATGATGTAACAATAGAACTTACTTGTGCATGACACACGGTAACAATGTGATAGCCCCCTGTCATGGCTGCCGTGCAAAGGCTCTGTACAGACTTCTGGTGTTCTATAAATAAAAGATGCTTGTGATTTGAAACTGAAAGAAGTGGCCCTGTGTACGCATTTAGTGATGTCGAGTTTAAGACGAGCTACAGTCGATTTATAGACGTGGCAGGACGCGGGGAGAAATCGGAACGGCGTCGGACGCGGCAAAAAGTTTTGAACTGCTCAAAATTTTAGCCCGCGGACAACCACGGGTGGCACACGTGGTAAAGACGTGCAACACACGTGAAACACACGTGATAATCCGTGTTCCGGCAGTGATTAAAACTTGGGGAGACGCAGTAAGACGCGAAAGTGAAGACCAGCCGTGCGCGACCGCTTTCATGCGTAGCAAGCTGCGCTTCCGACGTCGCCGAGCCGCGGTTACCCGTGATTCGCTTCCGACGTCGCCGAGCCGCGGGTTTACCCGTGATTGGGCAGTGCTATGGCACGGTGGAGTGCCCCGTTTTACGTCCGCCCGCTCAACACGTGATCAGCAGTGCTTACAGACGCGATGAGGCCCTCGGTAGCCGTGGTAACTTGCCACTTTTTTCCCCGCGTTTAAACACGTGCGAAACATATTTTAACCTTACCGTGCTGGACGTGGTTAGCTGTGCTTAGGCTGTGCTTAGGCAGTGCTTTATGCAGATAGACAGCCGCCGACGGCCATACCCGTACAAAAGCAACGGCCAAGCCAAAATTGACCAAAAATTACAGACTTATGGACCACGTCCACCAGATTTTCATAACTATTTGTACGTGATTAGACGTGGAGTGCTGTGTGACCGGGCCTTTAAGTTGGACGCACTAGACCGCTCGGGACCATAGCACCATCAAATATAGCATGTGCTTGCTGTATAAAGATGCTCGTGAATTTTATTTGCGCAATTTAGAGAAGCTTGTCCGCTTTTTAAGAAAATGGATTTCGTTCTAACCTAACAATAATATAAAATACTCTCTAAATACCATCCATGGAAGATAACAGGAAATTTTGCACCCTTTCACTCTGATGTTTTAATTGATTATAAAAATGGCCTTCATTGAGTGAGAAGCCAAAACCATGGAGGAGGCCAAACAAACGATCCCTCCAAATTGACTTTATTTCTGAACGACAAAATGTCTAAAGTTGTATTACATAATAAAGTTTCAGAATCAGATGTTAAGGCACAGGCTCGTCAGCAATGCGCGCCCGCCAAATCGTTGCTCGAAACACCGCAGCTCCATGCCTTTGCTATGGAGCTGCGTACTATTTTGCGTGGCACACAATTTGGCGGGCGCGCATTGCTGACGAGCCTGTGGCCTTTAAGCCTTTGTAAAAAGGCAAGGGATTTGATGATCCTTCTTAAATCCACTGGCAAAATAATAGAACTTGAAATTACTAATTTCAATCAAACTCGGAAATAAGACAGTTATCGTTTTCGGAGAACTTCGAGTCGTTTATTTTTAAATTCGCCCCTCCCGTCGTATTGACCCCTTTCGAACACAGTGCGAATATGCATTTTGGGAGTCAAATAATGCCGAGTCATTGTGGAAGCGACGTGCGTGCGCGCCTGTCTGTGTCTCTAGTGGGCGTAACGCGGTTTGATTCACCAATGGGAGCCTCAGCATAGCGCGATTACGCGGCGCTAGGGACACACACAACGCGCACGCCCATTGCTTCCACAACGAGCCGGCATTGTTTTACTCCCAAAATGACGTCATTGGCACGAGCTCAATACGTGTACAAGGTGTACAACTCTACTCCACAATCTTCTTTTAGCCAAATCGCGTCGTTTCTGGAACCGAGCTAAAAAAGTTTTGTCCAAGGAAAGCGACAGAATTTTAACATGACCACTCCCAATCCGTATGTGCAGCCCTCAACTTTACACCTGCTGTGTTTCAACAGTCTTTACTACTGAACCGCCAACCCGCACGTAAAAGGTCCAGTTTTTGTATTGTGAAGAAATATTTTAAAATTATCAATCCAGCGTAATTTTTACATCTTGTCCCCAAAAAATCGGACCGTATAGTTTGAACAGCGCCACACGCGCTGGGCGAGCTTCTGCATGATATGATGATCCAGTCGGCCGGGCCATTGCTAGTAACGCTATCGATTGTCAAGACATGAAGTAGACTTTAGAGATCACAAAGGTAATTTTCAGTTGAAATGTCGATGAAATGACAACTCCAACGATAACGTGAGTGGTTCCGTTTATTTCTAAGCATTAACTGAAGAGCTGTGATTATTATGTTTAAACTGCGTGATACACATTTTTGGGTGTCGTGAAACCGGTAGTACATGCTTACACGCAACTACCTCCGCTTGTTATTTAATAATGCGTAGCTCCTAGACTTTATGTCAAGTCTGTAACTAGACCGGTTGTTCGTAAACGGCAGCAGCGTAGTCGCGATTGGGACTGGAAAACCAGTCTAATCGACCTCTAGTTACAGACTTGAGAAACCTGTTCGTTTTGTACACGGTCTATGGAGATTGCTACCAGAATTGGACGTAGATGAGCTGATTGGACGAAACGCGGGGCTACATTAATATTCCCATGGTACTCCCTTTATATGGATGTGTTTTTTGAATTTTGAATAGGGTTTCATCGCCATCGTAATAACGCCATGCAGCAAATTCTTTAGGCTACGTACATGAAGCCTATTCGACTTGATAAGTTTAGGGCGAATTAGGATTATCGATGGTTTTTGTATAAAATATAATCGCAAAACGCTGATGATTGCATGATATGCAGTATCGTGGTTTTGGAGAAAGATAGAGAGCTGAAATTTTGACAGTGCTGTCAAGCATGGGGCGCCAAAGATGGGGTTGTCCTGGCCATCGTGAAACCGAAGCCGCTAGGGACTTGGATATCTGTGACATTGTCATGCCACACAGTCGTGACCACTATTTTTGATAGCTGTTGCAACTTGTCTGTTGTGTGAAATGGTTTGTTGTGTGAAAATGGTTTGTTGTGTGAAAATGTTGTGTGAAAACTCACAATAGAAATTTTGGATTTTTTTCAAAGTCCCTCCATAAGCAAATGGGGCAGTTTTATGTGCTTTTCAAAAGCCCTTTTTCGGTCAAATTTGTCACCTTCTCAACATTTGCCAGTTTGTATGACAAGGACGCAGATACTCGATGGTGAGAAAGATTTGTTTGCAGGACTTATTCTAATCTGGAGCGAAGATCTGATTTATCAAGACTGTAATATTTCATGCAGGATAGCTAGTAAAGTCGTGTTACAAACTAGCACGCACCAGCCACTTGTAGGGTATTATGCCGACCATTTTTTAGCCACCAGCAATAAGCTAAGATAATCTCAGCTCTTGTTTTATCATTTTTCATGGGATGGTGTTCCTTTTTAGACCACATCCCAATAAAAAAAATGATAAAACAAGAGCTGAGGATTATCTTCAGCTACAAACAGCAACTACGTTTATTGAAAATCAACTTGTCGAAGAAGAATGTTACAAACAAAACCAAAAATCCAATTTGTAGTACAAAAAATAAAAACACCGGGGCAAAATTACCTGACCCGCCAGCATCGATTTTGGAAAGTTGGCAGTGCGCTCCGATCTCTCTCGTTTCAATTTTACATAAAACGCATATTAGTCCCTGTGGTGAGTTACTGACTGCAGTGCCACAACAGTTGGAAAACGATAAAGCAACATGAAGTAAACATAGTTTTAGTACATTCTGCTCAGCTTCAATTTGTTTTCTGCGACGTGGTAAAGGGCTGTGCAGTTTAATTTATCGATGTATTTAGCCCTTACGGACACAAGTATTGGCGCAATCACATCTAAAGGGACTGATACGAGTTAATACTTGAATATGATACTGTTAGAACACATTCATCAAAGAAGCTGATACGAGATCTCCATATCATAATAGGGAGTGATCTTTTTATGGAATATTGTTGTACATTTTATTTGTACATCATAAATGCTCTTGACTGTAATTTAACATACTACATTTCACTTAACGCTTAACACAGTTTCTCTAAATAACAATATTAACGATTAAAACACGCATTAACCGAATTAGAACATTCATCCCCTCTGTAGAAGTGGACGTTACCCACGGACACGATGGCCGTAATGTATTGGCTGGTTCCTATGAGCAACAGCGTGATTAATATTACGCGCCATGAAGCATTATATTGGCGCGAAAACAGGTTTCTCAAGTTCCCCTCTAGACCGGTACTATTCATAACAACGACTGTTGCGTGTGGGGAATATAGGCGTCAGACGGACAAATACGACTGTCTAGAGACTTGACCTCAATCTACGTAGCTCCGGGCCACCGTCAACGACCCACTACACGTTAGCAAAACAATCTACTCCCGGGTACCTTTGGTATATGTGATGTCCCCTAACTTGGCGCACTTCGACAACTCACTGGAAATCCGCTCACCTTATAGCAAAAAACCCCCTAGCAGAATAAAGTGAAACTTTACACCGCTTGTAGTATATTTATAGGCTCCAAGAAAAAAGTAATACATTATATTTTGACTCATCAACAGTACAAAATAACACAAACAATCAGGACAAAACGATTGAACTCTTACTTTTTTCCCCGAAATCGCCCGGACTGTCCCCTAACTGGAGTGCGTCGCTGATTGGCTGAAATGGTTTGAATGCCCTTACTACATGCCGATGCCCACAAAGACACTTGCACGCACACACTGTGACACTTGTACAACAACGACTAGATGCCTGGTTTTATTCACGAGAAATGCCTATTACAGGCTTCCGTGTATGGTGTCATGACCAACCTGAAGCGAACGGCCATGCCTTCAATTCCGGTGATTTCTAGTACTGGAATGATCTTCTCCCGGTATTTTAGTTTTGGAATTTATGAAGGTACTTGAGAACTTTATTTTCCATTTAATGCCAAGTGCAACAGATTGTTATTGAGCTCCAAGAGAGAACGGAAAGTAAAGCCCGCCACGTTAGGGGCCGCGCCACGTTGGGGGACATCAACAATA